>KZ451982.1:8751619-8767240 GCA_002786265.1 Apostasia shenzhenica
GCAATTTTCTAACAGCAACTGGTTCAAGGCTCTACACTCATGCCTCTACTACAGCAGAAGCGATGGGAGCACTCATCGCGATGACAGCCGCCCGAGAGTGGGCGGATACGGCGGACGGGATCTGGATAGAGGGCGACTCAGCCATCACTATTGCGGACCTTCATCGGGCAGCCAGAGGACGCCCTCCTGATAAGACCACGGCCCAGATCGCCGACCTTTTTTGCGCCTTCAAGGCTTATAGGATTACTCATGTATACAGAGCCGCTAATAGAGCGGTCGATTTTGTAGCTTCCTTTTCTTGTTTAGATGATACAGAGTGGCGTAGGGGCATGTCCCTCCCACTCGATTTTTGTGCGATTCTCGACGAGGATCGAAACTTTTGTTCCTGATGTATCTTCTCTTACTGCTATAGTATTATAGGCTACGGCCGAATTTCAGGACTAGGCCTACTTGGATTTAGCCACCGTGACTCGGCCCAAACTGGCCTATGTGCCATGCTTACCCCAACACAATGTACGTATTTTATTCAGGATACTGACCCATTATCTTCAGGTAATTGTTGTTTTGCGTTATGTGCATCCAACTAAATATCAAACATTTTGTGTAATCTAATTTTTTATTTAGTTTAAATTGTGCATAAACTACAGTCCCACCTCTCTAGTTTGAGTATTTATTGTCCAAATAAAATATTTTGCTACCGGTATATATGGTAGCATATACCAAGTTTGCTATTTGATCTAGCATTTGTATTACGAAATTAACAATCATTTAAGACAATAACAATTAAAATATTTATAATCCGAATTTGATTATTAAACTGTGAGCTTATGTTCAAAAAGTGTTTTAGTTACTTGCCAATAATAATAAATAGAAAATGTTTTTTAAAAAATTATACTATATTAACAATCTAGGTAAAATAAACTATTATAGGTAAAATATTTATGATTTCCTTCTTTTTTTCAAACTTCTCGAATTAGCCTTCAATAATGTTTTCTACATCGAATACATGTTTTAGTTTGACCGTCATGTTGTTCGGCTACGGTAGTTTTGTTTGACTTTTTTCCTTTAGTCTCTCCATATCTACGGCTGAGATTCATATCGAAATCTCGGTGCAACAATTCTATCTTATAATTTTGTGTCTTTGTCTTTCACTCTTTACCCTCAATTTTCTTCTTCAGGTCAACCATGGCACACACGAAAAATTATCTAGCTGCTGCAAGAATTTGGACATAAAACTAAAGAAAATAATAATTACAGAATCACCTTCATAATTCGGTCAACTACCTGAAACCTTGAAATGTTCATATCTGGTTGGATGTCAAACATTTTACTTCATTGCTGTTGGTCAAATTTTATATTAACTACTAGTGAACTGTGTATTCTACATTTTAGAAAATTGGTTTTATATTACTTCTACAGGTTGAACTTCTCAAGTCTTGTGGCGCTTTAACGAAAACTCCAGCTGAAATTCCAAAAAAATCTGATCCGCCATTGGTGATCTCCAATACAAGCTGTAGAAAGATTAGCTGGGATGAAACAATTCATGAGAGTTTTAACCATCCTTCATTCATAGACGAGGAACATGAAAGGTAGAAGTTTCTAATTTATGTTACCAAACTTTGTTTATGTTTATCAACTGAGCCTTCAGTTAGTTATTTTTTATGTGGAAGAGAGGAAGACTTCAACCCAATAAATATTGTGGTAAATGAAGAGGTCAAGCGATCTGGAGCTGAAGAGGAGCTGGATTCTACCACATCAGATATCTTACCTTTTCACACTCAAAACCAATTGCCACAATTTTCTATTACTGAATCTCCTCTTCCAACTCCATTGCATTTAGCAGATGGTATCCAAACACCAGGAACCATTTATGGATCCATGTCACAGGATTTCAGGTTTGGGAAAATTAGAACAGAATTTGTTTATCCGGTCACAGAGCCCTCACATAATATTTTCCCCTCTGAAGTTTCACGTGAAGACATACATTTTTCTCATTCAAGCTGTCTCAGTGAGCAAAAAGACTGCAAAAATGCACCCAAGTTTTCTCTCTGTCAAGAAACTCCTGCAAGTGATGAGACTAAAACTACCTTGGATGGTACAGAAGAGTTCTCTCATTCTGGGAAGAGTCCTGACGTAGATAGACCAATCATTGGAGCAGTTGCAGCTCACTGGAATGAAGTTGTGCCTTCTCGTGTCCCATCAAAGCCGTGGGATGGAAAAGGAATTCCAAATTCTACTACTAAATACAAGGAGGTATTTTCTACCTGTAAGCCCTGTTTGCCTAGAAGTTTAAAATTAACCTGGTTTAATTTTAACCAGGCATATCACATCACACATAAAATTTAATATTAAAAATTAAATTTATTTCACATCCTACACATATTACTAAAATAATAACTAACTTATATCACATCCTTCACATATTCCAACATAATAACTAACTTTCTATCACATCCCTCACATATCCCAACATAATAACTAACTTTATTTCACATCATTCACAACTTTTAATAAAAAAATATCTCTATCCAAATTTAATTTTAACCTTCTTAAATTTAACCTTACAAACAAACACACATACTTCAAATCTAATTCATTCAATCCTTGAAATGTAACTTCTAAGTTCCTTGCAAATGCACTGAAGTAGATTGAAACTAGTGTTTCATTATGTTCAGCACTTCTACTGTTCATTCAATATTTTCGGCTTATTTTGAGTTACTGTGTGCGAGAAGATTCCATCAGCTTATTTTGTACATTTTACCAGGACCAGAAGGTTAGCTGGCATGCCACACCCTTTGAAGTAAGACTAGAGAAGGCATTGTCAGATGAAAAGCTTTATCCCCACAGGTTTTCTTCATCTGCATTTTTTTGCCAGTACTTGCATTATTACTGTTAAGATGCAAATCTTTTACATATCTCAGAAGTCTAGGTTACCCAAATCTTATTGCTCTCTCTAATTGGTTCAATTTGAGTTTGAGCCAGCAACCTCTGCTTGAAACTGAAGTTTTGGTTTTTTAGAACAGTTTGATTATATATCCAAAGTACCTTAATCCGTTTGGTAATTGCTTAATGTATTTTGAGTTAAGTAGCTTAACTTTTTAAGCTTCTTGAAGTTAAGTGGTTTTCAAGGTTGTTGATTAATTTGAGCTGCTTAAAGCTCAAGCAAGTCGCCATGTAGCTTGAAGTTAAGCACTTTAGGTGGCTTGAGTAGCTTAAGGTTGCTTAACCGTCGTGTGAAACCATTTGGATGTAAAAATTATTTAAACAAATTATAAAGTGAATTTCCGAATTTTGTAAGTAATTGCTGCCTAATGATTGACCTTAGATAACATCTACTAATTTTGATACTTTTTGGGATGAAACAAATGATTGATGCTACCTACCTAGATTTGGCCACTCTTAGGCCCCGTTTATTTTGAAGTTAAAGATTAACCTGGTTTAATTTTATCCTGGCATATCACATCACACATAAAATTAATATTAAAAATTAACTTTATTTCACATCCTACACACATCACTAAAATAATAACTTACTTATATCACATCCCTCACATATCTCAACATAATAATTAACTTTATATCACATTCCTCACATATTCTAACATAATAATTAACTTTATTTCACATCATTCACAAATTTTAATAAAAAAATATTTCTATCTAAGTTTAATTTTAATCTTATTAAATTTAACCTTACAAACAAACAGACCTAGTTAGTAAGTCTGCTTCTCGTTGCTCCTGGCCTTTAGATCTTCCTTCTATGTGTGATGGTTTGAAGATTATGAAATTTCTAGCATGAAGTGAAATGACAATTTCAAGGTTTTAGGGGGAAGAAAAGCATTTAAATCACTTCAAATCCTTTCATGTTTTGAGTAATTACTCTTTTCCAGGAAGCTTGCTGGAAGATTAATTAAAGATGATGAAGATGAACAGAGCAATAGTGCTACCCCAAAGCAAGATTCACCTCCTCTGTATAAATAGTTGATCACAAAATGCCTGCTTGTTAGCCATGAGCCTGCAAAAATCCCTTCTTTTTTTCTTGAGAGAGATGCCTTATAAGTTGTGCCTTGAACAGTTTATCTGAAGATTCATATTGCACAAAACCTTAAGCAAGAAAAGGGCATGCTCTTTGAATTTTTTTCTATTTTTTTTGTTTTCTCATATTGTTTAATTCACAGGCTTTGTATTGCTATTAAAATTATATTTCTTTTAAGAACCAATATCATATTGTTTAATAGTTTTGTAAGGTTTTAAAACATCTCAAACTCATCTTAAAATTGTAATGAAATATTTAAATAATTCAGCTAGATAATGTATTCTGACATAACATATATATATATATATATAAATTCTTGAGTATTTTTTTGAAAGGTTTAAGTATATATTATTATGTAAATATTTAGTCAATGAGTTAAATGAATTTAATTTTAAGTGAATTATCTTCAAATTAGAGAAAAATAAATAAATAAAGCCAAACTAATGTGAAATGCAAATGAGGCTGCATCAAGCTGATCCTCACACTTGGAAGTTATATTTTCCAGTGGCATCTCATCAAATTCTTGTATATTTTTGAGAGTTTATTTTCGAGTCACAAGAAAATTAATTAAATTCTTATAAAACACAAACAAGTATAGAAAATAATTGAGAAAAATCACACCATCTAGATGAATAGAATGCCAATAGAAAACCACATCAAACCACTTGAGAGGTACTAGAATACAAAACACATCAATCTTATATATGTTGAGATTTTAAAACTCCCATGATATCTACTCTGCCAACCCACAATTAAGTTCTAAGAAAAGCCTTCAACACTTACAATACTTTTTCTATTTTGTAAAACTTCATCTAGGCTTATAAGGTCATGATAAATATTTTTTAATCTAGAATGCAATTGGGTTATATATTCACCACATCAAGCCTGAAACAGTTAGAAAATACATTTTCAAGAGGAATCTCATCAATTAAACATGAATACAAATCACACTGCAAGCATCAATTAGACGGTAAATTTCAGCTTAAATATGCAGAATGGAAATCAGTTTCAAGCATCTGTAACTCTTAGTTCAGCCAATATAAAAATAATAAAAGTAAATGTATGTATTGGCCAATGAATGCATCATTTACTTCAATATAGTCATTAGTCAGCTCCTACTGGACAGGTGGCCAAGACATTCTTCTATGGTTAATGCCAGCCCCCAAATCCTTGTCCTGAGATCCATGGCTTTCTTGCTGCAGAAAATTCTCTTCCCTCCATTGTGAAGGTGTGAAGTACTTGGAATCATCTGCTGCTTTGTCTCCAAGAGTCATAGGTGCGGACGAGGGACCGACACGGAGATTTTGTAGAGTTGTAAACGAGTCCCTCATTGCCGACATCGCCTCGAATAAACGAGTGCACGACGCTAGAGCGGCTGGGATGGGACGAAGCATTTCCTTGGGAACACAAAATCAAACATAAGCGCACATCTTGCAATTCATATTTAACCATGATGACAGTTACGCAATGAAGCCCATTATGCAATAGCTTTAGAAGTAGTATTGAAAGTAGCCATACCAAAAGAAAAAAAAATCTGTATTGGAATAATAACATGTTCAAACTTGGATCAGTTTTTTCTGATACAATTGATGTATGTACAAATACATAAATATGTAAACATATAATACATATAAGCACACATATTTATACATATTTATTAAAGATATGTATAAGGAGGCTGTTACATGTCTAATTAAAAAATTTCTTATTACAATTGGATTACAAAACAGCTTTAAGTTCATATTACTGTAGATTGATTATGAAACTCCTAACTAGACTTATTAAAAAAAATGTACTTTGGTGTATGTTTTTTACCGATAATATTCTTCTTATTGATAAGACTAAAAGCCAGGCTAAGACAAAACTCGAGCTATGAATGAATACTGTAAAGTCTAAAGGTTTTCATCTTAGTAGATCTAAAACTGAATATATGAAATGCAAATTTAATCAAGATAATAACACTTATACTGGAGAGATGATAATTAGTGATCAAGATATTAGTACGGATCAATTGTATTTTTCAAGTCACAACAAGCTGTGACTGGAATTCAATTGATCTGCGGATTCAGAGCAAGAAAAGGAATAAGCAGGAAATGAAGGTCTATTCCGAGGAATATGGTTCTCAGTCAGTGCCTTAATTGCACTGTTTCGAGCAGGAGTAAGAAAAGGAATAAGCAGATCAATTTTCTTGAAAAAAATGGATGCTTCAAACAGCATTTGGGCTTGTCTTTTTCAAGCTGTGAATGGAATCCAATTGATCTGTGGCAAACAAATGGTCAGTTTCAAATTTCAAATTTCAAAAAGTTTTAATCAGATGTCTCATAGCTTGTTTGGTTGGAGGATAAATTTGGGTAAGAAAAGAGAAAATATTTTATTTTATAGAGTTGATGGGAAAGAAATTTATCTTAATATTAGGAGATGTGTAGAATGTGAAATAAAGTTGATTTTAAGGTTGGAATTTGTGTTGGATGTGAAATAAAGTTGATTTTAAGGTTGGAATTTGTGTTGGATGTGAAATAAAGTTATTGAAATCTATAATAAATTTAAAATATTATTATTTTATTTTTTTGCATATTAGTTTATGCCAAACATGCCTATATGATAGTATTTTTTTGTCTAGAAAATCTGACAATGGTGATTTGCGCACAATTACATTATGAAAATATTTGACTCACCCCCCATATTGATGGTGATTCCCTGAAACTCTGGCTCCATTGAAAATCAGCAACTGATGCTGTTAAAGCTCCATAGTCGCTAGCGGCCTTCAGCAGCAACTCCGAAAATTGTTTCTGCATGCATCCGAATGAAGAATTCAGAATTGTTTCATTCGGATGATAACAAGCAATGTAATTGTTCTCTATACAAATATGCCTATTGCAAGTCTATGTAGTACCAAAACTAGCTGACAACATTAAGCAATAATATAAAGGTCTTGCTTTAAAAGTTATTTTTACTCACACAGCTACAGAATAACTTGCTTGTTTTGCTTTAGGTTGTAATAAGCTAATCTGCAAAGATCAAGTGGTCCAGCAAATGCATCTCCCTCAAATTTACCAGTTTTTTCACAGGACATGTAGAATTTTATGCAGGTCATAGAGTTGAATTCATGAAGATTAGAAGGCCAAAACATCTATCCTGTTTTAGAGGGCCATAAAATTACACCTGTCTCATTTCATTCTTTCATTCTCTTGTTATAGCTACACGTAATATGAGTGTTTTTTCAATAGGTTTACATAAAACAGTACAGTTTACACCAACAATAGTTCACAATAATATTGGTGGTCATGAGTGTTACAAAATGTAACAAGGTGAATATCATCTGTACAGTGACACAATCTCAATACAATATTCACACTTTCTAAATGTGTACCGAATGTTCCTAGCACATTTGCCAAAATTATTCACAAACATTCTTTGAAATTCCTTATGCAATTAATTTCAAAGTAAAACTTTGCTTGTAATTTCATAGGCATTTCTCTGTTGAAACTTGGGACATATGATTGGTGTGAAGTAGCATATCAGAAAAGCTAAAATTTCAAGGCCATATTAGTTTGATATTCTCTCATTATACATGGTGCATGTCTATATTGTAGCAGTAATTACACAGAAAAAAATGCAACGGAAGTCAGTTTCTCTGAAGGGTCTTTCAAATAACAAGTACTTTGAATTTTTCTTAAGTCAAAGAAAAAATAACACAGTGGTCTCACAGTTCATGTTTTTACAGGATCAGGTAGTGACAGATTTCTCAAAATATTATTGATGAATAAAGTTACAAAGGAAAGCCCACGACGCCTCTTTTGGTCCAGAATTTTCCCAAAAGCTTTTTTTTCCCACTTTTGGTCCAGAATGTCCAAGTATACATGAACTTTGTACACCAGGATTTAGTAGCTTAAACTTATCCAAAATGGGGGGTGCACGACATGAGTTACAGTTCAACATAAAGTTTCATGCTACAAAGCAGAGAAAGAAAGATCCTTGTCAGATAATGCTGAAACAAAACAAGCACATCCACCAAGCAGCTATGCTGTTACAGCCAGACTAAAGAGTTTAAAATGTGTTAACATCAAGCAATTTCAGCAATTGTTGAATCAAAAAGCAGCAATCGATCATGGCACGATATGTTTCTGACCTGATATTCTGCCTCCACGGGTATGCAATCTAATGAATATGGTTGCTGAAGCCTAGCAATAATACGATCCTGAAAAATAATACCATAGTAATCTTTCAGTGGTACTAGAATGGCACACAACATGAACAAAACAATAGAAAATTTCATTTCAATTATAAGGCAATATGAGAAAAATTGTGAATTCTTCAACAATATAACCTGAAGTCTTGTAGTTATATGATCCAAGAAAAAAAATCAATTACCTAAATGCTGTTGTGTACACCCGTAAAACACTATAATGGAGAAAGGTTAAATAAAATGCAGATTTTTAAGTACTGATGTCAACCAACCATTCGTCTTTGTAGAATTCTCTAACTATTGAGCATATAATTCCCGTTCCTAAGCCTACACTAAAACAACGTCATTATTAAAAGGTTCCAACTTGGTTTTCCATCCAGTCTTAGGAGAGTGGAATAATAGTAACTACTCAGATTTTATGGAACGAAACACATAGAAAATGACAATACATAATGCATAGTGTCTTAAAACATACAAAAAGGTAAAGAAAAAGGGTCAATGACTGAGAATATGGAGGAGGTAAACTAAACATTAAAGATAAAAAGCCTAAATTAATCATTTTCAATCACATGTATACCTTGTTCTGGATAATGCCTTTAAGTATTTCAGTGATTCTAGCCAAAGTCTCGCATTTCTTCTCCATCTCACTCACATGAGTAAGATGTGCGACATTCTTATCATCCTGATTAGACCCAATCATTCAAGTCAAGGAAAGCTTACTTAACAAAATCGACTATAAAAGCAATAAACTATTCACTTGAGCAAGTGGACAAAGCAAGCATAAACTGTTGGTATATCACCTTTCTTCCTTGAAGCTCTACTTGCAAATTAGCGATGTTTCTTTGTACAGTTGTAAGCTCTCTCAATACTCTTATCAAGTTGTCACTTCTATCACAATCAGAAGAGCACGATGAGCTTTGCAAGTCTTCCTATAAAACACATGTTGAATGAATTTTCTCTGTCATTATCAATTATAAATGCAGAGACATCTTATCATTGACATCAAAACAAAGATTTCTAGATTGGAAGATTATAAGTTGAATCAAATAAGTTGATATGAACCTTTAGCAAAGCTCTAGTATTCTACGACAATATACTATGCAGGCCATGTTAACTTCATAAGAACACTTTCATCAAAAAAAAAAAAAAAACTTCATAAGAACACGTAGATCCCAGAATCCAGTTTCTTGTTCGAGTAAAAGCCTTCAAACAATGGATTTGATGAGATGAACAACTAAAATACAGAACAATCATAAAAAACAACAAACAAGGAGTGCAGTTCCTCGATTTATAAAACTTGACCAATATATCATCTACACTATTCAGTATGTAGCTTGAAAATGTCTCCTTTTCCGCTCCCCACCAGAACAAGAAGAAGGCAGTAACTGCGTGTGGCAACTGGCAAGGATATGAGGCACCGACAGAGAAACTCAAACCTGAAAGGAAGGAATAGAGAACCCCAGATCGGAGGCGATCGACAGGGCCTCAGCCATCCCCCCAACTCTTTTCGAGGGCTTCTTCCCGGCCACCGCTGCTTCGGCGGGAAAAGACATTTTCTTCAGTGCCGCTGACAAAACACCAAACAGAGAAATGCCCAGGATACCGATCGACCTTCCGGCAATCTCCGATCAGCCGAGTCTACGCTGATCGCCGCTCCCAAATCTGATGTCCAATCGAAGGATCAAAAAGATCGATCCGATGGGAATGCAGCAGCCGGCGATCTCCCCCTTTTTTTTTTTTTTGATGGAAAGCTCGTTTTTGAATCTCTCGTCCTTCGCAGCACAGTCGTGTCATAATGGGTTAACCTGATATTTTAGGTTTAATTTTAGGGGCCGTTTGGATAGGAGTAGGATAAGCTAACCCGGGTTAGCTTAACCCCAATAATAACTTATCCCAGCTGGGATAAGTTATTAATTGCAATATGATGTTTGGATGCTAACCTAGGTTAACCTAGGATAACTTTGAATTCAGTTTGACAAATAAATAAGTTAATCCAGAATAATAAATAAAAAAGATGAAATAGAAAGAAAACTGTTACTAATCTATTCAACACAGAAATAATACAATCATCATAAACAATAAAAAATATGAAATTGCATATATTCGTCAAGATCAACATCCTTGTATAGTTGAGCACAATGATCTTCATTGATTCATTAACCCTTACAACAAATAAAGTATAATTAAATATGATACAGTGAACAGTATTAATAGGTTAATCACTTCAAAATTTCAGTATAAGTTAACCTGACTCATTCACATCTGTTCAATAATTATCGTTCGGATAATTTTCCCCATCGTTGTTCAGTTGCAAATACATAAGTTGTTTGGTCTTCATCTTTAGCCTGTTCCTCCAAACTCTCCTCTTGCTCTAAATCAGCCTCTCGTATGTTGAAGTAGGTATCATGACCATGATGTCTACCAATGTAATTGTGCAAAATACAACATACAAGTGCAATATCCGCTTGTATATTAAAGAAAAATGGTTTCATATCAGTTAATACTTTAAACCTTTTTTTAAATATATCAAACGTGCGTTCAATAACATTTCTTAGTTATACGTGCCTATGATTGTACAACTCTTGAGGAGCTCTCATTTTAAATAATGACAAAAGAGGAATATGGCATAAATTATGAAGTAACATGATAATGAATCATGTAACATAGATTACATAAGACAAAGTCCACCTAATAAGCATAGTAACATGGCTATGCTTCATAGCAAGAATACTAGTAAAATGAAAATCAATAAAATTGATTAATAATGACAATGAGAACATGGGTAATATGACACAAAACCAGGTCATCACACTGCACAAGCAGCACTCAACCCTCATAAAAACAAAGGGCAAAATCGTAGGTGAACAGCACAGAACAAAGGAATGCAGAGACATTGCAGCAGCCACAAAAAAAAGTGGGACAAGTGTACAACCATTGCAGCAGGTGTGAAATTAAAAACAAAAAAAATGTTAGAATGGGCGGCATGAATTCCAGGCAGAACACAAAAAAACAAAAACCTCACCAAATCACAAAACCAAGTAGGAAACAGCGGAAAACAGCACAGAACCGAGAATGACAAACAACACAGAACCAAGAAAAGCAGAGGAAATGACCATGCAATAGGTAAGAAATGAAAAAAAAATTGGTAAGAATGGGCGGCAGGAATTTCAGGCAGAACAAAAAAAAAATCCACCAAATCACAAAACAAGATAGGAAACCCAGCGGAAAATAGCACAGAACCGCAGAATAACAATCAGCACAAAACCAAGAAAAGCAGAGGAAATTACCATGCAGCAGGTATGAAATAAAAAAATGTAAGCAGTAGGAATTCTAGGCAGGCAACCAAAAATAACCCACGAAATCACAAAACCAAATAAGAAACAGTGGAAAACAGCACAGAACGCGAGAATGACAAACAGCACAGAATCAAGAAAAACAGAGAGGGTATAAACAGCACAGCACAGAAGGTAGATCTGCGATTAGAGAAGACAAATCTGTCATTAGGGCAGACAGAGAGTAGAGAAATACATTTACCTGAACAGATAAAACCAAGAACACTCACCGTCACCAAGCCAGAAGGCTGTCGCTGCCGGAGAGGCACTGCGCCGGCCTGCGTATCAGAGCAGAAATTCCCCTCTGTCGCCGCGCCATCATCCGGCAGCTAGGTAGCGCGAAAAAACTCAACCGCTCGCCCAGGATTCGCGCGCGACAGAAAGCGCAGGTCCGCCATCTCCGCCCTTACCCCAGATCTCGGCTGGGGTAGCTAAACCCGGGGGTAGACGGGGTTTGGGAAGGCCGCTCGGTTTGTTAACCCAGGGGTAAAGATTACGCGTTATAACGCGTTTGGTTGGTTAGCTTGATTAACCCAACTAACCCACCTATCTAAACGACCCCTTAGAATGATGAAATCTGATACAAATACTAAAATTAAAACAGGAAATTTACATTGGCACTCCCATAAATTCATTATTTTCAAGTAACACTTTCAAGATTTATTATTTTCAAATAATACTTTTTCATTTTGTGATGAATTTACAACCAACACTCCATTTTTGAAATTAGATAGATGTGCTATATAAAAATAATAAATTTTGAAGGAACTGCCTGAAAATAATAGATCTTTAGAGATAGCAGATGTAAATCTCCCAATTAAAAATTATTTTGTATGCTGCATAAATATCGTGATAAAATTTGATTTTATTTGTCATATTCATTCATTTTTAAGATAAAAAACAAATTTAACATATTGAATAAATCGTACAGTGAAAATAAAATTAATTAACTTTAGTTAATTGGACATGTGATCAAATATATTATAATAATTATCTAAAAAATAAAAATAACTTAGACTTAGTAGAAAGTGCATAACATGATTATCCTAAATATTTAAAAACTGAATACGATATAATGTGAATATCACCAAGTGGTAACGAAGTATGGCTCTACACTTAACTGACGAAAATAACTAATTAAAATTTGACACGAGCACTAATTTGGATGTGAGGCAAGTGTTAGGTTTATATATAATCGGACTATAACATGATCATAGAAGTAATTAGTTACAGATTTTGAGAATTAAGTGAGCGACTATTTCTAATAATATAGTTGCAAGCACTGAAGTACCTCACAAGAATAAAATTTCTATCTTTTTTTGAGTCAATAAACATTAATGTTTATATTAGAACTAAGGCTCCCGTTCAATTATTCCTCAAATTAAAAAAATTATTTTATTTAAAAAAAAAATAATATTTTATATTTGATATTATATAATTTTTAATATTAAATAATTATTTTATCTCATATTTAATATAATTTTTAATATAATTAATTTATTTTATTTTGTATCATAAATATTTTTTAAATTATTTTCTTTTTCTAACAATGCAATAGAATTTAAAGCCTTATTTTGTGTGAGGACTAAAATCAAAACTAAAATGGTACTATTTTAAATAATAATAATAATAATAATAATAATAATAATAATAATAATAATAATAATAATTTTTTAAATTATTTTACAAAAATTTTAATATAAAAAATATTATTTTATTTCATATATTTAATTTTTTTAATAAAATATTAGTTATATTTTATATTTTAAATTAAAATATTAAATTTTAGTATTTTTATTTAAAATAAATATGAAATAAAATTAATAAAATTCAAAGGATCGGCCAGAACTAATCTGTCGACTGGCGCCGACAGCCGCCGAGCCCGCCACGATCTCGCCGAGCCCGCCACGATCTCGCCGAATCCACCCACATTCAGCCGCCGTGCGTCTCCTTTGGGCACGTTCGAGCACGACGCTGACTCCCGCCAATCGCCGGCTCCACGTCTAACACAGGCAGAGGTGCGGTGCATGTTCATCTGTTAAAATGCTCTCAGGTGATTGTTGTTGATGTCGATGATTGAGTTCAGAGATTTCCACCAGAAGGTGTGCGAAAATAGCGTCTTCTTTGTCGGTTGAGCCGATTTAGCAAAGGGAGTGCGTAGGTCTGGCTGGGAACGCAGTGTGCTGCGACCACCATTAGAGCTGAGGTGGCAGAGGGTTGCAATGGCTGTCTTACAGTGGCTTGAGGGTTTTTAGGGTTTGGGTTTCTGTCTTTTCTTTTCCTTTCATCGTATTCTGGTTGAAGCTTTTCTGGCTATGAGGAATTTCTTCCTTTCTTTTGTTGTTCCACTGATTCCTTTGTTTTTCAATTTAGGCTCTGTTTAGTAATAAGAAAAAAAGGAAGATTTAGTTGGAATTTTTAGTAATTTTTGAAAAATGTGTAGATGTGAAATAAAGTAAGTTGGTTATATTAAAAATTATGTATGATGTGAAATAAAATTGATTAATTTATTGAGAATTGTGTTAGATGTGAAATAAAATGATTGTTTAATGTTGAATTTGTGTGAGATGAGATATAAAATAATTTTTTAAGTTTTTTTAAAATAAATTTAAGATTTTTGCCATGGGTAATTTTAGCCATAATTTTTAGTCCATTGCCAAACAGAGAATGTTCTGATTTCCATGATTTCCTGATGTAGAGCCAGATCACCAGCATCAATGAATGCGTTATAATCTACTACCTCGAGCGTAGATTATAATAATTTTATCTTGTATATAGTTATCTTATTATCTGCACATTTTATTTGAATCGTTTATTGAGTCAAATGTTTTGTTATGTTGGTGGAAATGCCCACTTATGAGTCATGTATATATTTTATTTTTAGTTCAAGTCAGTTGGAGTCGGAAAAATTCAATTGGACTCGAATTGAATTCGATTTGAGCCCAATTTGAGTTTTTAATGGGTTAGTTATGTTATTTGAAAGGGAAAGACTTAATTGTAATAAGGGATAAAATAGCAAATTAATTTGCAATTTTGCCCTTAAATCCCTAACCTCCCGATCATGGCTGCAATCACGCCTCTTCTCCGATGCGTCGCTCGCAGCCGGCCCTTCCGCCCACATCGCCGGTTTTTCGCGCACGTCGCCCGCCTTCCGCGCGCGTCGCCGGCCCATCCGTGGTCTTCGCGCACGTCGCCGGCCCATCCGTGGTCCTCGCGCACGTCGCCGGCCACTTCCTCCACAACAGCGCTCTTCCTCCGCCGATTCTACGCAAACGGTTAGTTCCGCCCGTAGCTCTTCTTCTCCTATAAAATGGCCGACGGGAAGACAGCAGAAGGAGGAGTTTTTGATTATCTGTGAGCGATTCTACTCAGAGCTGAGTTTTGAAGAGATCCGGGCAGGTGGCCAAGGATTTCTCGCCGGCACTGCGGCAGGTGGCTGCGTTCGGCGTTTTCTCCACAGATCGGAGTCGAGCAGGTGGCTGCGGCTTCGTTTCAGGAACGACTCAGAGATCCGGACAGGTGGTCACGGATTTCGTGGTCGGCAGGGCAGCAGGCGGCTGCGGTCTGCGTTCTTCCACTGATCGAACCGAGCAGGTGGCTGCGGTTTCATCTCGGGGACAGTTCGGCTTCGTTTGAGGCTACGGCAGGGGGCTGAGGCTTTGACTTTGAGTTCTGTTTCTCCTTGGTTTGCTTATAGTGTTTCTTAGTTCCTAAATCTCGTTGTTTTCCCTGTTTTCCTACTTTGTTTTCTCTATTTTCCCTGTTTAACTGTTTCCTTGTTTTTCCTTTTCATGATGCTGTTGATGATATGTCTTTGATTCCTCTTTGCTGTTACGAGCTATTTAATCTGAGTTGAATTCATATGACTCATACTTGGTGGAGATTTATATGTTAAATTACTCGATTAACTATCATGTGCAAAGTGATTCAAAATAATATGCATACGAGTTAAATTCATTCTGAAATTCGATCATTTAATTATCTTATTTGCTATAGTTTCCTGAATTTGCTCGGACTGAGGTTTAATCATCAAAGTTGTTTCATGACGCGTATGTGAATATGCAAAT
>KZ451982.1:8771987-8831058 GCA_002786265.1 Apostasia shenzhenica
AATTGAATTCGATTTGAGCCCAATTTGAGTTTTTAATGGGTTAGTTATGTTATTTGAAAGGGAAAGACTTAATTGTAATAAGGGATAAAATAGCAAATTAATTTGCAATTTTGCCCTTAAATCCCTAACCTCCCGATCATGGCTGCAATCACGCCTCTTCTCCGATGCGTCGCTCGCAGCCGGCCCTTCCGCCCACATCGCCGGTTTTTCGCGCACGTCGCCCGCCTTCCGCGCGCGTCGCCGGCCCATCCGTGGTCTTCGCGCACGTCGCCGGCCCATCCGTGGTCCTCGCGCACGTCGCCGGCCACTTCCTCCACAACAGCGCTCTTCCTCCGCCGATTCTACGCAAACGGTTAGTTCCGCCCGTAGCTCTTCTTCTCCTATAAAATGGCCGACGGGAAGACAGCAGAAGGAGGAGTTTTTGATTATCTGTGAGCGATTCTACTCAGAGCTGAGTTTTGAAGAGATCCGGGCAGGTGGCCAAGGATTTCTCGCCGGCACTGCGGCAGGTGGCTGCGTTCGGCGTTTTCTCCACAGATCGGAGTCGAGCAGGTGGCTGCGGCTTCGTTTCAGGAACGACTCAGAGATCCGGACAGGTGGTCACGGATTTCGTGGTCGGCAGGGCAGCAGGCGGCTGCGGTCTGCGTTCTTCCACTGATCGAACCGAGCAGGTGGCTGCGGTTTCATCTCGGGGACAGTTCGGCTTCGTTTGAGGCTACGGCAGGGGGCTGAGGCTTTGACTTTGAGTTCTGTTTCTCCTTGGTTTGCTTATAGTGTTTCTTAGTTCCTAAATCTCGTTGTTTTCCCTGTTTTCCTACTTTGTTTTCTCTATTTTCCCTGTTTAACTGTTTCCTTGTTTTTCCTTTTCATGATGCTGTTGATGATATGTCTTTGATTCCTCTTTGCTGTTACGAGCTATTTAATCTGAGTTGAATTCATATGACTCATACTTGGTGGAGATTTATATGTTAAATTACTCGATTAACTATCATGTGCAAAGTGATTCAAAATAATATGCATACGAGTTAAATTCATTCTGAAATTCGATCATTTAATTATCTTATTTGCTATAGTTTCCTGAATTTGCTCGGACTGAGGTTTAATCATCAAAGTTGTTTCATGACGCGTATGTGAATATGCAAATAATTATATTTAATATAATTTAAAAAAACTTAGTTTTAATCTCCTCTTTATTTGCATTTAGTCATTTGAATATATACATATAAATCTAGGTGCTAACTTAATATTGGTAGCGTTAGGTTCGATTTAAACCGATCCCCGCGCTGCATCATTTCCTGATTATAGTTTCTGCTCTTGGTTTACTGGATTGAAGTGGGATCTGAAATGTAAGTTACACTTCTTTGGTTTCTTAAGCATATTATGATCTAGATTTATATATTTGATGAGTGTTAAGTATTCTAAATACTGTCACATATGCCCATAAAATTGCTCACCATGTTTTGTTTTTGATTTCTAGTTTATATGCTTCAAGTTAAATTATCCTTGGAAAACATGATAGTATCATAACTTGTTCAAGAACTTTGGATTTCCATAGATTGTTAGTAATCTCCTGAGATTCTTTGTGAATTATGTGAATGTTCAAATCAGTATGATTAAAGGGCTACCGAGTTTAATATGCTCCATTTTAAATTATCTGGCAAATCCTAATTTAAATTTTCTGAAGTTTGTAATTATATGAGATGAAATTAAAATTCCTGGAATTTAAATCCTAGTTAGAGTACTGGACTTCATGGCATAATTTCATATGCAAAGAATATGGACATTGTAATAAAATTAAGTGTTGCATTTTAGAAGTTAGGTGAAACTCGTGTGCCACAACCTGAGAGTATGGTTGCAGCTCATTAATGGAGCAGCTGATGTAAAATGATTCCTTCAATTCATTCAAATTGTTGTTGTTTCTAGTTAAAATTAAGTGTTGCATTTTATTTAAATAGTTGTTGTTTCTAGGCTCTTAAAAATGACTTTTTGTGAAAGGATTTAAGTGCCAATTGTCCTATTTCCGCTAGGAAATTGAATCTTGAGGAGTTATTACTCGATTTAGAAAGGAAAACTTTAGGAATAAACTAAAATTTTGAAGGAAAGAAAGATGAACCTAACTTGATCTTTTAGATTATGGTTTCTACCTTGGGTTTTCTAAACTATATGTCATGTAGCATGTAATTGTATAATTTTATGGTCATTATATGACAACTATTATTATTCCATACATTTAGTCTTAAGATCGAGATAAACTTCATATAAGACTGCACCAAATACAAAATATGATTTGTCATGTACTAATTCATGAAAAGAGGGGGGACTACCCCAATTTATAAATGTACAATAGAATCTTACAACTTAAGAAAGTAGAACACTAATAAATCAAGTAAACAACAAGCATTACACTTACAAACTAAGAACTCAAGAACATCAACAAATTCATGGTGCATGGGATTATAACAAGAAGGAAAACTTGGGCATTAGAGAGTACTGACAAATAATTGGGAAATTCAAAGAAGGGAAATGGATCTAAACACAATGTACCTCTAACCACATTTAGATCTCATCTGTTAGAGGGTTATTTTGGTCAAAAGAGAGAAATGCAATAATTTATAATTTTGATGTGAAATAAAGTTAGTTCAATTTTAGATGTGCTTAAAATGTGAAATAAAGTTGATTTTAATGTTAGAATTTATACTGATGTAAAATAAAGTTGATTTTTAATGTTGAAATTTGTGATGAATTTTAAAAATTAATAGAATAACGATTGGCTATTTTTAGGCTTGAATCAAACGAGCCCTTATAATGCAATGAGAACAACACCTTTCTCGCCTCGGCGCCTAGGTCACTTGCTTTGCTTTAAAAATTGCCTAAAATCAACCTGGTTGCTAGCGCCTCTAGCAGAATGTAGTCTTTAATACTTGTAAATTCTTTACCAAAAGCATCTCCCTCAAAAGTGAACGTCCTTGCCATAAATTGCCATGTTTTACAGCACATTATGTTTGTTGGAATCATTTCCAACTATTTATGAAATGGTGGAATTCAAATTTGAGTTGTTAAAATAGTGCAGAAAATTGTCAAGGTGGACTATTTGGCCAGGGAGGTGGATAGTCCTGTTTGTGAAGAGTGAATAGTTCATTCTAAAAAAGGAGGCTGTCTCGTTAGTAGTGGCTAGAGTTGTTTGACTGAAGGTAGACTGTCTGATTTGCTTTTCAAATGGTTGCAGACTATTCAAGTTGCTGTTGACTAATCAACTTTCACTTTTTGTTTGGTGAGTCCGATTGGAGGCTGATCGCTCGTCTTTCTGTTCGCCCATTAGTTGATTTCACATATTAGACTTTTTATATGTACAATCCATATAACTTATTAAACCGATAATAGATGTAATCTACTAACATACAAGTACATGATATGTAAATATATTACCATCTTTTACATAAACTTCACTAAATAAATAAAGTGAGCAAACTTATACAACTATTAATACACAAATATATAAAATGTTTATATGCGGGTGCGAAGATGGTAATGATGTTGTCGATGTGCGTTGACCACATCAAAATTGCTTTGTGGTTAGATCAAATTGGGTTTGATAGTTGCAAACTGATTGGCTGGACCCCTGATGGTCGAAATAATCTTCATAGAATGTTACGCCTAATAGAGTAAATAGAGATTCCATTGAATGATCAATTCAATAGGCTCTTCTCAAACTAACGGAACCATTGATATGTTTCCTTCTTCATTTCAAATGATGCTAATGGGATTGTTTGATGCATTGGAGTGCCGTTGAACTTGAATAATTACTGTTTTTCTCCATTGAAATGCAGGATCTCCAAAGATTTAACATGTGGTTACATCATTTTGATGTAGATACTTGGTCATTCGATGGGTTGGACCTAGTAAGAGGCAAGCCTATAGTTGGGCTTGATTTTTTATAGGGATAATTACTTACATGCCATACCATTTAATTTTATTTATGCTTTATCCATCAATTCTTAGTTAATTATGCTATACACACTCAAAACATTATAAAATCTTACATATACACACTTGAGTTAAAACTTAATCAAAATCTATTTGAAAAAAATTTATTCTATTAGTAAATCATTAAAATTATATTTTTACTCTTAATGGTACGTATTTTTTCTCTTTCTCAATACCACACTAAACGCTGATTTGTCCTAAAATTAATTTACGTCGCGGATGTCTCCTTCCTTTGCCGCCATCTAAACATTAAGGTTTTAGGATTTTCACTCAAAATATATTTAAATATCCGTAAAATAATATGATGAACGACTCAGATTTTTTATAATCTAACTATAGTTAGGTTATTGAAAAATTATGATTACTCATCGTAATAGAAATAAGTTAAAATGTGTGTATGTAAGATTTTATAATGTTTTGAGTGTGTATAGCGTAATTAACTAAGAATGGATGGGTTAGGCATAAATAAAACTAAATTGTGTGGCATGTAGGTAATTATCACATTTTTATATTAGGCCTAGGCTTAACTCTAGTCCTTTAGTGGTCGGGCCTGATTTAGGCACTCTCTGGTCTGAGTGCTGGTCTGAGTGCTACTAAGATCGGTTTGCACCAGTTCCTAATTGGATCTACTTGACGTCTACAATTAGCCTAAACCAATCTAGTTTAGTTTGTTCCGACTTTGGACCTACAATTTTATTTACACCCGGGAGAAAAATTTGACGATGACATAATTCTCTTGGATTAGTGGAAGATGTCTTCAAAACAATATCTCGTTCTATATACCTTAGCTTAAGACGTCTTGATAGTCCAAGCATTGTTCGTGGCATCTGAATTAAGTTTCTCCATGATAGGGAGAATAATTAGAGAATACAGAAATAACTTATCTGTTGTCATCCTTTGCATGTTTACTTATCCGCAAGATTGATTATAATTTTGTAAACTAGATCAAGGATAGTAGTTCAGAAGAAGAAAAGTACTTGGTAGTTAGCGGATAAAAAAGTAGACCCTACTAGAACCGGTCATGGACAATTGTTTGGAAAAAAAATCTTCGACTCTACTGGAATAGGTCCAAACTTGGTCCAGTTCTCGGGTCCAACCTATTTTAGTCTTATCTGGGTCAAGAACTAGTCCATTAAGATATGCCTTTTTCATTTTAATATTCTTTATCTTGTCAAAAATTTAAGTTAATTTTCATGTTCAAATTTAACAATAAAATTACATATAATTATATTTGAAAACAAGTATTATTTCTAAAGTTTGTCAATTTGTTCTATGTAATGACATCAGCTAGCCATCATGTAGGAAGTATTTAGGGGATGGAGAATATAAAAAAATCCATTTATTTTATATCTTACATTAATTTTAATGCATCAATCAAATTTATTTTATATCCTGTACAAATTTTAACGTGACTAATTCTATTTTCCATCATACATATATCTTAAAGCAAGCTATGACCATATTGGTCTCTTTGCTAAACAGGCCTTAATTAATGAGAAGTGGTCGAACTAAATTGAAGCCACTTGTGCTTTTAGGCAGGGGTGTCTCTTGTCTCCTTATCATTTCATTCTCTGCTTGGAGCTACTCTCCTTCTTGATATAATAGAGAATCTAGGACAAAATGCTACAGGGGATCAGGCTCTGTTCTTGCGGACCGGAAATCTCACACCACCTTTTTACAGGTGACATCATCCTTTTTGCACTGGCCACCAACCACTTGGTCCGCTTGATAGGGAAGATTATGAATACATATTGCTTTATGTCTAGTCAGAAAATTAACAAGGCTAAGTCCTCAATAGTGTTTAGCAAAAGAATGTTGCGTATAAGAAAGAGGAATATTGCAGGCAAAATCCAAAGGAAAATCCAAATTGAGGGAAAGTACTTGGGAATTCCTTTAATTAGTAGACAGTCGACCAAGAAGGACTTCTTACATGTGATTAATGCGGTGAGAGGAAGGATTAACTCTTGGGCTCCAGAAGCCTATCTAGTACTGGTAGGGTAACTCATCAACAGTACAATTAAAAAAAAAAAAAAATTCAAAAAAACTCTCATCAACAGTGTTCTAACTTCTATCCCTATTTATTTTCTTTCCCATGCCTACGCTGTTAGTAATGTGATAGAGGAGATCAAGAAGTTAATTATACATTTCTTGTGGAGCAGCAATTTACAAGAGCATAAAGTATACTATATGGCATGGGGAAGAATCACAACACCCAAATGCAATGGAGGACGTGGGATCCATAGGCTTGCCGAGTGGGAGACAATCCTTGTGGCGAAGATGGCAGCTTCCTAGATAGGATTGATTTCTTATTGATGGGTTCTATGCGAGCCAAGTATGGGAATGGAGCTAGTATCTTCAAAATTAGGAGAGGTGATTCTTCGTGTGGAGACTTGTCTGTCAAGATGGAGACGCGGCTCTTAACAATACTCACTGAAAGATTGGGACTGAGGAAGTTTGCGATGTTATGGATGATTCATGGGTTGACACAACCCCCTCTCTAAGTGGTTGACCTTCCTAAATATGAGGTAGGATATACTACACACAGTAAACTTCTCTTATGTGAAGAAGGGATATGGAATGAAGGGTGCCTTTAGCGGCTTTTTTGACCTCATTTGACTGATCGCATCACAAGACTCCCATGTCTTGGTCCTATGCACAATGATAGATTAGTCTAATGCCAAAGGGGCTACAAGAGTCCTAACATCTACGCTCTACAAGAAGCTTTTTATCAAAACTAGAGGCAATGGAGATTGTGTTTGGAGGATAAAAATCCAACTTAGAATTGCTATGTTTCTATAGCGCATGTGCAACAAGGCTATCCCTACACACCAATGGCTGCATTGTTGAGGAATTTCTGCTACTAAGTCCTTCCCTTGGGGTTGTAACATTGAAGAAAATTTGGAGCATATTATTGTGGAGTATAAGGTGACCATAGTGCTCTTTAGGATTGTGGAACACCTCATGCTTAATGGACATGACAATAACAATAGTCGAACCATACTGAGCACCTGAATCGATGATTGTAGGAAAGGGAACAACCACAAGCCAAGCAGACCCTCAACTTAACATACTAAAAGCCCCACAGACTTGGAACTGCAAGGGAGAAAAGCACAATAGCAGATGACAGAAAACATCTCTCTAGAGCAGCAAATTGAGAGTGGAGAGAGCAATTCGGGGAGAGGTGAAAATGCCCACAGTTTGAGCCAGCAGCTCCTAGGTTCTACAGAATACTAATTGGTGCAATGATAGTGAACCCCAAGGAGAAGTCACTAATGCCAACAAGTTCTTCTTGAAGCAACTTAATGGCTGTCAATCCGGGTGGTATGAGGCCCTCTACCAACTAACCCTTTATCTTCTTTGCTTGTGCAGGTGAAAGAGAGAGCTAAGCACTATCCTAGGTGTACAATTATTCAAATTGTGACTGCAATGTTATGTTATATGTGGAGAGCTAGAAACAGTCATGTTCGTGGCAAACTCACTGAGCAGTCTTTGTATCACTAATCATTAGTGCCGCCCCCAACTCTTCACTTCGTTCGAACGTTGGGAACTGGGACCCACAAGCCACACTGGCTTTTTAGTTCATTTGGCATATTTTTGTTCATTGGCATTTACAGGTTATGAAAATTATTTTTGATTTATGAAAAGAAGTAATTAGTACTCGCCCATAACCCTCGGAAGTAAAACTGTTTTTTTTTTCTTTTTAACCATGTAAGTAAAACTGTGATTTTACTTAATTTTATTTTAATCGGTGACTTCTTCTAGTTGAACTAAAAATTAGTTATAAATGAAAATTTCAGCTGCATGTCATACGTAAATCTCTCTACGCTGACAGCACTACTCCAAGTTCATTAGGGTTTCAACTACATCAGTTATTTGCCTTCAGCGATCTACTTGCTGAAAGAAGATTCTATTACTGGCAGGCTGTGGGCAATCATCAAGCCCTTGCTGCAGAAGATAGGCGATATAGTGTGAAGGATCAAGGGGCAGATGGGACGCAGGATACTTAATGATGCTCTAAGGACCATTGTGAATGCGGAGAGAAGGGGAAAGTCCATTGCGAACCTGCAGCCTATCTCAACTGTGATTGCTTCCTTCCTTGGAGTGATGAAGACTAGAGGTAAAGGGGTTCCATTTTCCTTCTGCTTCTCTATTGTTGGATGTTCTTCTCTCAGTGATTGTCAAGGCATTATGTTGAATTCTGCTCATGGATTTTCTGGTTTTGTATGACCTGATTGTTCTGATTTTCATTATTATTTCCCTGACTGTTTGGGAATTCAGCTTGTAGAAGCTCAACAATGCACAATTTGTGCCTTTCCCATATTGAAATTAGTATGTTATCGTTGTCCTTGATGTCCTAATTAGTTATTTTGAGTGTGTACTTGCTGTTTTGATTTTTATTTCGCAACTACATGGTCATGCGCTTTGTTTTTACAGGATATATAAAAGATTTCCAGGTCCATGATCCACGTAGAGTTGGAAGAATCACTGTGGAACTGTTAGGAAGGGTCAAGGATTGCAAGGCATTGACATATAGGCAAGATATCAAGGCCAAGGACATTGAAGAATACCGAATCCGAATGCTTCCTACACGCCAGGTCCATACTTGCAAATTGCAGTAATAATTTAATATGCATGGTTTTTTCTTATTAATTCTTATACTGTTTAGGAAATTCTTGTTGAAATATTTAATTTGTTCTGATCTATTGCCATGATTATAGGATTTGCCCTTGGTAGAGCATGTCCGGATGTCTTAGGCTTTCTTTTTTGGTTTTATAAATAGTTTAGGTAAGACTATCAATTGTGATATCGAATTGAAGTGTATGTATGCTGTTTTTACTATATTGTTTTCCTTGAAATGGATTACTGTTATTTTGAATATTAGAAATGGTTTATCTCAAATGTTATGGTGTTTATGTGTTTATGCATTCCATCGTTTTTCTTTTCTCTCAATAACTAATTAGGTATTTGCTTATTCCAAGGATCTTGTTTACAACTGGAATTCTAGGTTAATCTTTATTGTCCACATGGCATTGTGGTGAATCGAACAACCAAATGGGACAAACTGTTCTCAATTAGGCTTGAGTCATCCCTGGTTAGCTACCTTTCTAAGGTGACGTTTTTCACCCCAGGTACAGGGATTGATTCACTCCCTTTTGAACTATGTTGGGTTCTGTTCTCCCAACCACTGGAACAATTTTCAGTCTCTCATAACTTCAAAGCCTAATTGTCCAAGTCATCAGTTGATCTCCACTACTTTGCATGCCATGTCAGCATTATAGATTCCACAGATTGTGTTGTGCCCATGATCTCTTCAGCGGTCATGGGAAGCGGGAGGGCCTGCATAAAAGTGCTATCATTCTTTCCCCAAGTTAGATTTGTTGCTAGGAGTTTCGTTTTCTTTCCCTGGGCCCCTACATACACTTGCTTTACCTCTCTCTGTCGTTGGGCTATATGCAAAGGGTCCGAGCCTATTCTCCTTCTAGGCTTAGGCAAGACTAACCTATGAATACTTCTGCTTCTTCCTCATATTAACCTCCATCCAACACAAACTCTTCTTCTAGGGCCCATTAAGTTGTTTCTACCTTGACAACTGTGACTATCATTGAATCCCCTTTTAGAATTTTGATCCTTAAAGAGCCCAAGATCATATACCTCAAGCACCAAGTTGTTCAACCTAAAGAAACAGAAGTCTTTCCAATCCGAATGCGTGCTGCTTGTCCCAGAGATCATCTTCTCCTGTGTTTGGGATTGAAGATTAAAACAACCTGGATATGTGATGGTTGTCTTCTAAACACTACTGCAATAATGCCAGATTCTAGGGTATGTTTTTGTCCTTTTGTAGCTTTGCAAAGCATAGATGTATACTAATGCATTAGAAAGAAGTTGTGCTCGAGTTATTTTGAATGCATTCTGAACACCAGTGAAAGCCTACTGCAATGAGAGCCCCAAGGCATAGTCTACTTGGACCTTGTGGATGCAGATCCCCCTGGGTGTTTGAATGGGCATCTAGGTGATCCTCCGACATCAACAAAAATAAGATGCCTGTATTACACCTAAGACTTGACATATTTAGTGCTTCATGCTATGATATCATGCTCTTACTATAAGAAATGTCCTCTAAAAATAGCTTCAAAATTGGCCCACTCAACGTTGGTAAGAACCATGTCAATGAGGTTTGCAGAAGCTGAAAAGGAAGAAGGTCAAGGAACAATAACAGTTAGAAGACTAGGATATGAATCCACCTATCCTAGAATGGCTTAAATTCTCCTACAAGGGAGAAATGAGAGTTTTCATTCTAAATATTGCATAGATTAGATCTTAACCGCTCATCTTGGCTCGCTTTGTTCACGTGCTTAGCCTTTATTCCTCAATTTGTCATGTCGTGAATAAGCTTAGGCAACGTCTCTGACACTTCAATTTGGGAATATGGAACGCCATGCTTATCCCCAGGTAACCTTTTTGAAATTCAAATTTATAAATTGTGCCCAAGGTTCTCTTGCATGTTAAACACACAACTCCTTGCAACCCCGAGGAACATGATCCAGGGGAACCCTCTGTAGGGAATGTCGGTGATGAGTGCACGTGGAGGTGGGCGCGTCATCAACAAGCACATAGAGACAGGTCAATGGCGGCGAGTGTAGTAGATCATGGTGTTTTTCTATGGAGCACGAGTACTATACGATAATACTGATACGATACAGATACGATGATACGACAATTAAAAAAAGTAGGATACAGATACGTCAGGATACGACTGTTATGTATGTGTGTATAATATATTATATTCTTATATTTAAGGTAAAGTTATATAGTAGATGAGAACAACTTATATAAATTATTGCTATAAATTTCAAAAAAAAAATGCATTGCTATAAATTTCAAAAAAAAAATTGCATTTTTTTTTTAAATTAACTATATTTTTTCAAATATTTGTATCACTTAAAGTAATATTATGGATAATTTAACTTAAAAAAATATCTTTTAATTACTGAATTTAAAAAAAATTAAATTTAAAATAATTTCATAAAATTGTTTAATTACTTTTTAACCTATTAGATTATTTACATGAAATAAGAGTTTAAATATATATATATATCATTAGATTAGTTTCATTTTCAATTGAAATTTGATTCAAATCGATTAGCTTAATACAAACAAGATACAATTAATAATACATATGCTGTGATATAAATCAAAATATATTGACTTGATTAAAGTATATATATGTTTTCTTTTTAAATTTCTGATTAAATAAGTAGATAAAATAAAAAGACCAAAGTTTTATGCTTTTCGCAATATAAGCTTGATTAAAGTAAAAAAAATGTGATAGATATCTAATAAATGTAATGACAATATTAATCTAGGTTGAAAAAGCAGAAATATTGCTTGTATCTGTAAGATTACAAAAAAGATTAGCTAAAGTAGATGACACAGCTACTTGCGAATACCAAATTTTTTTTATTGTCAAAATACTAGCGTGTGTAAAATTTTTTGCGATCCCAATTGCGTAGCCCAATATATCTCTCTCAATTTTAACATTCAAATCTATGCATAAATTATTTTTTATATATGAGATATTTTTTTATCTTTTATTTTGCGGGTAGAACCGACTGTTTTAATATTTTTCTCTAATTAGAAGTGTCAAGAAGTATCAGAAAGGTATCGGGGAAGTATCGAATTTTTAAAAAATAAAAATAAAAATTGATATGCCACATGGTGTATTGGATACGTGTCGGTGAAGTATCAAAGAGTATCGATATTTGATACAGATACGATACGGATACGTTGAGTTTCATAAAGTATTAGTGCTTCATAGATGTTCTTTATAGGTGTTGTGAGGTCCTCTAGAAATAATCATTGAACCGAACGACGCATCAACTAGATGTTAGGCTAACCAATCACTCAGCTCACATACTCTTTGCATATACCTATATTTGTTCGGTGTAGGTTCTCTCCTATTATTGGCTCTGTAGTGGTAGAGGTATACTCGATCAATTTGAATTGATTAATTTCATAATACTCATAACCCATAATTATTTGAATATGATTAACCGTGTCGTCAATGCAATTAGATTTAAATAATGCAATTGAATCTTGGATCCTCTCTTCTATGTTGTAGTTCAATCATTATTTTCTCAATTTGATTTTCAATTTTTTGCTTGTAATTTTCTTCTTCTTTTTCATACATTTTATTGTCATATTTTTCACACTCTTTAGCTAAAGTAAAATCTACTATATATATAGAAATGGGCAAAAAATGAGTTCCTTTTTTTCTTTTATCATAGTGAAGGAATGAATGATCTAGGGGTTTGCTTGATTTCATTAGCTCACGAAAAGAGCTAGTCACAATATCTAGTGCAATATTATGTAGAGTGAAGTATTCTCTCCTAAATTAGGCTTTGAGATCTTCCTAGGTTCAATCGATCGTTTTTTATTCTAATAGCCATAATCCTCTGCGTCTTTAATATATTGTATTCTTGATCGAGAAATATTGAATTTGTGAATTGAACTTTCTCAAACTTGGTCAAGTTGCAGTAATTATTGAAGCAATCAAATTTGGTCTCTCATTCAACAAAAAAAACGTGATATTAACTATACCATCATCTACGTAGGGTGGCTCCATTGTCTAGGTAGAAGGATTGCTTAATACAATCTATATAGTCTCTATTACTGGTGGAGTTTATCATATCAAGATAGTTTAGATATCGATGGTGTGTAACAAAATAATATGTAGGAAGTGGATTATAACTTGTATAATCAGTACTAAATTGTCTAGACATAAAGGATTTCATGATAACTTGTAAGAAAAAAATAAAATCAATATGACCTAAATGAAACGACAGAATGACGAATATGCAATATAAAATATGCTTTAATCTAAACTATGCTCTGAGCTTGATGAAAATGAGATTTATGAAATCAATAAAATTAATTAGTAAATTATTTTAATTAATCATAATATTTTTTAAAAAAATTTAAGTATTTAGTAAAGATGATTGAAAATTTCATAAATTAAGTTTTTTTAAAATTAAAAGTAAATCAGATGGTTTGATAAATAAAAATTTATTAAATTAGATTAGAGTATAGATTTGAATTCAGTAAATCAAATCTGAGGTTTAGAACAAAATAAGAAGAATATTCTCACAATAAAATTGTTGATAATATGAATATCAAATTGACAATTAGGTCACTTAGATGTAGAGCAAATTAAACTAATCAAATCGAGTTAGTAATTTTTATTTTATTTGAATAATGAGTAATAAGCTAAACTTCAGGTTGAAATTGATAACCTTAGTAAGTGTAGGTGCTTGTATGTAATTAGACTATTAATTTAAATGAAATTGCAAGATCATACATCACACACTCGGTTATTGCACGTGCAGTGAGGTTTACGGGCACCAAAAGGGAGTGCGCTGGCAACGTGCACGCGAAGATGTGGGTGTGGAGGATGGGGCACTAAAGGACAGTTGTGAAAATGAAGAGGCAATGTGCGCAACTCTCGACCCACAGAGATGGGGTGTACGTGAAACTCCGTCATACATGAGCTGGCAATTCGGGAAACAACGGAGGCTGCGGGGATGGCGGTCAAATGTGTGATACATGGTGAGGTAGACATGGGTGTAGGCAAAGGCTGGGCGCGAGTTGCGAATTTGTGCATGTTTGTTGCATTGGCTCGAGAGTCACAATGGTGTAGTTTGGTTATTTTCATGGCGGTACACGTGATTGAAGAGCAAAAGACGATGATGCAGAGATGTGGTAGGGTGTTAAGGAATTTTTTTTTCTTTTCCTTGAGATAATTAGGCTACTTGAAAGATTCTCGCCCAAAGTGTATTCTACCTTTCCTTTTACCAAGATATTGTCCCCTTAACCTGAATATAGGTTGGCACTCACTACATCAAATTTCATTTCATCAATAATATTAACAATTGCAATACTTGGCCACCACTACTTATAAAGATCATGTGATAGAATTTAAAAATATAATAATAAATACCGAAAATAAAGTACCAAATATGCCTAAAATAAATATAGAATATAATAAAAATAAAATTAACAAATTAACCCTAAATATGACAAATCATCTCTCCCAAAATCAGTTCTAATTCTGCATCAAATCAAGTCAAATAAATGTGAAATCAATAATGAGCTATAGATTTAAGAATTTCCAATCAGTATCCATTCTTCCATAAGTGTTCCCGGCAATCTTCCGACAATCCACATAGAGTGAGATGATGTGATCTTGACCATTGGATGCATCACGTTCCTAATCTAAGCATCTGGATTGCATCTCCATCATTGTCCCCTGCTTTTGAAATATGTTGGAACCTTTTCCAACCTGTGACTTTACAGCTTAATTGTCCAAGTTATCGATCGTTTTTCAATACTCCGCTTTCCAAGTCAGCACTGCAGATTTCACAATTTATGGCAATGATCTTCTTTACGAACATGGCATAAGTCCCTACATGGATATGCCTTATTGGGGACTTCGGTCAACTAATGGCTCTAGTAGTTTTATAGGCCACACTCTCGTGATACTCCACTTAACATCAATAACTAATAGCCCATGTTAGAATAGGCTCTTTTGAGTGGCTTCAATTTCGTCCGGTGATTATAAATATTGCTCCTCACAACTCTACCAAGGTCGCTTACCTTAGATTGTTTAGATCTTCTTCACAATTGTTTTCAACTGAATAAGAAGGAAACTCTCGTGACCTTAGGAAGCTCAACCAGCAGCACCCTATGCTATCTTACCCACTCTATATTTACTCGAGAGCTTTTTCTCTTTCTCCTTGTACTATCTCATTACACCGCTTCTGACGAATCTATGGACTTAGTAGGTTCTCTTCGAACCACATTAAACCTATGTTTTGTTGCTTTTCTATTTACTTGATTTTGATTATTAGTTGCTCGGTTTTCTCTTTTACAAGGCTACTTATAACTGGGAATTGGATTTCCCCTCACGGGATATGTGGTCTCTTTTTTATCAAACACTTTTTCTCATCAACAAATATAAAAGCACCCCCAAGCAACAACGACAACAAAGTCCATATCTCAAACTAATTGGGGTCAACTACAAGGATTTCTGTTCTTTGTTTAACTCTATATATAATAATGGCTCCATGTAATTTTTAGAAAACAATGCTCTATGTAAGTGCTAGTGATTTATTTAGTGATCGCACCCCGAGTTATTTTTGGTATCCCTTTGTGATTAGAAGTCAACCATGGACATGTCGAACCACCTTAAACATCACAATCTCATTTTATTGCTTGCTAGTTCCTCGATATAATTCTTATTAATGTGGGTCACTCTTGTTTGGCCACTTATTCTTTATAGCTTCTACATCTCTTTTCTAATCTTATCGGTATTTTTCACTTAATTGTCTAACACATATTCCCATGTAATATAGCAATTTGGATAGCGTGTTATAAACTTTTCTGTTTGCTTTGATACCTTCAACTTCATAGGTGTTTTTTTATCATCTAGAGCTCTCATTGGACTTTTTTTTTAAATTTGGTTTACTTGCCTTGCTTTAATAGTTAACATTATCTTTTATATTTTTGTTATTGCGGATGGACCCAAGATATTTGCGATTTTAGTTTTTGTTAGATCTTTCTATGTAATGTCCTTAATGTTTTTGTGTGATGTATTCTAATTTCCCTAGATTTTTATGGATGGGAACAAACATAAAAGTTTTTTCATTCTTTTTGATTTACCATTGGAGGAAATAGAAGATGTGGTAGTTGGCATGTAAAATAATAGTAATAAAAAATGTGATGTCTGAAAGGAGCTTTTCTTCAAAGAATAGTTAATCTTAACAAACCATTAATACAAATTGAGGGTTTAAATTAGTTAAGTTGAAGCAATTATTATGTGTGGTTTTTTTTTATTTACTTTCGAACACTACAATTTTCCCTCATGCTACTTTGACATTGTGATGATGTTCGAATTTAAGAGCCCTTGGTATTCAGGTAAGCTTCTTCTCAACTGCGCTAGGAGATCTTTAATTATAGTTTACATTCTCAATAACCTAACGTTGAAACTGTAGGCATATGGTTTTGTTGTTTTCTCAATCTCATCTTTGGCATCGTGATTTTATCAGCCCTTTACATATTAGTATTCTTGCCTTTCAACCATCCACTCAATTGTCATTAGGAATATTATCAAACAAAAAAAAGACTATGATTATAGATGGGAACTATCGAGTTTGAGTCATAGAGGTGCGACTCAAGCTCAACTTTTTGATTTACAAATCAGCTCGATCTTGATTTGTGGCTTGAACTTTTGAGTTCAAGTTGGCTCGTCTCAATAAGCAGTCAATTTCAAGCTGGCTTAAACCATAATTGAGCCTGCATTAGCTCCCGATCCCCCCTACCCCCCACCCCTATCCAAATAATTGCAACACACCCAACACAACTCTAATCACTGGATTACATGTACTATGTAACAAAATTGTAATATTTATATTTTAAAAACAATGTCGAGCCAAATTTTGTCCGATTCTATTTGACTTGACTGTGAATCGAATTCGGCTCAATAAAATTACAAGCCGTAGATATGACTACTCATTTGGCTCAACAAACCTTACTCAGCTCTCTTCGAGCTAACAATCAATCCAATTAGCCATTTTAAGCCAAACTATCATCTCTAACTATCATGTTAGTAGTGGCTTTTTTCGCATCACTGTCATATTCTTCTGCAGTTATTTAAATTACCTTGTTTGGACCTGAAAAATGCTTAAAATAAATTTTCAACACCCTGAATTTATACTTCCACTATTCACATTTGACTTTTGTTTCTGCAGTGGGGATATGTTGTCATCACAACTCCTAATGGAGTGTTAGATCATGAGGAGGCCATAAGGCAAAATGTTGGTGGGCAAGTGCTGGGCTACTTCCATTGATCTTAGTACTACCTATCCCAATCAACAACTCCTTATAATGATAAATTACTGGCAGGTTCCTATAGCTTGAGGTATGTTTCAAATTGCCCTATGTTTTTTAAATTCCTTCAATTCCTTGAAGAAAACTTGGGTTCAGATATCCCATAACAAGCACATTTTCGGACCTGCTTGGTATAGGTATAAATGTGCTTGTTATAGAATTAAAACTGCTTGTTATAGAAATCAAAAAATTGTGCTTGTTATAGGTGCTTGTTATAGAAATCTCTATAACAAGCACCTATAGTTAAAAGTGCTTGTTACAGGCAGGTCTGAAAATGTGACGTGGCAGGGGCATCCGAACCCAATAAATTTTCCAATTCCTTATGTTTGTAAAATTCTTCAGTATGTTTAATGATGTTTTTTATCCTTAAGATGCATACTATTTGTGTCACAATGTGTAAAACAAAGGTGAAAATTTAGGATAAGAATTAATGGATATTGTAATATGTCATGTCATTAAGGAGGCGTTTGGTTTGTTGTTATCTTGATGTTATGTTATGTAATTTATATGTCATCACATATAGATATCACTTTTTGACTAATAATTTTATAATCTTATCGAAAATTATTTATAAATAGTATAAAATTAAACAATTATTTTCTCTACATAACATAGCATAAGATCATGATTGCATTAAATCAAACGCTCCTAAAATATATTTGAGAATAATTAACATATTTTATTATTATAAATATAAATCACTCATTAAATAACATCTCATATATATATATATATATGTACGTGTGCACACTTTTATGATGGATTTACATAAAAATTATATTTATCTAGGTGTTATGTCAATATAGATGTTATGATATTTAAATATTAATTTTTAATTAATAATTTTATAAAAAAGTATTTATAAATATAATTATAATCAAATAATTAATTTTTCTAAATAACATAACACCAAGATAACATTAAACCAAACATCCATCCTCTAAGTATTTTTTCGTTGAATGGTGTCAGCTGTACTAATCTTTTATTTTTATTACTGTTGCTTTAATTAGCTTATAATTTATATGTTTAAATCATCTAAGTTTATTCTCAATTAATATTATTCTATTTTTTTGAGATATACTTATTTTTTTTTTTATATATATACCTACTTATCTTTATAAAATTTAAATTATAAGTTCGGTATTTAAATAAAATAATAATATATAAATTTTTAAGGAGGAAAGTTATTCTTTTTTCTTATATTTTCATGCTTGGTTTTCCTTTCTCTACAGCTAAATAAACACCATCACGATCGATATTGGCGATTTAAGCTGGAGATCTTTCGCCATCCGTGATTTTGAGAGAAATCAGAGGAACCCAAGCCCAAATCTTCCATTTCTCACTCTGCTTTCCGATGTCAGAGCTCTCCCCAGTGTTGTTCTAAGAAGGGCTTTTTTCTCTTTTGGGAGCACCTTCCTGCCTTTTTCGATGATACTATTTTTACAAATTTCATTTTTTTTATCTGATTTGATTTTCAAGATCAATAGATTTCTACTAAAATGTTGATGTTTTTCTCTCCTTGATCTAAAATTGGCGCTTCATAAAGGTTTTGGATCGTCCTTAGGATTTAAGGTTTTGGAGCTTTTCGATCCTTTTTCTCGGGGTTTTATCTACCTTAGATCTAGCATTGCTGTCTAAATCTATTCTTTTACGAGCATGCAATTTAAATTCTTGTCCGACGGATCAGAGCGTTGATCAGAATGGCGTGGTTTCTAAAAACAATATTTTCCGAAAGTTTACTTTGAAACAGTTTATCTTGCAGCACTGCTTGTGGGGAAAAAGCCAAGTCCTCAATCTGGAGACCCCAATCCTCTCAGAGAAAGATGACATCTTGAATAGAGCAGTGTATTTAGGGGGCGTTTGGTTCATTGTTATCTTGGTGTTATGTTATGTAATCTAGATGTCATGACATTTAGATGTCATCTTTTAGCTAATAATTTTATAATCTAATAGAAGATTATTTATAGATGTCATTAATCCAAACAATTATTTTCTTTAGATAACATAACATAACGTCAAGATAGCACTGAACCAAACGCCCCCTTAAACTTATCAGCAGATGCACTGAATGCTTACAATGAGGCTGCTATGAGATAACTGCTCTATAACCACCTGCAAATAAAATCTTGATTTTGCTAATGGGAGATGCATGATGATGCATGGCATTTTTTCATGAAAATTAAGTTGATATATCGAGTGAAGATTCGAGTAGATTTCGAGCATTCCTGGGATCTGGATTCGGGCTGCACTGCTGTTATAGTTTGAGTTAGTTGATATAACACAATAAGTTTTTGTTTGTTTAGCAGTTCAAAATTAATTTGGTTTAATTTAAACAGGTATATCACATCACACATAAAATTTAATATTAAAAAATAATTTTATTTCATATTTTACACGTATTATTAAAATAATAATTAATTTATATCATATATTTTATATATTTCAGTACAATAATTAATTTTATTTCACATTATTTATAATTTTTAATAAAAAAATATTTCTACTTAAATTTAATTTTAATGATATTAAATTTAAATTTTACAAATAAACAGATTTTAACCACGAGGTCAGCCCATTTTAGTTTTGGTACGAGGGCGGCTCAAGAAAACATGTTCAGAAAATATTTAAGTCGGGTTTGATTTTTTTTGATATTAAGATTTTAATCTTTATTTCTCTTTTCATAATCTTAATCAGGTAGTTATGTTATGATTTTATTTATAGTTATTTGTGAACAAATTGAAGCCTAGAGAAATTGTTGCACCTGCCTTTCTTGTATTCCTTTGGTAGAGATGCAAAACTTAATTCTTATTTTATGTTGCCAATTCGAAAAAAATAATTTTATTTCACAAAATAAAATTAACTTATTATATGAAATGAATTGAGTTTTTAATTTTAAATTATAGTAAATTTTGCTAAATATTTTTTCTTCAAATATTTGTAAAGTATAAAATAATATTATTTGCATGCTAACAAAATTAATTTATTTTATATATTAGCCTAAAATATTAATAGTGCAATTGTCATTACAAAATTAAATAAATTAATTAATTAGTTTGAATAAATCAAATTTATAATGTTATATAAAGCAGCTGTTTAATACATTGTTATTTATATAAAATTATATACTAGCTATAATCTCCTTTTCATACATCTATAAATTGGGAGGCTTCGAGTTGATTTTGAGCAAGTTAGGCTAAACTTAAAATTAAACTTTTCGATTTTACATCAAGTTTCAAGTTGATTTCTCTCTCTCTCTCTCTCTCTCCCTCTTTCTCCTGCCTGTGTAGGCCTACCGCCCCCTCTCTCTTCTTCTCCCTTTCTATTCTATCTTTTTCTTTTGCGCTCTCTCTCTCTCTTGTCTATGCAGAGAGGGGAAGGGGACGCACCACTCGCCCCTCTCTCCTCTCTCTCTGTCTCTCTGTCTCCACGTGGCTACAAGAGAGAGGAGGGCAGCAATGCATCCCCCTCGCTCCCCCTTCGCCTGATGATAAGGAGGGACGGAGAGAAAGAGAAAGAGGAAAGTAATTTAAGGATTTCATAAAATTTTAATAGTAAAAAAATTTTAAAATTTCTATTAATAATTATATAAAAAATCTAGATGTTAAATTATTTTAAAAATTATTGACTTACATGATAATTTAAAAACTTCTATGTAATTTATTTGTTTTTTAAAAAAATTCTTTTTATAGAATTATCCAACTATGACTCATAGTTCATGACTCAGTTTAATAAACTCGAGTTTAATTTAAATATCAGACAACTATCATTTTTTGAGCGAAACTCACTCCGAAAAGTAGGGCTGGGTACTTTTCCCACTTTTTTTAAAGAAGTTTTTTTTTGAATTTTTAAGAGAAAATTACTTTGCTCACCTTTACATGTATATATATTCTATTGATGCTGCGGTTCATACTCGGCCCCATGTCTGCTTCGTTTCCATCGGCGCTCCGGCGACTGCAAGCCTCCTCTCGCTCTCCTCGCCTCACTAGATTCCAACTCCGTGCTCCCAAATCTGTAATTTCCTCTCTCTCTCTCTCTCTCTCTCTCTCTCCCTGTCATTTTTCTTTCTGACTTCGATGATCCAGCAGAGTAAATTGGGGTTTTCGAAATTTGAATGAGAATACCGATTTGTTGATTTTGAGCGTTATCTGTCGGTCATTTTTTTGGTGAAACCATCTGATTAGCCTGAAGTTTTGATACGAACTTGAAGGATTGGTATCGATAGGTCTGATGGCTTCGAGGGAATCGACTTTTGAGGAAGTGGCTATCTCCAGGGAACAAGAGAAAAAAGGCATAAAGCAAATTTCATTCATGTTGGTACCCACTGTTGATACCCTTCAATCCGGGTGGCTGCTAGGGAAATGGGTGTTTTTTTTTTTTATTTTTTATAAATTTATATAATTTACTTCTGAACAATACAATTTCCTTCACCAAATGTGAAAAACGGTGTGGTTCAAACTTGAAACTTTTTGGTATTTAGGCAAGCTTCTTCCCTGCTAGGCTAGAAGAACTCCACTAAGGCAAAGAGAGTTATGGGGATTTGAACTCCCATCTCTTGGCAGTCATCTATCAAATCACTGCTCACTCCCGAACGACAATATTTGCTAGAATCGTCAAGGGAGCTGTGTTCAAAATTCCATTGTGTTGCCTGCTTCACATCTCTTTTTTTCACCGAAATTGCAGGAATAGCATAGAGGATTGGTTATTGTTGTCTAGTATCTAGAGTGCCAGTTATCATTTAGAGCCATGATGATACACTTTTATCCAACTATTAAGGAAGGCGAGGGATTCTTTTTCTGGGAACTTAGAGCCCAGGATAGAACTATCCCCTGCTCGAATAAAAGGTTATCTTCTTCGACAATGCTCCCATAGCAATTCTCTCCTTCTCCCCCTGACCGTGATTCTCTTCAGTATGTCTTCCACGAGGAGATTTATTTGTACCAACCCTCTTCTCCTTTAGTGCATTTAACACCACATGGAGCTTGGCTTGGTTATCTTCGACACTTAAGTTCCACATTAAATGTTTTAGTCTCTATTATTCTCAGTGTCTTCCACCACCTTATGAAGATTCTTTTTTAATTGTACAATTTAGTTGACCATTTTGGTGCTCGAACTACCTCTATCCTTCTTAGCATCCCCTTCCATAGCAGAGGAAATTATAGATGAATACACCCTCGCTTCTCCTGCAGATGCTGTCGTTGCCCCACTTGTTCCCATCTTCATCTCGGTTATCCCATCACATCCTCCTTTCTACTTTGGAGCTTGAACAATCGATCGAAACTGCATTATGATTGCCTCACTGAGTTTAGGGTAAATTACATTTGGGTCACTGAGTTTATGGCATAATAACGCTGATGCAGCGCCAGATCACCAGCACTGATGACTTCGTTATAATCTACGATCTCGAGCGTAGATTATAACAATTTATTTGCTTGTACATAGTTATCTTTATTTCTGCATTTTATTCGAGTTATTCAGAGTCATGCATTATGTTTATGTCGGTGGGAATGCCCACTTTGATGTCATGTATATGTGGTGGGTGAGTCTGAGTCTTATGTGTGAGTCAAATCAAATTGGGTTCAAGAATAGTTCATTTTGAACCAATTTGATTCAAAGTTAGGCAAAACTTGGGACTTATTTGTGGTGCGGCTGAAATATGTGAACCTGGCTGTAATTTCACCATCAAAAAACAGATCCAGCCCTAGAAAGGAGCCGGGCTTTTTCTTTCTGCTGGGTTGCTTCGCTCGGACTCCTGCTTCGCCGGTTTCGCCCACGACGCACCTCGGGCGCCTTGCTTTGCTCCGGTTTCTCCCACGACGCGTCGAGCCGGATAGACTTGCTTCACTCGGCCGCTCCGGACGCGTCTGCTTCGCCAGGCGGTGCTTTGATCGGGCGCGCCTGCTTCGCCGCGCCGATCCCGTCGCTCAGCCACTTCCATTTCGCCCGGTCGTGTCCACGTCCAACAACTCCCGCGGTATCCTCGGCACGTCATCCACATCTTCGCGCTGGCCGGCAACCTCCTGTTCGTTTTGCTCTTCTATAAAATGGGGAGCTTGGAGTTGATGATGCTGTTGATGAGATTTCTACCTGAATTCGAGTGGAGAGTTTGCTCCTTTCGCTGTGAATCTATGCAGGTGGCGTCGATTCAGACCGGGAACGCAGAGGGGCTGCAGGTTTCCTTGGTTTTTTGATCTTCGAGCGAATCTGCGCAGGTGGCGTCGATTCGGACCGGGAACGCAGAGGGGCTGCAGGTTTCCTTGGTTTTTTCTGTTCTGGTTTTTGGGTTCAGTTTATGTTCCATTTGCCTTGGGTTTAATTTCATGTTCGACTCTATTTCCATTTTGCTTTGGATCTTGTTCTGTGTTAATATCCAGTTCTAGATTTTCTGCTTGAAATGGGGTCTGATTGCTGTTTCAGCTAGCTTTAATTATCATCTTCAAGTCCAATGCAATGTCCTAATATGAAATTTAATCCTTATGCATCTTCTAGTTTGTTATAACCTTCTCATGTGCTTCTGGAATAACAAGTGAGATCTCCATGTGTTAACAGACTTAAGCAGTCAGCTTATAAACTCAGATGATGGGTGATTCAATTTATGCTTAGTAGTTAATTTTGGCTAATTTGATAATTTTATTTATCTGAATTTGCAAGAGTTTACTGAATTTGCACGAAGCATATTTAATTTTTTTAGAAACTTCATTAAGGTTATTTGATTCTGCAAATGCTGATGGATATTATGATTTACATGCACTTTGGTTAATCTCCTTGGCATTATATAGTTAAATTAATTTGCATATTTGGGTCCCTAGAATAGTATCATTCTAAGTAAAATTAGTCCTAGGCACAATCCTAATTTTGGTAGCTTGGAGTTTGCCTTATGTAAACACCGCGCTGCATCAAACGCTCAAGTCTACATTTTTAAAAATTTAACATTTGGTCCCTGATTTTTTAAATTTAACTTCTGGGTCCTTGTTGAATTTTTTATTATTAAATTTAAAAAATTTAATTATAAAAAACTTTTCGAAGAGAGGGGATGGTATAATTATAATTTTTAAAAAATTTCATAATAAAAAATTCAGGAAAGGACCAAGATGTTAAATTTTTGAAAATGTGGACTTGATTGTGATTACACCATAAACCTAGGGACCTGGATGTAATTTATCCTATTGAAATTTTTAAGTATTGTTTTATTATAGAGTTAACATGTATGTTGAGGAAGAAATTCTCCTCTCTTCTTGCATTTCCATATTTGGCTTCCCTTTTTCTTCAGATAAATAAACACCATTACGATCGACATTGATGATCTCAGGTTGACTGGCCATTCGTGATCATGAGAGAAATCAGAGGAACCCAAGCCCAAATTCCTTCTTCCTTTCCTCACTCTACTTTTTGATCTCAGAGCTCTCCCCAATGCTGTTCTAAGAAGGGCTTCATCCATGCCTTCTTCGAAGATACTGTTTTTTTAATTTTCATTTTTTGTTTGATTTGATTTTCAGGATCAATGGTTTTTTGCTAAAATGGAGTTTTTTTCTGCTTGATCTAAAATTTGCACTTTGTGAAAGTTTTGGTTCGTTCTTATGGTTTAGGGTTTGGAGCTTTTCAGCACTTTTTGTTGGGTTTTATCTACATTAGATCTGGCATCGCCGTCAAAACTGTTCTTTTACAAGCATGTAATTTTGATTCTCCTGTCCGATGGATCAGAGCGTTGATCAGAATGGTGTGGATTCCGAAAACAACATTTTCCGAAGTTTTATTTTGAAACAATTATCTAGCAACACTTTTTGTGGGGAAAGAGTTGATTCCTCAATTAATGTAAAGGACTATACTGGTAGTTATGTCAGAGATAGCAGCCATCTTTTGAGCTTTCAGCCATGGATTTCTAAAAGGGATGATGTTACAAAACATGGAGAGTTCGTGAATGTAAATGGTGATTCCAATAGATTCATGGGTTTCTCCGAGATATGCCCTTCTCCCAAGAGCTTGTGCCTCGGTTATGGAAGTGCTAGAAGAAAGAGCTCTCTTAAAAGCAGGTCTCAAAGATGTTCTGTGAAGGCGGTTGCTTCTACGGAGAAATGCTTGATTCCTCAGCTCTATACTGAGCATTTTGATTTCAAAGAAAATGATTTTAGATGGAATTTGGCTCCAAATGTACCAACAATGCGGCCATTGATAGTAAGTGACGGAGAAAGAGTAATTAGCAGCTCTTCTGACACAGTTTCTACTAGCCCTAAGGTTGATGAGTTCCATCGAAAGGTTGCAGAAACTGTGAAAGGGATTTCTCCGCTTCCAGAATCAAGGAGGGCAGCGGCACACTGGAGGAAGAAGATGCAGCTTGGAACATTTGAAAGTTCTGACGAACTCTCGTGTTCACAAGGTATAATTCATCAATCGGCTCATTCATTATATATGCTGCATTATCTAAGCTTATAAAATATAAAGTGCAAGCTCTTTGATTCTTTGTATTAAGCAGTAGTAAAGTTCAATTTTGAGACTTAACTGGAGGCTAGAGCTTATTTCAACCGTCAAAAATTTGGGATATTTACATAAATTGTATTCAAATCTTTTGATACACCAATATCTGTTTATTACATATGACACATTCAAATCCTTCAAATTTTATGCTTTTCACATAAGTTTGGTATTAAATGTAATATAGCTAATTTGATAGAGCGCAATGGAAACAAAGGATCCATGTAGCTGACCCCACCTAGTGGGATTAAGGCTTGGTTGTTGTTGTATAGCTAATTTGAGTTCATCCTTTGTGATCCACCCTTGAAAATATTCTTTTTTTCTAGGGCTTATTCAAACTAAAAAGTTACTGAAGCTTAACTAAGTCCTAAAAACTGATGCTTAATCTTAATCCTTATACATGAGCCAGCCTTAAGTAACGCTAATAACAGACAAGTGCTAAATGGGGAAACAAAGAAGCATAGAATAGCACATAGATGGCAAATGAAACCTGATAATCTGAAAGCTTGATTCAGATATGTAAATCAATTTCTTGATCTGATGCTGAAGATTCTTAATGAAATTTTGGATGAATTTGATGGAAGAGGTGATTTTGCAATGGCATACCTCATTAATTAGTACTATTTTGTGATGGAAAAATATAAATTCTCTGCTCAAGTTATTGAGTGTGATGCCCGTTGCATGCACTTGAAAAGTTAGTATATTACCTGGCTGATATGAGTTGCTTTATACATTTCCCTTGTTATCTCATTATGCCTTTTGTCTTGTAGCCATTGTTATATGTGGCTGCTTTTTCTTTTTCCCCCTGTGTAGGTATTCTCACTTTTAAGCTTGCATCTCTTCATTATCATTTTTTCAAATCATAAAACGAAGTTTAATGGGTTTTTATTACATTTAGATTGTTTACTTCATTTGATTTTGAAAAAAGGTTTATATTCACTAAACTTCTTGACCTAGTTCTGTGTTCGTCTTAGATCATTATTCCTTCTTTTGGGCAGGTTCATTTTTTGCGCTGCTTTATTGTGTGGGAGTTGCTGTTGGCTCAATGTCAAATGCTGCCTCAAGTCAGAAAGAAATAGACAAGTTAAATAGCATGTTGAAGCACAGTGAAAGCTTAGTTCAGGATCTGCAGGAGGAGTTGGACATGAAGGAGTCCTTGACAGTAAAGGAAATAGTTAATGACTCCTGTGAGAAGAAAACATCTACAGGAAGTGACTCTAACGTTGAGGAATGTGTTTTTTTTTTTGATAAAGTTGAGGAATGTGTTAATCCAGCTTGTTTTGCAAAACAAGCTAATGAACAACATAACTCAGATGCAATGATCAAAATTGAGGAGGAACTACAAGCCGAACTCGAAAGACTGGAGTTTAACATCAATGCTTCTAGTCTTGAGGGGAAAATATCTGAGGTGTGTTCAGTTTTTGATAGGCCAATCTTGACACCATTATGATGTCATCCCGGCCAAAAAGTTATTTTTTTTGTGCTGGGTGTTGCTTGTAAAGTTCCTTTTTCCAATTGTTTGCTAAGAATATTATCCCTTTGTTAAGATGGCCATAACTTGAAGATTTTTTGCATGCAACCTATTTAGCATAAAAATTTAGTTTTGTTGCTATGTTACGCTTTCTTCCTTTTACATATAAGTATTTGGTTTTATCACTTTATATAACATCAATGTAGATGCTTAAGGTGGTCACACTAGAGTAGATTCCATTAGAAGTGATTGTTTTCGAACTTTCTTTTTTCTCTGAAACTCGTGAAGTGATTGTTATAGAGGGAAGATATGCGTGGTACCTATAGAGGATACATGTTTAAGGTGGTTTGGCCTCATATATCTTTGACCTCGAAAGACCCTATACATGTTGGTCCATGTCACAACAGTAATGAAAGAAAAGGGAAGACTAACAATGGCATGACGTATGGCCAATGGACATGAACTTGACTCATTAGAGAGTGTTGCTTTAAATACTATAGGAATATGAGAAATCCATGTAGTTAATCTCAACAAGTGTAGGATATCTGAACTAGTTAAGAGTATGGCTTATTATTATTGTTCTTAGTATATATCACTTCGTATAAGACTGCAGTGGTTTTCTTTTTTCTTCTTTCATGTTGCAAGATGGATACATCTGATGACATTTTCAAATGAATATGGCACGATGATTAGAAATCATATTATATGGAATGATAACAACAAAGCGAGCATGTAGTGGCATTATAGAAATAGAATTTACTTAATATGCAATGTTGAAAGATGTGTCCTAAAAGATGAGAAGATAAATTTTAGGTGCTTTGTATCATTCCGCAAAGTTTTTAATCTGCATAATCTCAGTAAAATTTGATTTCATTTGGTCATTGCAGCTTCATGTTGAGCTGCTGACAAATTGCAATGGAAACCTGGAGAACAACTCAACAACTCAAACTTGCAACCCAAATGACCCAGTTTCACCCCGAGAGCTCAGCTTGCGTCTCCATGAAGCGATCCAAACACAGCTTGAAGAGCAGATTAAGGACCTTGAGATCGCCCTCGATCGCAATGAGAAGCATATCAGATTCGTAGAGCGACAAGAGCTTCTCAGGTAGTGATACAGGATCTTCATGCAATTTGGAGAGCCCAACCCTCTCAGAGAAAGAGGACATTAGGAATGGAGCAGTGTGTTTGAACTTACCAGCAGATGCACTGAATGCTTATAAAGAAGCTGCTATGAGATAAATGCTTTATAATCACATGCAAATAAAAGCTTGATTTCTCTGATATTGAGTGAAGATTCGAGCAGATTTCGACTGTACTTATGATCTGGTGTAAGGCAGCTTTGATATTCATGTTTGAGTTAGTTGACATAACACAGTATGGGGTGTCAAAGTTGCACTTTTGACTTGAGCATCACTCAAAAAGTTTGGTACGAGATCATTCCATTTTAGTTTTAGATCGAGGGCGGCTCAAGGAATCATGTTCAGAAAATATTCGAGTCGGATTTGAATCTTTATTCTTCTCTTCATATCCTTAATCCGGTGATTATGTAATGATTTTTATTGTCATCTGTGAACAAATTGAAGCCTAGAGAAATTGTAGCACTTGCTTTTCTTGTATTCCTTTTTGTAGATTTACTTTGCTCTGTTTGGTAATAAGAAAAAAAAGAAGATTTGATTGAAATTTTTAGTGATTTTTGAAAAATGTGTATGATGTGAAATAAAGTTGATTGATTTATTGAGATTTGTGTTGGATGTGAAATAAAGTGATTGTTTAATGTTGGAATTTGTGTGAGATGAGATATAAAATAATTTTTTAAGTTTTTTTAAAATAAATTTAAGATTTTGACCATGAGTAATTTTAGTCATGATTTTTAATATAAAATTTAAGGTTGAAGGTAGAGATGTAAACCTTATTCTTATTTTATGTTGCCTTTTGGTTGAATTTGAGTCCATTTAGGTTGGGTTGTGATTGGTGAATTCAAATTGTGAATGTGAATTGATGCATAAATTTTAATTCTTGAGAAAAATAATTTTATTTCACAAAATAAAATTAATGTATTATATGAAATAAATTGAGTTTAATTTTAAATTATAATAAATTTTACAATATGTATTTTTTCAAATATGTTAAAGTATAAAATAATATTAATTATATGCATGTTGACAAAGTTAATTTATTTTAATATTAGCGGAAAATATAAATGGTACAATTGTTATTACAAAATAAATTAATTAGTTTTAAAAAAAATCAAATTTGTAATATTATATAATTTAGCTGTTTAATACATTGTTATTTATATAAAATTATACACCAGCCCTAATCTCCTTTCCACTTATCTATAAATAGGATGGCTTCGGGTCGATTTCAAACAAATTAGGCAGAACTTAAAATTAAAAAGAGTTTAAGTTAGTTTCTTTCTCTCTCTCCCCTACTTATGTAGACTTGCTACTCCTTTTCTTCTCTGCTCTTATCTTTTTTTCCTGCTCTCTCTCCCTCTTCAACTTGAGTCGTATGACAAAGGGGGCGTGGGTCGCACTGCTCACCCTCTCTCTCTTTCTACCTTTCCCTTTTTGCTCGATCGACCTCTCTCTCTCTCTCACTCCACGTGGTTGTGAGAGAGAGGGGAGCAATGCGTCCGCCTTGCCCCCCTTTACCTGCTTGTGTAGATAATAAGGAAGGAGGAAGAGAGATACAGAAAGGAGAATAATTTGAGGATTTTATAAAACTTAATAAAAAAATGAAAACTTACTAAAATTATATTAAAAGTTAGGAGTCTAGTGGTTAAATTTTTAAAATTATTGACTTACGTAATGTTATGTTTCAAATTTAGAAACGTGTACGTAATTTGTTTCTTTTTTAAAAGAAATTATCTCTAATAGATTTTGAAATTGAGTTATAATAAATATCATAATCAAAATATATGCATATTTAAGTAAAAGCAATAAAAAATTTAGATAAAAAAATAATAAAAAATTATAATAAATCACCGAATATATGTTATTTATATTTAAAAAATATAGACATTAAGTCGAGCTAATTTAATCATTTATCTGTGATTTATAGCTTAATTTAATAAATTTTTGATTCAATTTAAATATTGATTTGACAACATCAATTTTGAGTGGAATTCTCACTCATGCCTGACAACTAGTTAAAACAATAATTTATTTTAGTTATAAAAAATCTTAAATTTATTTTTAAAAAAATTTAAAATTATTTTTTATTTCATTTAATATTAAATAATTATTTTATTTCACATTTAAAATAATTTTTAATATAATTAATTAATTTTATTTCGCATGATATATATATTTTTAAAATTTTTATAAAAATTTTATTTTTATTTTTTTCCAACTAAACAGTGTAGGCCTGGGTAGCCTTTTTTTTTTTTTTTAAGAAAATGTTTTTTGGTAGCATCTTTAAGAAAAAGTATTCTACTCGCTTTGCGAATCGGCCCGATGTCTGCTTCGTTTCCATCGGCGCTCCGGCAACTGCAGGCCTCCTCTAGCTCTCCTCGCCTTACGAGATTCCAACTCCGTGCTCCCAAATCTGTAATTTCTTCTCTCTCTCTCTCTCTCTCTCTCTCTCTTTCTCTGTCATTTTTCTTTATGGCTTCGATTTTCTGGATCGGTAAAAGCATGCCAAATTGAAGGTGATGGTTGTAGACCATAGTCGCTTCATTCAGTGGTGGAGAGTTGACAGTTGTTTCCTTCGATGGAATGAGAACTCCAACTCCACTCTCCCCCAAATGTTTTGAGCATGCTTAACACGGGGCCTGAGAGGTTACAGGGATCAAATACCTCATCTAAGAATTCCTCCCATTCTTACTCAACATCAATCTAGCCGCCCTCCCCGCCCCTTTTTGCGTAGATCCACACTATTGAATTTGTGAGGCAGATTACCAATGAAGGCGACGTATTTTTTTGCGAGAGCCAACTTTTACTGTTTCCCTGTTTGATTCAAGATTAGGGATTTTTAATGAATTAACGTTGAATTTTTTGAATCATAAATTTATGCTTTCCTTATTTTCAAACTTAACATTTCTTTGGTACTCACTGGTCATATGATATCTTTAGATCAAAGTCAATTTGATACAAATTTTGTATTAAATTTGAGTTCAATAATTAAGTTCACTTGAAAAAAGTTAATTAAAATGAGCTTTTTCTGGATTATACTTCTTTGCACGTGTTTCTTGCTGCTTTAATGAAAAATTATTATATGGTACATAGGAAAGCATGCATTGGAACGTGATTTCTCTATACTCCTAAATACTTATTTATAACTAATGGATGTAGCTAGCAAAATCAATGATGTCGTGGTTTTCACTTTAGGGGGTTGCTTGTAAAGTTGTCAATGCAATTTGTTTGTTATCATTAAAAACCTTTTCTTTTTAGTTGATAAGGGTGTCCTATTTACTGCTATGCAAATTGTTGCAAATTGCAGCTATTTTTAGTTCATTTGGTATATTTGAGTCAGTTAATCAAGAACCCTCTTAAGGGTTAAGGCAAATCATTTCTATACTTGCTCTAAATGTAATCTGTGATAAAAATACCATGCATTCAAAAGTTGGTTTTTGTCAATTGAACTCTGATTCTTTTACAGGTAGAGGTTGAATTTTCCGATAGGAATGTCTTCAATTTGTCCGCTGAATTTCTCAGGGTATACAGCCCTGCTGTTGACAGCAAGATTAGGTCAGTAGGTGGTGAGAAGGTAAGATTTTGTTATGATGTGGACTTGTTTTTCCTGGCTGCAAATTGTCTTCATCTATGAAATTTCATGTTCTCATTTTTTTCTGAGACAATTCATAGAGATGCTAGTTTGTGATATCATGTTAGCTTTGCCTTTTTTTCTTCTTTCCCTGTAATATGACAAGTACATATTTTAATGGTTCTAGGCTATGATTGTTACTATATACTATATAGTTGATGGATTATATTGTCCTATATGATGATTCTCCTTATTGAGATTATTTTTCTACTTGTAATGATTGAGAGGAATGCTATGATACCTGAAGACAACTTGTCTTCCAGAGATTTTTAGCTTGATGCTAAGAAATATCTGTTCTGAACTGGCATCTTGAGTTTCCTGTTGATCTTTATACATGCTCCTCTCCCAAGTCATACTTTATTAGAAACGTGTTGATTTTCTTCTTGATTTGTCTTATGATCATCATTTGCTGAGCTTGTCTTCCTTACTTTTTGGTTTGATGCTAAGGAACATCTGTTCTGGCATCTTGACTTTCCAATTGATCTTTATACATGCTCCTCTCCCAAGTTGTACTTTATTAGAAACTTTTTGAATCTCTTTCTTGATTTGCTTTATAATCAGAATTTGCTAGTTTAGAGTAACAATGTCACTCGATTTCAAGGCTAAATACCCTACAGCAAATTAATAAACTTTGGGCTCTCTTATGTCAATGGCTTGATGGATTTTTAAGGATCAAAACAAAGAGTGGGTGTGTTGAATTCTCAATTGAGTTGAATCTAGGAGGGAGGAACATAATATACTTGGGAAACAAAGTTACTGAACATATTTCGGAATAAACATAAATATATTAAGATAGAGTCACTTTCTGTTGAGTTAGATCATAGGTATAAAATAAGATCTAGCTTGTAACACACGACAAAATCTAGTTGACCTCCAAGAGTCGTTAAAAATATTTGCTAGTTGATCCTATGTAAAGATGCGAGGAATAGAAGGTTTTTAAAAGAGGACTGCTTACCTTATAAAGTGATAATTTCTTTTATGTACTTGGTGTCCTTGTGAAAGTCTTATTGCTGATTGTTTCTATTGAAGCTAGTCCTCAGAGTTCATAATCAATGTTTGATTAACAGCTACTCAAACTCTCCTATAAAAGGTTTGACCCATATTTCACAAGCAGTATGTGGTATGGACCTGGAGTTAAGTTCATTTGATCGAACAACCATATTTTGTTTCTTACCATCACAGTCGACAAGGTTCTCCCCCAAGAATGTACACAAACAGAACCTGAAGTAATCTCCTATCATCAATTGAACTAGCACATTCAACTTCATCATATACTTGAAGTTGATGTATCCTATAGTATTATTTCTTTTCTAGGAGATTTTTCCAAGGATTCTTCTTGCAATTTCTGAATGCCTATGTTTGAAAAACAAATTGCTGCCATACTAAAGGATATTGTTTATCACGTGACAGTTAAATAAATTGAAAAATAAATTAAAAAACTATTTATGAAACTAAGACAAAGAAGAGAGGATCTAAAATTCAATTTAGTTATATCTGATTGCATTGATGTGATCATGAGTCAAGAGCATTATGAGGTTAGTAGGTTTAAATTAATTGAGGACACCTCTAGTAACCATAGATACAGTAGTAGGATCGAGGCTACAATAAGAAAATAAGGACGTCGATAGACAACACGTGAGACTGAGTGGTTGGCTAGCCTGATCTCGATGTGGTGTGCTATTCGGTTCTATAGTTATTTGTAAAGGACCTTATGGCACCTACTATGAACCGTATCTTTTGTCCTCTGACTTACTACCTGCACATTTACGATCAGATTCAGTTAGTAGGAACTTGTAGGTCATATGTCATGTTTACGTGCATATAGCTTTCTTTTATCATTGTACGATCAAGAGTTTGAGTTTGCATTTGCATTTGTATTTTGTTTAGAATATTGCATGTGTCTATTTCTATGTTATTTATTTTTTATATTAAACAAAAAAACAGCAATTTTGAAGGCGAATTATTAAAATTATGTGTAAGAAAATTTCTGAATATAATGATATATTAAATAATTTGATTAATTTTTCAAATTAAATTTATTTTTGAATTTTAATTAATTTAGATTGAATGATAAATTTTTATTTTTATCACTGGATTATGAGAATAATCAAGATTTTCAATATTTCATATCAAATGGTTGTCAAAACTCAAGAGCAATGCCCAGTGAGGTCTTGACCTTTTATTTCCTTTAAGCATTATTTTAGTTATAAGTGTTCACAACTAAAATTCCAGTACTTAATTAGAGCTGATTGAATAAGCATGTTGGGCATGAATTTTTAATTGAATTCAATTATCAGTGGTATTTGACTCGATGGAGATTTATACTTTATAGGAGACTCGAATGTTACAACTAATTGATTTAACCCACTTGGTGACACATGGGTCATTTGACCCATACTTGATGGGGTCGAGTTTCTCCCACTTGGAGAGGGTTTGTAGGGACACTATGACAGCCCATCTTTGATTATTTTCTGATTTACTCCATCTTGATCACAAATTTAGACTCAGGTTGATTTGGAATGATATGTTGCTGATTTAATTGATTGATATTGATTGAAGATTTAGAATCGACTTGCAAAGACAAAGATTTGCCTTAATGCTCCTATTAAAATATTTTCTTATTTAGCTTATTGTATTTGTAAATTTATTTTCTGCATTTTGTTTTATTTCCTTATTGTTATATATTGGGAACTCTATATAAAGATGTTCCCTCCAATTGTAATAGTTATTGTTGAATGAAACGATGTTTGAGTTCTCTTAGAGCCTAAATTTGGATAAAGGGGTTAATATCTTGGACAGGAAACAGTGAGGATTGACTTTGGGTGAGAATTCTCAAATAACTTAGTTATCTTTTTATTTTGAGTTAAAAGAAACTTCTCCCTTCCTACTTTCGCCTGTTGCTTTGTTCCCTTCTCGTTTATTTGCCTCTGTTCGCCTGGATCATTCATCACCAGCGTTCTCGCTTTAGTTTGTACACACTCTGTCACAAGCCCATGTGAGCAATCTGATCCCATGCTAGCCGCTTGCGCCTATGCGAGCCCACTCAAGCAGCAGCACGTTCACACAATCCAACCCAAGCATCACCTTGCTTGCGCAAGTTCGCATACTTGTAGATGCTTGCGCTCGTAGAAGTGCTTGCCCACTTGCGCTCACAAAAGTGCTTGCCCACTTGCGCTTGTCCGCGTCTAACCCGCATGAGCCTGCGAGCCCGCGTGTGCCCATGCATAACCTTGGTCGAAGCTACATCGTTGTTTGCCTACTTCTAACTATCGATCTAGCAAACATCTGTATAATTTCTCCTCATGTTCAATTAATTGTTGATTATTCGATCTTAATAAAATTGTTTGCTCTGCTCAATTGTTTGATTTAGCTTTAATTGTGTGACTGTATATTTATTGGGTGAAATTTGCAGTTGAATTTTATTTGCAAAGCAGCTAACTTTAATTTCTGAAACTTTGGATCTGATCTATTGAATTTAACTCGACCATTCTAATTTAATTGATAAATTCTTATTTATCACAATCCAACTTTATTAAACTTTAAAATAGTTAATTTTCCCGATCTAAAAATTTTATTTATCATATTATTATATTTTTGAAAATAATTTAAGCTTAATTAAAATAATTTGCTAATTAATTTTTGCTGATTATAAATAAAAAATATCATTCGTATTCCCATTCTGTATCATCTTCACACCTCTCACGTTTCATCTGTTTGATCGATTGGCAATTTTTTCTTGGGCACTTGGCAATCTTTTTGGGGTAATTTTAATTTTAAACTTTTTAAATTTTAATTATTAAATTAATTAATTATTAATTATATTAATTATATAAGAAGTTTTGCATAACTTCATTTTATTATGTTTATTTTTTCTATTAGCATTTTAAATTTTTTTAATAGAATTATTTTGTATTATAGAATCAATGATTATTCATTTGTCTATTTTGTACATTTTGGTGGTAATTTGATATTTATGGATGATGTATCTTTGGACTTTGTTGATGGACAAGCAAATTTTTTGAAATTTAAAGTTAGCGATAGCTTGTCTAATGTCAAAAATAAAATGTCATGTAATGCGTTTTGATTTGAACAATTATGATATGAAAATTTGCAAATATTCAGATGAGTTATGTTATATAGCATGATATATTAAAGATGATGAATTTGCGTTTATGTTAAAGCGCAGCTTTGAGACGTCCTTAACATTTTATATTCAAACGGTATTGATTATTAATACTTCTACTCGTAAAGGAGGAACAAATTCATGAACATAGTTAGGAAAGTATTTTTATCTCGATTACATAGGGATTATCAAATCTTAATTTTTAGTTACAAAATCACATGACTTGCCACATCCCAATACATTGTACATTTTGTTGTTTTTTTTATTTAAGTGCATTATGAAGGTTTTTAAAAAAAATCATTTATGCCACAAATATTTTAAATATTGTGCAGTTGGGCTTGTAGTATTCACGATATTTGTTGTTCATCCACAAGTTGCAACGTTAATGTAAATGTTCTGAATATTGAGGGTGGTGGTATCAATTGTTGAACAGTGAGTCCTTAATCGGAAAATGATTTTGAGTTCAGTGAGAATAAACTAAATGAGAGAATATACTCAAAGAGACCGGGATGTTGATACCCTTTTACGTAACTATGTCGCAATGAATTCATCGTCGGTGCAATGTTATGAAGCAAATAATGCCTGTCTAATCTTTTGCAAATATTCAAGAATGGGAGTTGTAATACTTGCAAGTGTATTGCATTTTGTTCGAAGTGGGAGCTATGGCTGCAATGTTCGTTGAGTTGCTGGGCAATTCACAATTATGTACTCCATAAAAAATGGTATTAAGGCCTTGTTTGGTTGGAGGATGAATTTGGGTAAGGAAAGAGAAAATAATTTATTTTATAGAGTTCATGGAAAAGAAATTTATTTTAATATTGGGAGGTGTGTAGGATGTGAAATAAAGTTGATTTTAAGGTTGGAATTTGTGTTGGATGTGAAATAAAGTTAATTTTTAAGGTTGGAATTTGTGTTGGATGTGTAATAAAGTTATTAAAATTTATAATAAATTTAAAATATTATTAAGATATTTTTTTGCCCTTTTTTTGGCTCATCTCAAACAAGGCCTAAGTAAACAAAAAATAACATTAGTTTGTTGATGTCGATAGAAAATGGAAAAAATAATTTTTTAATTATAATTAGTAAAATTAATTAGCAAATTATTTTAATTAAGCATAAAGTATTTTCTAAATCCACTGATCTACTGTTCGATATGAACATTTCTGAATCGAAAATTTGAGGCTATAATATTTAAGACCCTCATTCCTTAATTCAGAATCATTTACTGGCCATGATGACAAGGCTTCTAATGAGGCTGAGAAGGAGCTGGATTCTCCCCTTGCTAGGCGTGACGCGACATGAGGAACTGGTTTGTTCCCAACTAGACATGTGCAATACAAGGCATTCTTCTACTCTTAGAGCTCTCCTTAAATGATCGTAGTGGCAACACTAGTATTGAGTTTGCAAGAATACTTCGTGGGGATATGGTTCTGTAAGTGATCCTAGTGTGGTCTTCGATCTGGAAGTCTACACCGAAAGATTCAATGGGTGAGCCCATCAAAGCAGACCAGGAGGAGCCTCCCTTTGTTGCGATCAGGGCGTTGAACTTGGATGATAAGAGGTCACCCCGCTTGCAAAACCATATGTAGCTATCGACTGGAAGGTCTATATCTTTGTGGTCAGGAAGACAGCAGCCAGTGTATCCCTTGCGCTTGGTCATGCAGTTATCATGGAATCTTAGCTCCAAGTCATGCCACATCGTAGGCGAGGTTGGTATGGTCTGGTTTCTGTCATCGTTGAAGCTTCCCTCGACCATAGGGTACTTATCAGTGAAGCATGCGGTGATTAAGGTGGAGGGGTTGTCTTCTTTGAAGCTATTGCCGACGAAGGAAAGGGAATCCTCGTGGACCGATGCATCATCCTTGCCCAAAAGGATGATAACTAAGAAAAGGAGAGGGGTGAGGAAGAAAGGGAGGAAGAAGAAAAAGGAGGGGGAGGAGGAGAAGGAGAGAAGGCAATGGGATTCAGCCCTAGGTGACCCTACAGCTATTGTTTGTCATCTTTGAGTTCACTCTTCGTGATGGCCTCTGAAGAGATTTGCCCAATTTGGAGAGCACGCAAGCGAAGGCCATCAATCGTTTGGGCCTGTGTGAGAAGAAGTTGCAATCCGTATTAGAATAGATGAGGGGTGTTGATGATCGGGAAAGGGCTATGCTGGCACAGAGGTGCACTGAGCTGGAGGCTCAGTGGGACAAGAAAAGGTTGTCAACTCAGAGATGCTTGCAAGGTTAAGCGGTTAAAAGTCTCCACAGAGTAAGTGGTAGCAAAGGAACGCCATGCGAAGGCTTTAGCAAATTTTGTTGTCCAAACCAATGATGTCCAGGCGAGACTGACCCTTTAAATATCCGCCTATTGATAGTGAAGAAAATGCGAGAAAAAGTTGCGAAGTTGACCATCACAAAGGAAGTGGTCGAAAAGGAGAGGAATGCTGTGAAAAGGAGTTGCTAGACGACCATCTATTAAAATTTTGCTCTGGAAGCAAAGGTTAATAGGATGAAGCAGCAGAATGAGGTGGTGTTGGCGGAGAACTTGACTCTGCGGTTGGTGGTCACCAACATCCGGGACTAGAAGTATTAGGTAGCGGATATAGGGTAGGCCATGACCCAGGCCGTGGAAATCATCACTCAGTCCCCGAGTGGGCAGGCTAGGCAAATGCAGCTGGCGTATGATTCTATGCTGCAAGCTTGGATCGATGCTAGTTTGTTGTCAGAGCTCGACCTGTGTTGCTCGGACATTCTTCCTCTTGTCGTGTCGAAAGTCTCGACCAGGTTTTTCTGAGCAAGCCAACAGGCGTGGTGCAGCCAACAGAATGCTAGTACTACTCATGAGGAGTATGTACTGGCACATGTGTAAGGAGTGCTGCCGACAGAGCCCTAATAGGGATCGACATTGTCGATTTCCTTTTCTGTTATGTAGTATCCTTTTGTATTTTGTTGTATTTGAAGACCTTGTTTTTGCTTATTTTGTCATCGACATGTTCTTTTGTCATGCACATGGAATGTTCTGTTGACTACTAACTGTTTTGGAAGTTTGTTGGTTGAGCGGCGCACGATTCGCCTAAGTGTAGGTCAATGCCTCGTCTAGGAAGGGGACTGTCTTGTCATGCCTCCCTAAGGGTGTTAATATGGATCGAAGATCGAAAATCGATCGAAAATTAAATCGATTTTAAATCGAATCGAAATCGAGTCGATTTAAATGAGCCGAGTATATATATTATAAACTGAGCGGATCTCGAGCCGGATCGAGTTGAGCTTACCCGGCTCGAGATTGGCTTAAAAAAAATTGGGATTTGATTCATTTTTCGAGCCGGCTCGAAAATGAATCGAAATCGGATTGAAGTCGATTGGAATCGACTCGAGCCGGCTCGAAGTCGAACTCAATTGAGCTCGAGTCGATTTCGAGTCGATCGAAATGTGATCAATCCGATTTCGAGCCGATATTGGCTCGGCTCGAAATCGGATCGATAACAGCCCTATGCCTCCCTTATATTTTTTGTTTGTGATTTATATGATTATAAAATGAAGGGGAAGGCGTGCATCATCGTTGCTAGGATGGTTCATTTCACCAGGGAAATGGACCAATGGCTTCCTGCAAAAGGTTAGCAATTAATGAATAGGGATGTAGGACGTACTAGTGGCTAAGTCTGTGTCACCGGTTAGAAGAACTAGAGGTGCCTTACGAATAGGAGGCGGATCGTCCTCGCGCGGCGGTTGTGTCGAAGAGGCCTTTGGGAGATGAATGCCAACTTTCTTCTCCAGTTGCTGAAGGAGAAGTTTCCCAACTCGAAGACTGTGTTGCCCTCGGCTCCATCGAGGGAGAAACAGCCTTCCATACTCGCGTGTTTCTTCCATGTGAATAAGGCGCCGAACGCAGCTTAGCTTCACTCCTCGACATCCTTGAATGCCTTAGAAAGACGATAGAGAAGGGCCACCGTGTTCGAAACCATTGAGCCAGCACCATGCCGAAGTAGTGGTAGATGTCGACGAAGAACTGCTACAGTGGCAAGAACATGCTCTGTCGAAGAAATGCTAATAAACAACAACCATACTTGGGGGAAGGCAATTTTGTTGATCTTTCGCCCAGGTCGAACGACGAGGACTTCAACCCCTTTGTTCGATTGTGCTAGCCCGCAGCTCGTCCGTGTGGATGAGCTCTTCCCCTTCGTGGTACTAGAGCTGCTAGATCTTATCGAACTGCTCGTCCAACAACTCTCTCACTTCGAGGGTGGCAGAGGCGAACAGTTTCCACGATTCTCGGACCCTCGCCTTCCACATCTTATAGAAAACAAAAGAAGATGAGGGAGAAAGAAGACTTGGAGCAAGAAGGAACTGCGGGAGAGCAGGCCCCACTCCTTATATAAAGGGCAAAGGCGCGCAGTCGATTGGCCTTCCCACCTCTCTCTCTGGTAACCGAAGCGTCAACCAGTCTCAAGGCTATTATGGCGCTTGTCATATCAACTGACACGTCGACATGCAGTCCACAACGCCTTGGCTTGTGTGAATCTTCTTTGGCACGCTAACTTGTTTCGTGAAGTTTCCTCAATTCGAGTAACATTGTATACTAAATCTCTACAAACATTCACAAATAGGCAAATTGAAGAACTTAGAAAATTTTCATTCATGAAGTTCCTTTACTTACAAGCAGGAAGGATTACACTGAGAGTTGAATTACATCTTTTCGACTAAATACTAGAACTTAGAAAATTGACAAAAAATTCATCCAATTGCCAGACTGGAAGTGGCAACAAGGCCAAGAAGGGGTGACATTTGAGGAACAGCTAAAGGTGGCGTTAGCTTCTCTTATTCAAAGACCTCCTTAATGACCGGAGGGCGGGGCAACCACCATGGTAATGGAGTCGACGAGCTACTCCAATTCGTCTCGCTCATCGCGGAGGGCCTCAACCTAATTCATCGCTTCCTCCCGCTACTGTTTGATGACGCGCAATGCCGCCTCCACCATCTCCAAGTGAGCCCGGGCTTTGGGAAGTTCTACAAAAGCCCCCTTCACTTGGGCCAATTCGGCCTGTAGCACCAAAACCCACTGCTCCGGCTTGCCCGAGTCAAGCTGGTGAACTCGAACAAGCAACTTTTGTTCCGAGTCACTCATCCAAGTCGCGCGGACAGGCTCTTTGAGCACCTTTGCCAGTTCGATTGGTCAAATGTCGACGGACTGGCAGGCAGCTCCATCGGCCTATCCTTTTGCGTCAAAGCTCAAGGGAGAAGACGATGAGTCGACTCGGACAAATCTCTTGGTGTCGAGGACCTATGCTGCCATCGATGGAAGCCGCTCTTGTACCCCAAGAGGAGCGGTGACCGGATGTGTCGAATTGGTTTCCCGAATCTGCCCTCCGGCCTCATACTGTCATTATTCAATGAAACTAGCGGGTGGAGGCCCCTCCCTCCTTGGCCTAGAGGGACCTCCTCTTCGCATACCAAGATTTCCTATCATCATCTGGAAGACCGTTGAGAGATTTAGGCGTGGGCCATCCACTTTTATAGGCAAGGTTTGGAGGAGGAGCTACAACGCTTCCCTGAGGTACAATTAGTTAACAGACATCAATGTCTTACATTGACGCCTTGGCGCAGGGGTGCGGGGGAGGGGTGGGAGCAAACTGCTAAGAGAAAAATTAGACATGTCATTCAATCCTAACATATGGCAGATTTAGGCTAATCTACTAGTAGGCCACCCGGATTTCGTTCCAGAACCAGTTCAAGGCAACCGATCGGATTACGACCCTAAGCTGAATAGCTAAAGGTGAGTTAAACAATGTCAGGCAAATAGACTACTAACTAGTAGCTCTTGTCATGTCATAATCTTATCCATATTGCAGGACACCTAGCCTAGAGGCGAGGGGAGGTGCTCATTATTAATGTCTGGCCTAATAAATGACGTGGGCGACCTGCCTACGCCGCCTAACCATTTGGATATTAATATGAGGCCACCTACTCTCACCTGCTGACTTCTCCTCATCATAAATACCCACATTTATGATGAGAAGGAAATCCCTCTGCTAGCCAATCAACAACTGGATTCTGGCAATTGAACTTCTGGCTAGTACTGTTCGCCTGGTCCCAGGTACTCCAGGCACTCAGTTATTCGGCTAGCTCTCTCCAGCAAAGCTACCCTCAAACTACTTGCAGCTCTTCTGCCTGCTCCTTTCCTCCTCCAATGGGACTCCAAGTTGAAGCTTCTCCAACTCTCAATCTAAACTGCAGCTTAACTCTAAAACTTCTTCGTAACTCTTCTTGTAATCCTAGTTTGGAATTTTCACCCAAAGACGTAGTTTTTTTTCCACCCGAGTCATTTTGAACTTTAATTGGAATTTTGCATGTAGGATTGCGTAATTTCTGGAATCATTATGTTTAATATTGCTTTGTACTTATACACGCTGTTCTCAATTTGATTATATCCCGCATCAAATTTCTATAAATTACATTCTTTCTGTACTTGAATTGAATTTGACTTCTTGTATAGGTCATATTTGGGAGGCGTCATGTTGGAATTATGTCAGCAGAACCAGTAGGCAATTACGGAATTCGGTAAGAGGATCTGATGTTTGCCATTTCCCTTATCTGCTCCATTTATGTTTTATGAATATCAGACGTTTGTTGGCCAGGATCCTTTTCGATGATTTGCATAAGACTGGAATCTACACATGGGATTACTTCTATCATCTCGGTTCGAAGAAGTTCTCCCTCATGAGAAACTACATCCAAACATTGAAGAAACACGGCCTTAGCCGCGATCCACGGAGGAAAATATGATGGAATTATCGTCTCGAAACACGGCAGGCATTACATAGAGAACTTAATCTGCGTGAAAGAGAATCTACAGATGAAAAGAGTTCCTTGTTTGAATGACTGCTCACGATTTCTTATGCCTAGGCAGATTGTGCTTTACAATAGAGTTCCTTTGTTTGCGCGTAAGGTTGTTTTCATCCTGTCTAGACGGTGTTATCGGGAATTTTTTTCCTATGTAGTCTACTCACTCGGGTATAAGAAAGATAATGAGGGGGTTGGTGCATACAAGAAAGAGGGGGTGAAGGCATACGAGTCATTGCTCGTAGTGGGTGTTGCCATCGCTGTACTCCTCTGCGGCCAATGATCTCTGAAGGCTTTTGCGATGACACTGGCGATTAATTTGCGATTGTTCATTGTCGTTTTAGCTACAATTTCCAGGTGCATTTGCTCTTGAGAAAAGATGATGAAAGGGCATAGATCTGAGACAAGTTTTAAGCAGAGTGAAAGTGTAGTTGAAGGAAAAGGAATTATTAATGAAATCGAAGAAGGGTGACATGGGATTTCGGGTACAAACCCCCTCCAGGACTGAAGGTGATCTACTTTAGATTTGTGTCCTTTTTCACCTTTGCCCAAGAGATGCTCAATTATAGTTGTAGCAATGAGGAACAATCGCGAATTAGTTCAACTAGTTATCGTATAAGCCTTCAGAGACCAGCAGCCGCAGAGGAGTAAAACGATCACAGCACCAACACAGGTAATGACTCGTATAGCTTCGACTCCTTTTCCCGGACTCCCTCTGGTATGTTTTACCCGAGTAAACTGCACGGGGAATGCGCCCGATTACACCATGTCGGGGGGTTAAAAATAACCTTATGGGCAGCCAAATTAGGAACCAAGAAAAATTAGTGTGTGCAAACCTCAATCATATGCTACATTTTGCTCTCCTCTGGAAGTAGAATGTGAAATCCTCATTCAGGGTGGTTTCCTCTTTCAGGATTGTGTGCTTTTTGTTGTTTTGTTATGGCAAATCTTGCAAATATTTATCATGCACTAACATCATTTTTGGGTCAATTTTTATATCTTAAAATGTGTGAAGTTTAATTGAGTTTTAATTTTTGACCTCACTTTTTAATGAAAATTTAGCTTTAAGCTTCACTATTTACATTGTTTGATAACATCATTGTTTGTTCGATAACAACATTATAGCACGATTTTCATTATTGCATTCGTTGACAGTTTTGTTTGGAAGATTTTTTATTGCAATCACATTTAATGAGGTATTTAGTTCGATATTATCTTGATATTATGTTATATTATTTATATATCATAATATCTAAATATTATTTTCTTAATAATTTTTTTATAATTTTTTTAGAAATTATTTAAATTTTAATGATAATAAATTAAATACTTATTTTTTTAAATAATATGATAACATTAAGAAGACATAAAAATGACATTAGAGTGAAGTTATTTGTTGAAATGATGAAATATGTTTATAAAAAAAAAATTCTGTCGAAGTTGTGAAAAATATTTTTGCCATCTCAAAAAGAAAAGTTGTTTATTTGTCATGTCAAAAAAATCTGATATCTATTTATTTATTATTTAAATTTATTTATTTCTTTATTGATTTTGGCAAACAATATTTATTATAATTTATATTTGCTGCCAAACACATATAAATGAATATATATGTATATCCCTGTTGCATTTGGATCCACGTTCAATTATCTGGATCCACGTTCAATTATCTGGATCCACGTTCAATTATCTGGATCCACGTTCAATTATCTGGATCTATGTTCAATTATCTGGACCGAACACGTGAAAGTTTACGTGGCATCAACGATACGAGCGCTCGACGTAGAACATGAGGCGTATCACCCCGAACAGCAGACACCGAGGAGATTGAGACGAACAATAGGGACCAGAACTGACTGGCGCCTGGTGAAATATCGGTGACTATACTGCTTTCAAGAGATATGGACTCTTTTGCCGTCAGACCGTATCGTCCGTACATAGTACAACAAAGGCCAGGGCGTGGCCCGCCCTGCGGACATTGAAGGTCTGTCACTGGAGCTGAAGCCCATTTTACTGAAATAACTCTACAGAGCAGGCCAAGATATAAATATCACTGTAATGAGAAAAGTCTCTCTGTGGCTGGACCAAAAAAAAAAAACTTCTACCTCAAATTCCCTCAGCTTTCTTACTGTAATCCAAAAAAAGATTGATTCTAGTAATTTTTTAAGCCTCCCCGAAAGGAGTTGTGGTTTTTCCGCTCAGCCGGTTTTTCATGTAAAAAATCTGATTGTTTCTCGTCATAACAATTTGGTGCCCTCATGTAGGATCAGACATGATCCCTTCAAACACCCATGGAAGACACACATGGCGAAAACACTCCGCCACCAGGTGGACAGTAGGCAGCGTGCCTACCCCAGGACAATCCTACCACAGACGACCGGCAGCTTCAAACATTTACGAACACGGTCGCCACGCTTACCCAAACGATGAACACCTTCCTCTCCAACCTATCGGCCCTCCTCCAGCAACAAAGACCTCTTCCTCTAGCGCCACCCCTCGAAAGCCCGCTTCCACAACCGAGCGCGGAGCTCGTCGAATTACCCATTGAGGAGGCCAGCACCCACGCTGCCGCCGAAAGTCGGCTCGAGGTGTATCCTCCCCCCCGGTGGATACAATATTCTCGCCTGCCATAATGGCGAAACCAACACCGCGCGCCTACAAGGCCCCCTGAGTCGGCGACTACAACAGCCTCACCAACCCGGCCTAGCATGTGAAGCGCTTCGAGAACGCCTTGGCGACGAGCGACCCTGTCTCAGACGCATACAAGTGTCTTCTATTCAGGAATACTCTGACGGGCCTGGCGCTGGATTGGCTCGACGAAATTCCCCAAGGCTCCATCCAAAGCTTCCTACAGTTTTTCGAGCAGTTCTGCACTAGATTCGGAACCTCAAGGACAACCTCCCGAACAATCTATGAGCTCTGGCAGATAAGGCAGGCTCCCGACGAATCGTTGCGCAACTACGTGGACCGGTTCTTGAAGATGAACGCAGAGACGAAAGACACTACCGATGACAGATTGACCATGATCTTCATCCACAACATTCTGCCCGAGGAGTTGTACGACTCTTTCGTCGACGACATGCCGAAGACACTGATGGAGGCAAGGGCCCGCGCCTAAAAACGAATCCATCTCGAGGACGCCAAAGCCCTCAAGGCGAAGACCAAGCAGAAGGTCGCTTCGCCCCAGGACAAGAAGGGCGAGACCCTGAAGACGGACTCCAACACTCCCAGGAGAAGCTTTCGAGACCGGAAATTCTCCCCCTCCTACGGGAAGCGCAAGTTCAAGGTGATTCCCCGCATCCTACTACGCCGGTCTACATCATCGAGGAAATATTTTCAATCCTCAGCGACAAGGGCTTCATCAAGAGCTGTGGTAAGCGCCAGCCACCTCAACCTGGCGAGGACCCCATGAAGTTTTGTAAGTTCCACCAGCATTACGATCATCTCCTCTTCGAGTGTTGCTCTTTTCGAGCACTCGTCAATGAGTATATAGAGAATGACTACCTCATCGGCTACAAGAAGATCGAGGGGCCCCTGCCGAAGGCCTGCCACGGTCGCTTTTTCTGCGTGACGAGCCCCTGGCGATCACCTCTTCGACGCCAGCAACGTCGTAAGCCGACGATAAGAAGGTTGTCCTGTCAATCTTCGGCTACGACTGTTGTCTTCAAAGATACCGAGAGGTATGCACAGTCGAACCCCCCCTCATTTGCCTGACATTATCTTCACCGCAGGGGACCTTCCCAGAGAGGGGGTTAATCGCGATGATCCCATAGTCATCATTGCTGAGATCGGAGCTTGTGATGTCCACTGGACCTTGGTCGACACCGGCAGTTCGGTCGACATACTATATCTCCGCGCCTTCAACGAGATGGGCATTGGTCAGTGCAAGCCTCTCCCCCCATCCATGACAATCTTGAGCTTTTCCAGCGACGTCTACCGACCCGCAGGCTACGCCACCCTGCATGTCGCCCTCGAAGAGGGCCCCAGAAGACTAGTAAAGGAGATCGGGTTCATCATCATGGATGCCCCCTCCGGCTACAACACAATCCTGAAACGGCCTGCAATGGCGGCATTCCAGATGGTTGCGTCCACCTGCCACCTATGCGTGAAGTTCCCCACGCCGTTCGGCATCGCTACCATCAGGGGGGACAAGGCCAGCTCCAGGAAGTGTTTTGAAATAAATGCGCGCCTCCACACAGACCACCTGGATCCCAGAGATCATGCCTTGCCGCCGGTTGAACAAAACGATCATATAACCGTTGCCGACCGAAAAACTGTATTAATCTCTAAAGATTTTCCTAATAATGAAAAGCCCGCTCTGGCGGCCCTACTTTCTGAGTATTTCGATGTGTTTAGCTGGGAACCTAGTGACATGCCAGGGATAGATAGGGCAGTAGCCGAACATCGGCTAAGCCTCAAACCGGGAGTAACTCCCGTCAGACAGAAGAAGAGAAACTTCGGTGGCGAAAAACAGCGAGCAATTTGGGAGGAAGTCGAAAAGCTCCTGGCCGCCGGATTCATCAGGGAAATCACCTACCCGTCATGGCTCGCAAATGTGGTGGTGGTGAAAAAGAATACCGAAAAATGGCGGATGTGTGTGGACTTTACAAACCCAAATAAAGCATGTCCGAAAGATTTCTACCAGTTGCCGAAAATAGACATGCTCGTCGATTCTTCGGCAGGGTACTCAATGATGAGTTTCGTCGATGCCTTCTCGGGCTACCATCAGATCCGAATGATCGAAGACGATGAAAAGCACACCTCATTTATCACCGACCAAGGAACTTTCTGCTACAAGGTAATGCCTTTCGGCTTGAAGAACGCAGGTGCGACCTATCAGCGCATGATCGTTACCGTGTTCAAAAAGCAGAAGGGGCGGAACATAGAAGCATACATCGACAACGTATTGATCAAGAAAAAGTGTGTGAAGCAGCACATCGAAGACCACCGCGAAACGCTTGACACTTGCCGAACTTACAACATCAAGCTCAACCCCCTCAAGAGCATTTTCGGTTTGGCATACGGCAAGTTCCTTGGGCACATGGTGTCGGCCAGAGGCATTAAAGCGAACCCTGAGAAAATACAGGACATACAAGAGATGATGCTACCTTGAACGAATGAGGACATATAAAAATTTAACGGAAGAGTCACGGTGCTCAGCAGATTCATATCAAAATCTGGCGAATGCTGCCTCCCTTTCTTCAAGATCCTTCGAGGCGAGCACCAGACGTGGAATGAGGACTGCGGGAAAGCTTTTCAGTCATTGAAAGAGTACTTGCTGTCCCCGTCGCTGCTCTCCACCCCAATCTAAGACAAAAACCTCCTCCTCTACCTCAGCGCTACCGATAATTCGGTGTCAGCAGTACTTGTTCAAGAGGAGGCTGTCGACAGCACCCGATCCACTATATCAGCCACGTCCTTTATGGTGCTAAAGTGAGGTATCCTCCCCTCGAAAAACTCTCTTTTGCGCTGATCTCTGCCGCCCGCAGGTTACGTCATTACTTTCAAGCTTACCCCGTCAAGGTGATGACGGATCAGCCCCTCCGGAGAATGCACCACTCCCCTGAAATCTCCGGAAGGTTGCAGAAGTGGGTCGTGGAGCTCTCCGAGTTTGACATCGATTTTCTCCCATGGACAGCCACGAAGAGTCAGGCGCTCGCCAATTTCATCGTCGAACTGACAATAGCTGAACAGCCTGAACTTCCAGAGAAGCCGCAGCCTTGGATCCTTCATGTGGACGGAGCCTCCGGCGAGCGCATCCAAGGAATCGGCATTGTCCTTACCGTTCCCTAGGGAATTCGATTTCAGAGATCAGGGAAGATACACTTCCCCGTCACGAACAATCAAGCCGAATATGAGGCCCTCGTTGCCGGGCTCAAATTCGCCAAGGGACTCGGAGTGCGACACCTCCATGTCTACAGCGACTCCAAACTAATGGTAAACCAGCTAACAGGATCCTACCGGACAAAGGACGAAGTGCTCAAGAGGTATTTTCAGCTTGCCAAAACTCTTCTCTAACATTTTGCCCAGGCTTTCCTGTTTCACATCCCCAGCGAGATGAATTCGCTGGCAGACGAGCTTGCCAAAGAAGAAAAGGTCAGCGCACTAAACATCCTGTTCCCCGCCTTCGAAGACCATGAAATCTTCGACATCGACTCCAACCCCGGAAGCTGGATGGATGGCATCCGACGTTACCTCCAGACGGGCGAGCTCCTAGACGACAGGCATAAGGCTCGCAGGCTCTGGGTGAAAGCCGCTAGATACATTATGTCCCAAGGTCAATTGTTTAGGAGATGTTATTCTTTACCCCTAGCAAAATGCATCAGCAAAGAGGACTTGAGGACCATACTCGAACGGATCCACGCCGGGGACTGCGGAACCCACGCCGCGGGACAGAACCTCGCCCTGCAAGTCCTACGCTAGGGATATTACTGGCCGACCTTCCAAAAGGATGCCAGGGATTTCAGCCAAAAATGCCCCAATGCCAGATCTACTCGAACATTCCTAGGCAACCGGCGGCTCCGCTACGCCCCATAACCAGCTCTTGGCCCTTTTCGATGTAAAGCCTCGACTTTTTGGGACCATTCCCGAAATCTGGAAGGAACCTACACCATGTGCTGCTAGCAATAGACTACTTCTCGAAATGGATTGAGGCGAAGGCGATGGCACAGCCAACGGGCGTGAGCGTTAGGAACTTCATATGGACACGACTCATATGCAGGTTCGGCGTCCCCCTCTCCCTAATCTGCGATAATGGAACCGCCTTCACCAGCCGAGCCATTCGAAATCTATGCTCCGAAAATAGTATCAACCTGAGCTTCGCATCAGTTCGACACCCGCAATCGAATGGCCAGGCAGAGGCGTCGAACAAAAACTTCCTCAAAACACTAAAAAAGCGGATTGACAAGATTGGCTCATCATGGGTAGCCGAACTCCCGGCGGCTATCTGGGGACTCAACTGCACGCCAACAGCGGCCACGGGTAAAATGCCTTTCTCGCTTGTTTTCAGGGGAGAAGCACTCGTCCCGGTCAAGCTATACATCTACTCTCCCCGGGTCGAAAACGTCGGCAACTTCGACCCACCCGCTCTTCTTGAATGGCAAAAACAAAATGAGAGTGCAAGGAGACTCGAGCTTGACCTTCTCGAAGAAAACAGGGAACTAGCAGCTTTTCGACAAGCGGAACACAAATAAAGGATCGAAAAGTATTACAACAAGCATGTGTACAGCAGACCATTCCGACAAGGCAACCTGGTCTTGAAATTAAAAAATACCGCTGGCCGAGACATGACATCAGGCAAGCTCGACTCTAACTGGGAAGGTCCTTTCATCATCCGCAACGTGCCCGGCCTGAACACCTACAAACTGGCAAGGCATGACGGGACTCTCCTGCCAAGGACCTGGAGCGGTAACGACATCAGGAGATTTTATTCATAAAGCACTTGTAAATCGCACATTGTTTTATGAAGATAAGTCTTTCGGCGACTGGCAGTCAAGGGCACTCCTCTTCTCGAAGTCCCTGGCCTAAAATCCTAACTTAGCACCGAGGTGACTGACAGTCAAGGGCACTCCTCTTCTCGAAGTTTCTTGGCCTAAAATCCTAACTTAGCGCCGAGGCGACTGGCAGTCAAGGGCACTCCCCTTCTTGAAGTCCCTGGCCTAAAATCCTAACTTAGCGCCGAGGCGACTGGCAGTCATCTCGAAAGTTCCTGGCCTAAAATCCTAACTTAGCGCTGAGGCGACTGGCAGTTAAGGGTACTCCCCTTCTCGAAGTCCCAGGCAATCAAACCAAAGACGCCAAAAATAGTTTCACAAGTAGAAATCTAGTGCAAAATGAAAACAGAAACAAAAACTTTGCATCACAAAGTTCTGCTTTACAAAAACAAGTTACAAGACTTTACAAATCATTATCCCTTCTCGAAACCTCGGAGTCAGAATCCACTAAGTCAGCATCAAGAGTTCACGGCAGATCCTGCATTGGATCCCACGAGCGAAGTGGAGAGACAACTAAGGGCCCTTCTAAAGTCCCCTCTTCCCGAAAGGTTGGTTCTTCCTCCAGAGCTGGGACCCCTCTGGCGGCTCCCTCAGCTCTCACCATTTCGGCTTCAGTAGGAGGGATGACCACCTTCATATTCGAAACGAAGGCGAACATTTGCCCCATCCTCTCCGCTGACATCTTAAAGAAAGAACACTGGTACGAGCAGCTTTCCGAAAGAATACACTCGTTCATGTCCAGCCTTCGATATCCTCGGCTCACTAATCCCCGGTCAAGGAGAGCTGAGCCGAGCATATTCACCGAACTCTCCAACACCTCCTTAATGAGCGCCTTGAACTCAAGGGACTGGCGGAATTTGGTGACTTTTTCCTTGCGAGTCTCCTCGAGAGACTGATCAAATGTCTCCTCCAAAAGCCTCTGAAGTTCAGCTTCCCGGCGACTGGACTCCTCCAGACCTCGCATCACCGAGCGTAGACGCTTTTCGGCAAGGCGACGTCGATGCTCCGACTCCAACATACAGAAGTCTGTTTTCCTTCGCTTTTCTCTCTTGGGCCATGGCTTCTTTGGTGAGCTACTCCACTTGACGCCTCACCACGTCCAGTATATCGGCGGCCCGAGTGCCAAGTCTGGTCACCGAGTCTGGCCTCCCTTCAAGAAAAATCCTTGGAGGTTCATCCCGAACACCGTCCCCAGACTCCTCGATGCTCGGACCAATAGAATCCGGCCCTTCGGCGCCAGAGCCCGTCCCGTCTTCACGCCTCCCGCATTGCTCTTCGGGATCGTCACTGACCTGCACGTCATCTATGTATGCCAGGTCATCGACACCCTCCTCGAAAATAAGAGGCGCCTCTGAAGAAACCCCCTCTGCCGACGCTCTAGGTACGACTCATCTCTTCTTCGCTGGAAGACGAGAAGGCCCCGGCCGATCGTGGGTGACCCTTTTGTTCCCTATCTGCCGAATTCGAAACCAGCCCAGTTCAAGCTCTGGCTAACCTGCAAACACCATAGATGCGGAGTCAGGACCGAAAAGAGGAAAAGGGGCAACCGCCAAAACCTTACCTGTATAAACCCGCACGTCGACTTCAAGCTCGCGCAGGTAGTCCTCTGTATCGTGCACACATTTTCGGATTTCGTCCACTTCCCGAAAACGTGGATCCTCAAAACCAATTCCTTCCCCCAAAAACCTCGCCTCATCTACCCTTCGTGGAACGACAAAACTCATTCCACAGGGCTCGGAGAAGAAAAATCTCTTGTACCAATCTGCAAAACCAGTGTTCCTAATCTTGAACACCTGAAAATACGTGCCCTTCAAGACGAAGCACCCATGTAGGCGAGGGTTCGCCTCCCACCGAAAGACCGCCTTGAAGATATCAATATCCCAAGGGATCTACCGGCGTTGCAGCTCCTTGTTGAGGCAATAGATCATGGTGACTATGTTTTGTGGGAGCTGCATTGGAACAATGCTGAAGTGGTTGAAGATGTTCACGAACTCTAGCTGGAAGGGACGAAACAACCCGGCGCGCAGGTGGTGAAGACATACCGCTATCTTTCCTTTCGGCAAGGTCATGAACTTCGCTCCCGCCAACAGATACTCCAACCCAACCTCCGGGTTCCTCCCCCGCACCTGCAACACCTCCGTCTCGAAAGTGTGCGGAGGAAGGACACAGAGCTCACCCCGAAGAGCATGGTAATCGCTCCACATTTTCTTCGCTCTGCTGCGCGATTTCTTAACCATCTTCGACCCAGGAAAATGAAAGTTGTAGGGACCCATGGTTGGGCCATGACCCTTTTTATAGTCCTGAACCCCGACGATTCCGCTCCCCGAGGGCGACCCCTAGACTGTCTAATCCTAAAGGTGACCTGCCTGGCGCACGCGCCTCATCTCGTTTCTCCCAATAGTCACATCAAAGTAATAAATAATGATAAAAAAGGCACATTCCACGAACAAACATTCCATTGAAACATCTCTTTTATATTTCGTCCAAAAAAAATGGCCCCTTCTTCAGCTCTCTGAGGAGAGAGCCCGAACTCCGACTCCGCGAGTAGACCCCGAACTGCTCGCGCAAATTCTTTTCGATGGCGGTTCTCTTCCTCCAACTCTTTGACTCGGGCCACCAGCGCAGCCCTCTTCTGCTTCAGCTCCTCAATTTCGGCGACCGCTGCCTCCAAGTTGCCCTCGAAGCGAGCACACTTTGACTCCAGCTCCATGATCACCTTCTCCGCCTCAGATGGCTCCAGTCTCCGAAGAAGGGAAAGCGCTTCCTCCATCTTCTGCTCAAGGGCTGCCACTTGACCCCTGCTGGCTAGCCGCTTTTCGAACTGGTCAAAGTGCAAACAGATGCTGCGCGCAAAGTATTGCGTGCTTGAACTGCCAAAGCTGGATCCTCTTTGGCCGCCCCCTGACGAGACCTCCGGACCAGCCGAGGGGCCTGTTGGAGAGACAGATTATTGGCTTTTTCGGTGCCTCCTCACGAACGACCGGTTGAGCAGGACCTCCAGCTTCAGGAAGTTTGTCGCAAACAAACTCAGCGACGCCTAAGGACATGGCCATCGCCACACCAGCTCTCCTGGGATCAACAGGAGAACCGTCCGATGCTCCACAGGTGCAGACGCCGAAGAGACCGAGACGAACAACAGGGACTAGAACTGACCGATGCCTGGCGAAGTATCGGTGATTATACTGCTTTCAAGAGGTATGAGTTCTCCTGTCGTTAGACCGTACCGTCCGTACATCATACAACAAAGGCCACGGCGTAGCCCCCTTTGCGGACATTGTAGGTGTGTCACTGGAGCTGAAGCCAATTCTACTGAAATGACTCTACAGAGCAGGCCATGATATAAATATCTCACTGTAATGGGAAAAGTCTCTCTCTAGCTGGACCCAAAAAAAAAATTTCTACCTCAAATACCCTCAGCTTTCTTATTGTAATCTCAAAAAAGATTGATTCTAGTGATTTTTGAAGCCTCTCGAAAGGAGCCGTGGTTTTTCCACTCGGCCGATTTTTCATGTAAAAAATCTGATTGTTTCTCGTCATAACAATCCCCAAGCTCACTAGTGCTAATTCCTTGTATTATATAAATAAAGTCATTGTAATATGCCAAACACTAAAATTATATGTGATTTTGAGAAGTTTAATTCAACTAAAATTTGATATTAAAAGAATTATATATGCAATAATATATTTAGCAAATATTGTAAATTTTTAAAAATTATTAATCTTATAAAAAAATTTAATTATAAATTACATTTCACACCCTCATTTTTTATACTTTTTTAATTAAAATATTTTACTTATATACTCTAATAAGTCTTTGATATAAGGGTTTCTAAATTTTGCAATAAATTAGATATAAAATCATTTACTTTAATTTTTTTCAGCTTTTGAATTACGGTTAACTCAAATTAACAACTAGATATTATTGTTATTTTGAATGATCAAAATTTTATTTCATTTAAATTAATAGTTAGGATTTTAAATTTTTATTCATGAATAAAATAAGGTCAAACTTAGGTAAAATAATGGGAGAAATCGAATAAATGAAGTTAATTTATAATTAAATAGATTTATAATCAATTCAATTAAGTTAAAGCCATACAAATTCTGTGATTTTTAAATCAGCTTCAAGCATAGAACATACTTAGGTAAATAATTTAAAAAAAAAATCATAACAAATTCAAAAAAATGAATTTATTGTAAAAATATAAATTTACTATCTAAATAATAACATCAAAAGATATAAATAGAGTGCACCGGACGGTGAATTGACCGCTCAGCGTTGGGAACCGCCTGCACATCTATGCGGAACATGAATTCCTTATGCGATCACACCTATGAAAACATGTATGCGACTGCTGAAAACCGTGAACTATATTTTGAGCAAAAAAAGCGACAGCCTGTCCGCAGAGAAAAAATGATGCGGGACTATGTACAGGTTTCAGAGTTCCGCACTATAGTTTTCTATGCGATCCTCATAATTGTCGTTACCGGCTATATTTTAAGCATTTTTTCTTATTACACAAATTTTAGTATTATTTTATTTTACATTTTTATATATTTAAAAAAACATTTAATTTTATTTTACATTAAATATAATTTTAATATAACTAATTTTATTTATCAAATATATATATTAAAAAATATATATATATATATATATAATTATTGGATACGAAGTATAAAGTAGAAGAAATACACTATCTTTACACATTTATATATGTTGACGTAGGATATAGGGGATTCCAAGAAACACAAAAAACGAGAGAGAGTTCTGGGAGACAGCGGCACGTAAAGAGGTAAGCCTATTAGCGGAGGCTTAAAAGAGAGATAGAGAGAGTTCGGGGCACCCAGAACAGCACACAAAGATTTAAGGTGGTTCAAGGAGAAGATCCCCTACATCCACCGAGCGATCAGCGAAGAAGTTTCAATAAAGGAAGAAGGTAGCCGTTAAGGCTAATACAATATTTTGGAAAGAAAAAGAGGGAGAGCTCCTCAATCGGGGCTCTTAATACAGTGAGAGTAGGAGAATCACGGAAGCTACTATGGCCGCCCTCGCTGATCTCCTTGATCTGATCTTTTATTTGTAATCTTTTTATCTGTCTGTCCTCTTATATGAAGACTATTTAGAGTTATTTATAGGCAACGGATGGTGCGGTTTTATTTTGGTTTCCGGAGAAAAGGAGGTGAATAAGCTCTGGGTTCGCGCCATTTGTTGGCCGCCGGAGGGACCAGAAGCAACAAAAAGAGGATGCTAACTTTTAATATTGGTACTACTTCTGAGGATCCGTGACAGCTGAGGCATGCTGATCCTTGATTTGTGAGTCTGGATGAAGAGAAGATCCTGCTTAAGGATGAAGAGATTCAGCACCTCCTTCCTAGGTTCGGAGCTCCTGCAGAGGGTGTTAAGAAGTCACCCCTGATGGTTTGCGGTCCAGCTTCTCTTGGTGTACCACTCCCTCCTTCTGAGAAGAAAAGGAAGCCCCTCTTCCCTTCTTTCCTTCCAGCGAATTTCCGGGATGTCTAGGAAAAAAAAGAGAAGGGAAGAAAGGAGGAGGGCAGTAAGATGGAGGAAGTGATTAAAGGGAAGACGGAAGTGCCCTCCCAGGTTGCTCCTAAAAGCGCCCTTGGCATTGAAGAGCCAGGAGGCAAGATGTAGGAAGCGATTAAGGGAAAGGAGAAGGTTCCTCCAGCTGCCTCCAATGTCACCACCAACATTGGGGAGACATGGGGCATACTGGGAGAAAGATTATTTGAAATAAGGAGGGAGAGGAGAAGATCCTAGGGAGTACTTCCAAGGTTTTGGAGGTAGTAAGATCTCTGAAGGGCAAGGAGGAAGAGGAGGCTCGCCACCTTCGGAGGATAGGGGAGTTGCAGGGCGCTTGTTTGCAAGTCACAAAGCATTCCCAAGGTGATCACAGGGAGGAGCTAGGGAAGTTGTACAAATTGAAAGATAAGTTGGCTTCCCTGGATCTGAGTAACGCGGAATGGGCCAGTAAGAGTGAGGCTGCGAGGGGAGAGTTTCACCGCAGCCTATCGGATGTGAGCCAGGCCCATTCTGCTCATGTCAAAGACCTCCAAAAAAGAATAAAGGAGTTATATGATGAGAAGGAGGCTTTGAAAGAGGAGAGGAGCTAGCTAAGGGACGAGGTTGCCAAGACCAAGGAGGCAACGTCGGGAGCGAAGGAGGCGGCCTTTAGAACTCGTCGCAGGGAGGAGTTGCTGAAGTCCTAGGTTCACTCCTTGCGAACCTTGGTGGAGAATAACTCTGGATGGTAGGGACAACATATGGAGGATCTGGAAGAAGCGGTGAGAAGGGCGGTGAATATTGTCAGCGCCTCGCCAGTGGGTCACCATGTGAAGAATCAGACGGCTTTTGATGTTCTCCTGCAGACATTAGTTGATGTAAGTATCTTGAACTAAGAGAATATCAGAAGTCCTACTGTTCTTCCCTTCTGTGGTCCTAAGGGACCGGACAAGTTCTCCGACACTGGCAGCCACTGCCCAGAGGAGGTTCCTCCAGTAAGGTCCTACGTTGGCTGGGGATATCACTTATCTCCCCTATGCAGGAGTCTTGAAGAGGGTCAAATTACTCCCCTTGAGGCCAGGAGACTAGGCCAAAGTGTTCCTCTTGAAGTCCAGCTGTAGGATCAGCCAGGGAGCCAGAACTGATTTGCCTCCGTCTCCTAACTCTTTAGCCTCATCATCAACATAATATTTGAAGGAGACATAGTTGAGGAGAGGAGTTCTAGCAGCTCTGCTGACCGTTGTTAGGAGTGTAATAGATTGGTCTTTCCCTCATTTTTGAGTTTAACACTATTACACTAGGTGTTTAAGTTCTGAAGCCTTGTATTTTCTTTATTTTTCCTATACTTATGAAAGAAACATGTAAGAGAACAGAGAAAATAAAATTGTAACAACTTTTATCATTAATGAAATGCATTTTTCTTTCAAAAACTTGTTTTGAATGAATTCTGTTTGTTTTCTATCTTTTCTTTCGTGTTTGAGATAGGTACCACGAGATCAGAAAAGAGAGAACATGAATTCATAAGTGTGAAAGTATAAAACTAATGATAAATTCTAAGTTAAAAGGAAGGTTACTATTCTCGTGCACTATCATAAAACATCGGACGATAATAGTAAAGAGGATAATAGAATGCCGTTATGAGATGTTGCGCACGATTATGAACCATCATGCATGACATACGATGAAACGAGGGGAAGTGACGCTTCGATAATCGTGCATCGCTTTGCATTCTGAGCTTGTGACAAGATACGGACGGTCTAATTGCGTCCGTGCATTGACCAAGGAGATTGGATGGTCAGGAGGCAAACAGTCACAGTTGTTTCCCATAAAGTCTTGCTAAAAGAAAGCTGAAGCATTTTGCCAGCCTTCTAACCCTAAAGAGAGAAAAAAGAAACTCTTGTTCCGTTCGCCGCAAAACTGAGCGATAGGAAGGGAGATCGAGTGGGCCGAGCTGGCCGACCAATTCCACAAGGACACCAGCTATCAGGAGTGTGACATCCCAAAATGGCTGGGTGAAGAAAAGTGTAAATCTGAGTTGGACTGAAAAGAAAAGAATTTGGACTGGAAAAATATTATTTTGGACTTATTAATGAGAGGTTGGAAATAGGGGGACCAATTTGTAATTTTGCCAAACAGATAAGGGCAACCACTGATTCCTTTCTCCGCCTTTTCCGCGTGTCGCGTGAGACGCATGGCTGCTGGAGCTTTTCCTTTCCCTCTCGGCTCTTTCTTCCGCTCGATGCTGTGCCTCCTTCGCCTCTGCTGTTTCCGCCCAGCACCGCCAGGAGCAGCAGCAACGGTGGCTGCTGCAGGAAAGCAGAGAAGAAGAAGAAGAAAGGAAGAGGAAGGAGAGGAAAGCCAGAGCAAGTGTTCTAAGCTTTGAACAGTAGGTAATCCTGTCCGATTTATTATGTTAATAAAATGATATTCTGATGTAATGACGTGTATTTTACCGAATGTTGATATTATGATGAGATGTGTGTTTTACGGTATGTTCTGATGTCGTGTATTTTGTTAAATACACAAGAAATGAATATGATTTGATTGTCTGTGCAATGATGTGGTGTTGATGAATTTTTGTATGCCAAGAACCGATGAGGGCGGAAAGTTCCCTATTTATGTGTTATGTCGATGAGGGCGGGGGAGTATATGTTAGGTGATGTCCTGATGTGGAATCACCGATGTAAAGTGAAACTCCTGTCAAGGCTTCTAGAATAACAAGCTGTAGGGACTTTTGTCAGGCTTCTAGGTAAAAGGATATGGAAATGATAAGTCCACATCACTAAACAGAGTAATGTTTGAGTTTATTTATGTATATGTGATGATGTTATATGTATTCATTTATGTTGGATACTGTTTTACCTACTGAGTTTGTTCTAACAAACTCCTGCCATTTCTGGTGGCAGGTGCTGCACAAGATAGATCACGGGATATGGTATGAGGTACCGCAGGTTGCTGCACGGTGAGGTAAGGTTATGTGAGTTTTTCTGGTGTTTCCGAGAAGCCGGGATGTCACAGATGGTATCAGAGCAGTTGCGACCGTATATGGAGATGTGGGTAGATGTAGTGGGTTACACACACAAATCACTGAGTATAGAATCTGAATATGAATAGTTAGTTGATAATATGTGATTGATACAGGAGGAACAGAAGAATTTTCAAGATGACAGATGAAGATCTGATGTTGATAGCAAGATATAAAAAGAAATTTGAAAAAAGAATTCGCCAAGAAGGTAAAGAATAGCTGACAGAAAATGAGAAATGTCAGATGTATCTTGAAGGGTTACCTGCATCAATGCAAGATCTATTAAGAGGACAACAGTATAGCGAGTATGATAAATTACTAGCAGATTCTGAAATTGTAGCATCAAATCTGCTGGTAAATAAAGCAAGAGAATGTCTGAGAAGTGGTAGAGTGATAATAAAGATGTAAGATATGATATTTGAAGGATATATGTCAGTTTATATGTTATGGTTGAA
>KZ451982.1:8831068-8897775 GCA_002786265.1 Apostasia shenzhenica
CTGGTGGCAGGTGCTGCACAAGATAGATCACGGGATATGGTATGAGGTACCGCAGGTTGCTGCACGGTGAGGTAAGGTTATGTGAGTTTTTCTGGTGTTTCCGAGAAGCCGGGATGTCACAGATGGTATCAGAGCAGTTGCGACCGTATATGGAGATGTGGGTAGATGTAGTGGGTTACACACACAAATCACTGAGTATAGAATCTGAATATGAATAGTTAGTTGATAATATGTGATTGATACAGGAGGAACAGAAGAATTTTCAAGATGACAGATGAAGATCTGATGTTGATAGCAAGATATAAAAAGAAATTTGAAAAAAGAATTCGCCAAGAAGGTAAAGAATAGCTGACAGAAAATGAGAAATGTCAGATGTATCTTGAAGGGTTACCTGCATCAATGCAAGATCTATTAAGAGGACAACAGTATAGCGAGTATGATAAATTACTAGCAGATTCTGAAATTGTAGCATCAAATCTGCTGGTAAATAAAGCAAGAGAATGTCTGAGAAGTGGTAGAGTGATAATAAAGATGTAAGATATGATATTTGAAGGATATATGTCAGTTTATATGTTATGGTTGAATCCATGTTGTAGGACTCATGAATTACTGTTCAGACTGTTTCAGAATACATGTTGCAGGCATTATGATTACTGTTCAGAATGTTTCATATGTTTTCTTCTGAAATGTATAAGAATGTTAAGAGCAAGATGATATATGTAATTGAGTTGTTTACCAAGTCAAAAGGCAGATTATGATCTGCGGACTTGGAACAACAAGATGTGATTATAAAGATGTTTTAAGATCGACAATGTATTAAAAGGGTTTCTTGATGTGTTTATGTCCCTGCCTGCTCGAGCCATGCCAATGCCAGATGGGGTAACCTACCCAAATGTTGGGGATGGTTGCCAAGATGTGATGTGGCACTCCTTTAGATGTTTTAGGAGTTGCCAAGGATCCTATGTATATGTGATGAAAAAGAGGCAGTTGTGACGTAAACCAAGAAACCAGAGTCCAAAAGATAAAAGTGTAAAGACTAAAAAGAATTTACAGCGTATTTTGATTTTTGCATGTTAATATGACATCAGCATGTATGTGATGACTGTTAGTTAAGGTAACAGCAGCATTTAGTTTATGGCTATAAGTGATGAATGTAGATGTTTCTTGGGTAAGTGAATGCAGATTTTGTTCTGACAGACAATGACTGTAATTTCGGGGACGAAATTTCTAAAGGTGGGGAGATTGTGACATCCCAAAGTGGCTGGGTGAAGAAAAGTGTGAATCTGAGTTGGACTGAAAAAAAAGAATTTGGACTGAAAAATAATATTTTGGACCTATTTATGAGAGGTTGAAAATAGGGGGACCAATTTGTAATTTTGCCAAACAGATAAGGGCAGCCGCTGATTCCTTTCTCCGCTTCTTCCGCGTGTCGCGTGAGACGCATGGCTGCTGGAGCTTTTCCTTTCCCTCTCGGCTCTTTCTTCCGCTCGATGTCGTGCCTCCTTCACCTCTGTCGTTTCCGCCCAGCACCGCGAGGAGCAGCAGCAACGGTGGCTGCTGCAGGAAAGCAGAGAAGAAGAAGAAGAAAGGAAGAGGAAGGAGAGGAAAGCCAGAGCAAGTGTTCTAAGCCCTGGTGGCAGGTGCTGCACAAGATAGATCACGGGATATGGTATGAGGTACCGCAGGTTGCTGCACGGTGAGGTAAGGTTATGTGAGTTTTTCTGGCGTTTCCGGGAAGCCGGGACGTCACAAGGAGAGTCTCCTGATGGAGCACGAGGTGCTCAACATTACCAGAGGGTTTAGAGGGAACCCTAGACTGATGGTCATCCCCCCCACCGCCGATTATCAACCAAACAGTCCCCCTGAAGGAGCGGTATGCATATACCGGGCGCAGGTGGAGTATGGCCTATTGTTATCGCCGCAACCGGAGTTCAGGGAAATCCTGAACTCGTTTCAGATTGTTTCGGCACAACTCTCCCCTAACACTGTGGCCTACGTGTATTCCTTCCTGAAACTGCTGCATGCTCAGGGGATACCGTGGACCATGACGCTGTTCAGGACTTTGTTCAACTGGATGGCAATGCTCGGGTATGGAGGATGTCTAGCCCTGCGGTCAAAGACAAGAAAGGCAATGTTCTCAGGGGCGAGTAATTCCCACTCAGACTGGAGGGACTACTATTTCTTTGTCAGAGGGGACTTAGGAATCCCCTTGATGCCTAGTACGTGCCTCCTTGAGTTCGTCGGCGATGCCAAGTGGATGGCCGGGCAAGACACCCTAAAAAGCCTAGAGAGGCTGAATGGGCAGAGTTAGCCCCTGAAGGACTTCCTCAGATACGTGAGGAATGATGTATCCCTATATGCCAAGGCGTTGGGGTACACCATCTTCAAGGAAGTCACCCCACCTCCTGGCACGGTTCTGATGAAGAGGGCCAGGAGGGGGCAGCCTCCTACCACCCAGCTCAACAAAAAGATTACTGAGGTAGGGGAGGAAGAGGCGATTGAGGTTCCAGAGCCGGTCTGCGGTGGAACCGCCAATGATGTGGTGTCCTCTCCTGAGGATACCGCAGACGACAGGAAAACTTTGGCTGAGCTAGGGTACACGAGAAAAAAAAAAGGACCCGTGTCAGCCTCCAAGCCCCAGACAATCCCTAAGGGCGCCAGTGGGATTGTTATAGGGGGAAAGGAGGAAGGGAATAAGGTTGACAGAGGCCGAGAAAAAGAGAAGATGGAAGGGCCTTGCCTAGATTTGATCCTCAGCGAGATTCCCAAGAAGAAAAGGGGTCCCTCCGAGAGCACATGTCCAGAGCCCCCATCTAAGAAGGCGAAGAGTGTGGAGGAGGAAGGCTTTGCTGCCGGGGGAGACCATGACTGGCAGTGAAGCATAGAGACCCCTATCAGCACTAACTTCACTGAAATTTTTGGGGACGACGGTACAAGAATGGTGGTGAGAACGAAAGGGGACAACAGAAGATTGACTGTCGTCACCGTGTCAACCGCGGATAAGAGTTGTGTCTACCGAGGAGAGGTAGGCCTAGCCCTAAGAAGCGGTCTGGTGTCAAAGGACTTGGAGGAGAAATTAAAAAAGTCCTCCACACCAGATCTCTATTCAGGCTTTGCCAACAGGATAACTACGGTAAGGGTTCTCTTAAGCTTTCTCTCCCGCTTGTTCTTGTGAACTAACTCTTTCTGTTGCAGATACTCGCTCGCCTGCTAGTTGCTTTGAACAGGGCTCTTAGGACAGAGGAGCAAGTGCTGGAGCAAGGACGTCAGCTTCATCAATGGGATGAAGAAGTTGAGGCCTTGAGGATCCAGCTTGCAATGAAGTCTTCTCAGCTTGATGCCGCGCAGGAGGAAAAGGACAAACTGCAAGAGGAGTTGGGCGTGGTGAAAGCTGATAATAAAGCTCTACAGAAGAAGCTTGTCAAAGTCGCAGGAGACCAGGAGACCGTTGTTGCAGAGAGGTCTACGGCTGCTGTGGAGGCTTACAAGATTAGCTTACCTTATAGGCAGGAGAGGTTAGATGGGATCAGGCGGGCTTGGGAAGGATTGGCCTCCACTTTGATCCAAGAAGGCAAAATTACTACTGTCGATCTTGGAGAAGTGGATCCCTTTCCTTGCATGGCCTCCGATCCTATTTATAAAAAAGAGGGATTTGACTTGACTGACGATCTTATCCATCGAGTATTTGATCTTCTAGATGGGGTCAGTGAAGGCTAATCTGCTTCTTTATAAAATAAGTGATGTAACCTTCTTTTTTTTGTAATTTTTGAAAATGAATGAAAAGAAAACTTATTTATTACATATCTGTTTATTTTGATGTATATGAAATGCATAGGTACCTTTGTATGAAGTTTGAGAAATTTTGATTGTAACTTTGAGAAAACTCCTTTTAACAAGTTAATAATAAGGGACTTTGAATCACATAGAATACCCCGAGTTTGACTTTTGAGACTTCGTAAGTCCGCATAGGAAGGGAGTAGTGATAATAGGAAAGATCTCGTCTAGGAGGAATTATTTGACCCAATGCCAAAAGGGCTTGGAGTGTCTGAAACATCGTGTCTGACGTTTGTACTTAAGGCATGGGCTGACCTCGGAGGTCTCCTGAATTTGGGTTCAAAGTATACTACTTTATATACCTGCACAGTAAAGAAGTAATAATAGTAGTGGAGATCCTGCCTAGGAGGGGTTATCTGACCCAATGCCAAAAGGACTTGGTCGTCTGAAACATTATGGCCGATGTTTGTACTTGAGGCAAGGGCTGACCTCCTTTAGAGCGGCAGATCCTAGTAGAAAGCGAAGACATTCTGCTTAGGGGGGACCTATATCATGAGTAGATGACAGGGACTGCCCTAAGGTTACGAGCAGGTCTTCAGACCTTCCGCTAGCTTGATGGCTTATGGAAGGGTTCCAGATGTATGTAGAGACCCCGCATGCCAGACGTAACTAGGCTAAGTGACCGTCGTATATGAAAAGTTAGTTATGACAAACCATCGTGTACGAGGTCCGGAGCCTCAAGTACGATGGTTGAGATTTGAGGATGAAATCATACCTGAGCGATAGATATTAGGCTGATATGAATAACCCAATATAATTTTAACAGGTGTGAGATTCGCTGTTATAAGAACTTTGGAGTTCACGATATAACTGTTGAGATAGCCCAGATATACTTTGGAAGAACCCAGATGTCTATTTATCAATTGAATCCGTGTGATAAATTTCTGAATGAATCTGTACAAATGAATCTTACATAGGAAGTATAAGGGTGAACTGCTGCCAGAAATCAGGCATAGAACTTTTTTAGGTCATCACCACTCCAAGTTCTGGGGAGTTGGATGCCTTCAGAAGTCATGAGATAGTATGCGTTTGGTCTAGCAACCTCGCGCACAATGTAAGGGCCTTCCCAATTAGGCTCGAGCTTGGGAACTCCTAAGTTACTGCCAGCAAGAAGCCACAGTTTGAGTACCAAGTCTCCTTAAGCGAAAGTCCTAGGGTTAACCTTGCTGTTGAAATATCTTTCAACTCGGCGCTTATGCTCCAGGCCTTGAGTGCGGCTAGCTCTCTTTTCTGCTCCAAGAGGTCCAGACCAACTCACCGCGAATCATCATTTTCACCCATCCAGGTTTGCAGATCTTCTAAGTTGAAGTTGGTCGTGGCTTCTACTTTGGGGGAGGAGTGCTCTAACTCAACTGGTATGACTGCGTCCATCCCGAATGAAAAGGAGAAAGGGGACTCCTAAGTAACCTCAGAAGGAGCTGTATTGTAAGCCCAGAAAGCGCCTAGTAGTTCCTCCGGCCAGCGGGCTTTGGCGCCGTCGAGGTGTTTCTTTAAGATGTTCAAGATGTTTTTATTAGCGGCTTTTGCCTGCCCGTTGGTGTGGGGATGCCAAACAGACGCGTACTTGAGGTTGATTTGGTGCTTATCGCAGAAGTCGTGGACCCTTTGATTAGAAATGGGGTACCATTGTCTATGATAATCACCATAGGTATGTCATATCTGCAGATGATGTTGGCCTATAGGAAATTTTTGACATTTTGAGCAGTGGGATGAGTAAGTGGCTTAGCTTCAATCCACTTTGTGAAGTAGTCGACAGCCACTAGTATCTACTTGTAGTTCTTCATGGCCGTAGGCATCGGGCCTAGGAAGTCCAGCCCCCAAATAGCGAAGGGCCAAGATGAATTGATGGGTTTGAGATAGCCGGCGGGCTGCCTTTGCATATCAGCGTAGTATTGGTATTGAGAGTATTTCTCCACAAACACCTGAGCATCTTTGTGGATATTTGGCCAGAAAAATCCCTGGCGTAGGATTCGCATAACCAGACTTCTGCCACGAGCATGAGTTCCACATTCTCCTTTGTGCACAACCTCCATGACTTCTTGGGCTTCCTCGGGCCTCAAGCACTCGGTGAGGGGCTTGACATAAGACCTTCTGTAAAGCTCTCCATTGATGAGGGTGTACTTGGCACAGTCAAGCTTCAGTTTCTTCGCCTCTTGCCTATTGTCGGGCTAGGTCCCATCTTTCAGGTAATTGAGGATTGTGTCCATCCAGCAAGGCGGATGTTCCTCAGCGTGGATTTCTGCGCATTCAAAACTGGGCCTCTTGAATATCTGAGTCCGGCGGAGGTCGGGGAGCCCTACCTTTGCGAGCCGATCTACCACTTGGTTTTCTTCTCTAGGAATATGCGTCGGGGAGAAATCGTCGAACTGAGAGATCAAGGACTGGGCTTGTTGCAAATATTTTTTCAGAATCTCATCCTTCGTTTCGAATGCACGATTCACCTAGTTAACGACCAACTGGGAGTCGCTAAATACTTGTATGCACTTTACGGCAATGCTGAGTGCGAAGTTTAGCCCTGCAATGAGAGCTTCATACTCTGCTTGATTGTTGGTGGCCTTGAACTTGAGGGTTACTGCCTGGTGTAGGGTGGCTCCCATTGGGCTGGTTAGGAGAATCCCAGCCCCCTGGGACTGCGATCCAGATGCACCATCGACATAAAGGAACCAGAGGTTTGTCCGATGTTTAGCAAGCGGTGGCTCTGAAGTGGAAAGCTAGGCGACGAAATCTGCCAGCGCCTGAGCCTTGATTGCTGTCCGCAGTACATATTTGATATCATACTCGCCCAGCTCAATGGACCATTTAAGCGGCCTTCCCGAGACCTTAGGAGTGTGCAGTATCTTCAGGAGAGGTTAATCAGTGACAACCTGGATAGTGTGGGACTGGAAATATGGGCCTAGCTTCCTTGTCGTCACCAGGAGAGCTAGAGCAAGCTTTTCCAGTGTGGGGTACCGGCTTTCAGTATCCAAGAGTATGTGGCTAATGTAAAAGATTGGATGTTGTACCCCTTTATCATCGTCCACGAGGACTGTTGAGACTGCAGTGTCAGACACACCCAAGTATAAAGACATGACCACCCCTTCCTTTGGTGCCACTAATATCGGAGCCGAGGTAAGATATTTCTTCAGTTTTGTAAAACCGGCTTCGCACTCACTGGTCCACTGCCCCCCCCCCCCTTGACGAACATTGATCCCCAGTCTACATAAAACCGACGCTAAAGAATCTATGCAAACCGACTATTAAATTCATACGAGTCATGAACCGACACTGATGCTGTCAGCACAAAACCTACTCTAATATTGGCATTAGAGTCAGCATTAAATTGACACTACGATTTTCAATAGTGATGATTGATGACAGATGCTAATAGTTATTTCAGTGTCGGTTTCGCAGCTGGCACAGATAGCCTTATCAATGTCGGTTTCAACAGTACATATGAAGCAACACAAAATCGACACAAATAATTCTGAATCAGTTTTTTGGAAAGAAAAACCTACATTTCCTGCATACATTCAAAGATATATATGCACAAATAGTTCATATCCAACAATTACAACAAACACAAAAGGAGCTCGGAGCCCCATAACTGTTGGTTATGCTTTTGTGATCCTTGCTGCAGTTGCTCCTGTTGCTCCTGTAAATCTTGCATCCTCTCTGGCATCTTCTACTCTAACTCATCTCGAATTTGCGGAATCTCAGAGGTCGATGGTGCATGAGATGAGCTCTAGATAAACCGAGAGTGTGTGAAGGGTGCTCGTACCATCCAAATCCATATAGACAACCTCTTTTAGGACCACTGGCTGCCTGTCTCGAGTTGTGACTGAAATACATTGTCTTCATTGTGGCATTGTGTCACACTAGCATGAGCAGCCAGATATCAATCATAAACATATAAATTATATAAATATAGATTTGATCAATGTAATTTGAAGTCATTGATTGAATATGTATTAAATTCATAACTTACTCGAACAACTCATGACTTCCCATTAACAAAATTCCTTCATCACTTCTATCCCTGCAATCAAAGACCTCTTTTATTGAGGGTTTGCGTTTTAGGTGAAGTGCCTACAATCATATCTAATATTTATTTACTTTTAAGTAAAATAAATTGAATTCATATATTGTAACATACCAGTCACCTACGATGCTCGGCGATGGGTACAAAACCATGTATGTGGAGGGTAACCGAACCTCGTGCTCTGTCCACCTACTAGAGGAGACCTTTTTGGAGTTCTCCTACCACTCTGGAGTAGCCCAAACAGCCACCACAGCATTCCAATGCTGTAGAGGTATTCAATGAGTCCTGTTCCCAACAATTTCAATAGTAATATCCGACTTTGGCCTTCACCCTCTTCTGCTTTCTACCCAGCTCATATACGATGAATAGGGGCCACACTTATTGAATCACTTTTTCTGTTAACAAGGTTAAAATTTTTAGTTAGTTCACTAGATAAATGAAATATTTCTTCATGCTCTTAAATCCAAAATTAACCTTAAATTCATTGAATAAAAAGTTCTTCAAAGTCAGCAGGAATTTTCTTCCATCCTATCCAGCTATCTATACGGTAAGACATCATATCTGCTATGATATCACGGGTAGCTCGGACGTCACTTAAGCTGTATGATATTTACAAAAAAGATGACATATTATCATACACTATATGAGAAAAAATAACAATTGCTTGGTCAAAAAAATAAAATAAAATTGCACATTCAACTTACGTGCTATCATCCAATAGATAGATCGTGTGGCGCTTGTTCAACTTAGATGGAACCCATGTCCCTTGGTTGCTTTCCCTACCATGTCGGCAGGGAACAACCACCTCTTCACCTCCCTTATCCCCCAACAGCTGCCTCCTCTATGTCTGGGTCCACACGAAATGTCATGGAAAGCTCATACAACGACTGCAATGAGACATCATGCATTGATGCGGATGCAGACGCACCAACATAGGATGAGATCTCAACCTCACCTAATCCCTGCAAAGTGCGCTGCTCTGAATCATCCTGAGGGTGACCATCACGTGAACTGCATCGTCCATGGCCTCAAGGCATCATGTGACTTTTGCAAATATCAATAGAAATGGTAAGATACTTAGGTGTATTAAAATTAAGTCAGAATATGACAATTTAAAAAGCCATAACCATGACAGCTAGAAATCAATTCATGAATCTAAAATTGAGCTAGTGAAAAAAACACCAGAGAAAATCAAAACAAGCGAGCTCATGAATCCTGGATAGAAACCACAAAACATGGAAAAAGTCAATTGATTATGTGGCATTGAATGATATCTGGACTGAAAACATCAGAACTAAGTTGATCAAATTTCACAAGCCGAAATATGCTCCTTCAGGCAAAGCTCTCAATCAGCAGGGAAAAAAAAATGCTATTTGATGTTCAAGCAGCTTACAGGAACTATTTGAAAACTGCCAACACCTAGAGGAATAAAATAAGCAAGCAAAATAAGCAGTTGACATGTTGGCGCTTAACAGTAGAGCCAAAGATGAAGTCCTGCCTCTTCCTATCACTCCACTTCCTTTATTGGTTGAGATTTTAGTTGATCATTCACTCTCCGACTTTTTGTATTCATTTTCAATCTCACGTGAAGTTATTGAATCAAATTCTTTTTCTTCCTCTTCAGAGTCAATATTCTCAACACCAAGGATTTCCTCACCATCAATTTCATGTTCCAACAAAGCTATCCTTTTACAACGACCTTGACTCTCTTCAGGCCGGCCTAGATCTTTTGGATCAACCTTCTCTGCTGAGTCAGGACGTACCAAAACTGTCGGATCATCTAATTCATGTGAAAGAACAATCTGTTACGGAGAAGCTTGATCATCTTCGTGTAGGAAATCTTTAGAGCCTTGCACAAAATCAAGTTACTCAAATACTCGAGATTTAGTTTTACAAATTGCCCACCAATTTGCTTTATCTCATTTTAGCGAGGGGTATTTGACATAGTAGACTTGTATACGGCTTGTTGTGCAAGTAAAAATGGCTTATAAGAATTTAAACGAGAGCTGAAGTTGACATTTACCAGCCCATAGTGAGGATCTATACGAGTACCCTTTTCAGTATCATACCAATCACAATGAAAGAGTACCACAATATTTTCTATCCCAAAATATTGAAACTTGATAATCTCAATTACTATTCCATAATAGTCTCTCATAATTATTGTCGCAATTACCCTTCACACATACCCCTTTAGTCATTGTTTTCATATTCAATCCATATTTCTGAGCAATGAACTTGAAACCATTGATGGCATAACTAACCCTTGCAAAAATAGATTGAACGTACTGGTCCCAGTGCTAAATCGATCAAGCAGTTGTTCATCACATTCTTTTCTTTGCTTGCTAAAGCTTTAAACCATATCAGAAATTTTTAAAGTTATGCATCTGTTAAATTATGTTGACGTTGGTGAGCTTCATTGTCAAATCTCCTGCATATATATTTGCAAATATATAACTACACCACATAAGGCTTGGCTTCTTGAGAATTCAAAGTAAATACTTACACCACATAAGACAAGGCTTTTGGACAATTCAAAATGACATATAGGAGTGCAGTCTCCAAGTCCTTTTGTAAAAATGTGAAAAATTGATCTTCTTGTCAAAATGATCATCCTTGAAAAAGTATAGACTGATGACTTTCTGGGTCATTAGAACCATATCACGTTTTGTGGTGACAGTTTACTCTGGTGAGAGCATCTTGTTGGAAGTAAAATGAATAGTGGGTCGAAACCTCATTGATTATATAAGCCTCGTAGATAGATCTCTCAATATGTGCTTTATTATGTGTCGTATTCTTTAAGTAACACATGTATTTGCATTATTACATATCTGGAAAAATAGTTATTACCTACAAATCCTATCATTTAACTAAATAAAATATAAAAATAACTTTTTGAAAGGATTCAACAATACTACATAGAACCTCCAATCCTCGACTCATATGCCATGTGAATTGGTAAGTGCTCAATGCAATTGAAAAGTTTAGCAGAAATATCTTTTCAAGTTCACACAACGCCATAACTATACTTTCTTCAAAATGCTTCATATCAACTTTGCAAAAAGTAGATGCAAAAATATTTCTAAAGAACACTAATAGTCTTGTGATAGCAGACTAGACAACATGTGGTAGTAGCTCTCTAAAAGTAATAGGTAGCAAACATTGCATGAACATATCACAGTCATGGCTTTTCATACCATATAGTCGATTTTCTTCCAAATCTACACAGTATGCGATATTAGATGCATAACCATTAGGGAATTTCAATACTGTGATCCACTAAGAACATATGTACTAGTGGTTTGTAAACTCTACCATTTTCTTCCTTAAGCTCTATTTCAGGCCTTTTACGGTATAAAGGTAAATCCATCCTTACTTTCGTAATATCTTTTATTTTGCCTTTTATATCCATTATGGTGTTAAATATGTTATCGAAAATATTCTTTTCTACGCGCATAAAATCTAAATTATATCTCATTAGGTCCGGTCCGCATGACAATATGATAGATCCCAGAAAATACTTCAACAAATCAGTTATGAGACCTCCAAAATCCAGAGTTTTTTCTTGCTTAGACTAAATGGTATCTCCTGTAATTTGGAGACGTTCAAATACTTCTTGACCTAATAGACATGGAGGAGTATCTTTCTCTATCTTCTCTTATAGAATGTCTCGTTGCCTTCTTAAAGGATGATCACCTGGGAGAAATTGTCTGCTACAATCAAAAAATTATGTAGTGTGGACATACACCTTGGAGAATTGTCTTCATACAGTACAGACATGCAAATTTGCCATGTGTGCTACTCCTGATGACATGATATTATTGGAAAGTCACTTATTGTCCATAAAAGAGCTACACGCATCTGGAATTCTTATTTTTATAAGAATCCCATGTCTCAACTTCAACTTTCCACAACATCAGTTCATCAATGAATGGTCTTAAGAAAACATCCAAATTACTTCCTGAGCTTTTAGGACCTGGAATTATTGGAGATTAAACAATAAAAGGCCTAGTCATGCACATAAATGGTGGCAAGTTACACATAGTCATTAAAATGTACTAACAAGAATAAAGGTTTAACTTTATGTCCAAAAGGATTAAATCCATCAATACATAACCTCAAGAGGACGTTGTGTGGATCACTTGCAAAGTTGGTATTGACTAAATTAAAATATTTCCAAGCCTCATTATCGGTTGGATGGACCATATTATTTGAATTCCTTTCTCTTGCATGCCATATCATATGCTTTGTAAATTGTTTGACATGAACAACCTCTGTAATCTTGCGGTCAAGGGCAGGTAACGTAAGATCTTAAAAGGAACCTTTGTACCTTTATTTGACTGAGTGCTATCTTGGATGTGTACAAAAAGGACAAAATAAATTGACACTATTTTTCCCATAGTAAATGACGAAATTATTTATACATACATCTACCTTGACATATCCAAGTCCTATTTTGTTGACCATCTTCTTTGTTTCATGAAAATTTCATGGAAAATTTAATTAATCTGGCAAGCAGCTTCTGAACACATCCAACAACCTATCAAACACGAATTTGACATGAAATTCAACAGCTGCAAGATCACAAAAACTCAGGTTCAGTTATATTCCTATGATAGTCATGAGCACCAATGGCTTCCTCAACCATCACTGAACAAGAATGATGGCCCAGATCTTCACTTGTTCTTGATGCTTACATCTGAGAAGATTCTAACCGACAACTAGAACACAAAACTGCTCCCTTGTGCATTCCAAGTGTAATAATCAGGAATTAACTCTCGGCTCCCCAAGTGAATGGTAACTTTCATCTCTATTGATAGATTTTCTATGTGTGGACTTAATGCATGAACATTGAATAGTGTCCCCACTTTTATACTAACCTTGTGAAAATGCGAAATCTAAAAATTGTTGTACTTGCATGAATCCATCAGTAAGACGACAATAAATACCCCTTCTTTGGAGAAAATAACAATAGGAACATTAATAAAATAAAATTTCAAATTAGCTGGTGATACATTAAATTTCAGCTTCCTTAACTTGGAGTACATTTTCTCCTTTCCAATTAGCTGGTGCATTAGTGGCAATGATTGCAATATTTTAGTCAACTGCCAAAATAAAGTTTATCATGCCCAATACTCATTTTAAGCATATTACTTGAAAATATTCTTAGGCCCTGTTTGGTCTGTGGCTTGAAAAGGCCAGGCCCATTAATTTCCCCGTAACGGGGTACATGCCAGGCTCTGCGTAATGGAGAACGGGCACCGCTCTGTGCGCGTTTCGACTGAAATAGCCGCGATGACAAGACTCGTCGCTGCGAGCCATCTTTTTTCCGCTGACTGCGTTCTCTTCCTCACTCACGGGTCGACTGGGGAAAGCAAGCGCGTCGCCTTGTTTTCTTCCTCTCATGTTTTCCAATCTCTCGCCATGCCGTCTTTGCCCTAGATCTGTTGAAATGGTTGATCGTTGATAGACCCGCGCCCCGCGTTCTCCTCTTCCTCACTCACAGGTTGATCGCAAGGGCAGGCCAGCGCGCCGAGGTCAGTTCTTCCTCCTATTTTTCGATCTCTTGCCATGCCGCTTTGGCCATTGACCTTCTGAAAGTTGTTTCACTTGCAAACGCACCTTCTCATCACTCACGGCTTGATCGCAAATTACAGCCAAGCAACCGTGCAGAGTTGCTTTGCCTTTTTCCTGTATTCTGATCTTCTTGCATGATGCATTTGCGCGATTTGCTACTGAAACATGATTCATTTACCTCCTCAGCTCCTGTTCTTCCACTCACTGCATTTATTTTGGGTTTGTTTCTGAGGGCTGCGCAACCAGCTTCAAACCCACGGAGCTGTAGCTTATTAGGAGGAGTGTATCCACATTCTTTGCATTGTAGCTGAGGTAACAGAGATTTGCCCTTCCGCATTTTATTCCCAAGTTTTAATGATAGATAAAAATAAAAAGGTAAAAATCTGTTTACAATAGTATTGCTACCTCCATGTTAGCCAATTTTTCCTTTTAATATGGGTCTGTGTGCATTTTATTTTAGATGAAAAGTTATATCCAAAGCACTGCTATAACATAGTTGTTATATGGTGTTTGTCTTTGTGAATGAGAAAAAGTAGCATTCCAATGGCAACCTTGATCTGTATCAATGCTTTGTACGTTATGCTCACTTTATTGTGTGTGAATAGGTTTTACAATAGCACAGTTATACTCGTTGTGCGAATTTACAAATGCAATCTGAGGGCCTTTTTGCTAGCTTTTCCTATTTCGATTTTGTAATAGCATAGATCTATTTATTTTACAGAATTGTGGTTCTGATGTAACCAGTTTTACAATTTGGCACTTATTACTTTGTTCAACATTGGGTCAAGTAATATGTGCAGTTTGTGGTATTCCCTCGTGTCGATCTTAGTCAAATAATGCACCTATCTTATTATTTCTGAAATGCTACTTGAAAGAAAACTTATTTCATGAATGTAGTTCTTATTAATGTTCAATTACAAAAATGATCTTTGACTGCTTATGAATCTTCAGTAGTTTGCAGTTTTACAGTTTTACATGTAATTGTGCACCTTGCAAGCTGCACATGCTGCTCAAAACTCATTATTGTATTCTCATATATTTTTTCTTTCGTTGATAGTTTTGTCAATGGACAGAATACGTACTAGGAAGCGTCATTTCAGTTTGGTGAACAAAGGCCCGGAACCAGATGTAAGTCTTTTACCTTTTATTTCTCCAGATTGTGAATCACGTTCTTCAAGTACTTCAATACAAGCAGACCATTCTTCAAATAAAGTACCTCCGCATCGGAAAGTAAAACGTTCTCCAAAACGGATAACGGAGTACTACCAACGTAAGTTGGAAGACAATATGACTAATTAAACTACGATAAAAAGGTTTGGTTTTAGTTAACAATTCCAAATTAAAATGAAAAAATAAAAAATATGAATAACTGTGAAAATAAATCATGGTTTAACTTCTTAACCAGTGCTTTTCTGATATTTTCTTTTTTCGTAAAACAGATGTGAAGGATTATTTAAATTTTTCCGGGCAATACTCAAAGGAGTTGAGAAAGATTACGGATATGGATGCCGAAGTAGCGTTACCAAAAAAAAATTACGACGATATTGAACTTCAAAAAAATGGTTTTAGTGAGAGTGAATTAGATAAGCTTGTGATACTCATCGAACAAGCTTTCAACAATCAAAGGTGTATCAGGGGGAACCCAACCAGTACAGAGTGACCATTGATTATTAAATCAATGAATGCAATGTTTAAGAAAGAATTTGATCTTGATAAAGTGAAAAACAAATGGAAGAAGCACAGGGAAAAATGGAGGAAGTTCAATGAAATTCTTAATTATAGTGGCGTAGGATGGAATAGTCGACAATGTACTATAGATGCATCAGAAGAATTCCGGACCGACATTCGGAAGGTTTGACTAACAAACTGTATGTTATAGTTTTTTAAGATGGATAAGTTTTACAAAATGAAAATAATATTTTTTTTTATTATGCAGAACAAAAAGAGATATCGTGTATGCCAGAAGACTTCTTTCAAACACTACGAAGTGATGACTAAGATTTGTGGGAATAGCAGAGAGGATGGAGAGTTTGCTGTTGGGGCCGGTGCGAGTGCATCACAAGAAGATTCAATTGAAGGAGACGGTGTGCAAAATAGTAATGCACGTCGTGCATCAATTGGCCCTAGCGGCAAGGCTACTTGCTCTTTTGGTAGTAGGAAGAGAAGTAGAGATTCAAGTAAAACATTCTCCTCCGTAGGTCTGGGTAAGTTGGAACTGAAGGATCGTTTGTTGGCCGTATACGAAAGGAAAGTTGATTTGTTGGAGCAGAAGGTGGACAAGAAGGATGTAATTTCAAGTGAAGTAAACAAGCAATGTCTCGAGCGGATTCGTGCAATCCCAAACATAAGTCGTAACGGAATAGTTGCGATGACTCAATATATCAAGCAAGATGACGATGCTAAGTTCTTTGTATTGAACATGGATGAAGGTTCCCTAAGGATGTTGTTGGAGTACGTGGTTGAGCGAGATCCTTTCTTCAATAGACATCTTGCATTCGATGCTTCTACTACTGATGTTTGATGGCTCTGTTATTTTATTGTACACCTTATCCTTCTGACTTTGAAATCCTTGCCACTAGCACTACTTGCCCCATTTATCTACTGCTATTTTATGCTTGTTATATTTGGCTTAGATCTATTGATTACTTTGGCTTGCATTAGTTATTATTGTAAAATGTGTGGTGATGGCTGAATCTTGATGGAACTCATTATATAGTTTGGATCTAATTATGCTGCTCGTCGTTATATATCTACTTTTTGCTTAGTTTAATTTGTTTTTTTTTTGTATTGCTTCTGTTAAATTGACTATTTCTTCTGTATACTGATTGCATATGTTGTGCTGTCCATTGATTGTTGTGCGTTTTAATTTATCCTTTTGGACTGCCTGTGTATGAATGATAGAGAAGGCAAGGATGTCAAGTAGTATAGATGATGATTTCGATGATGAGTAAGATGTTGTAATTGAAGATGCCTTCTTAGAGGAAGTGTTGAAGGATAAACAAGGATTATACCGATCTATGTATAATCGTAGTTATTCAGGCCATGAATACGTTAATAATTTATTGGTCTGCCACCCTGGACGTTTTCATTCAACCTTTTGCATGTCCGCAGAAACCTTCACACGACTCAGAGACTTCATGGTGTCTCGAGATCTTATAAGAGACACTCGGAATATGACAGCTACTAAGCAAGTCGCAATCTTTCTTCGTGTTATAACACATAGTGCAAGTGCTCGTGATACTGCAGAGTTCTTACAACACTCATTAGAGACAGTTAGTCGATATTTCAATACTCTTTTGAATGCTATGTTTTCAGTTGTTGATGAATTCGTGAAACTACCAAATGAAAATACTTCTTCAATAGCCAATTTTAAGGTATAACGTCGAATTTGTTATGCTTATAACATTTTAGCAACATCTGCATAAACATTCTCATGTTACAGAATGCAGTCGGCACGATTGACGGAATACATATACCCGCTCTTGTGAACCTTGAACTACACGAGAGATTCATTAATAGAAAAGGTTATATGTCACAGAACGTCATGATGGTTGTTGGATTTGATAAGATGATTCAGTATATAACAGCTGGTTGGGGTGGTTCTGCATCAGACATGTTTGTGTTACGTTGGAGTTTAGAGCGAAGTAATTTTAGCGTACCATATGGTATGTACTGTTTACTTTGACAGGCGCAGTAAAATCATTCTTGACGAATTTATATTATTTTTTGTGATTTTTGATATAGGAAAATATTACCTGGTTGATTCTGAATACGCAAATACTGATAAGTTTATTGCTCCATATAGAGGATTTCGATGTCACTTAAGTAATTACCGCCATGCTATACAACGACAATACTCAAGTAAGGAGGAGTTGTATAACCACAAATATGCACAGTGCAGAAATATTGTTGAGCGTACATTTGGTGTATTAAAGAGGAAGTTTAGAATTTTAAAAGAGATGAAGCAGCTTAAATTCAATACACAAGTGAAAGTTGTCTGCGCAATATTATATAACTTCATCTTGCTAAATGAGGATGAACATGGAGATGATGATAGTACGACTGATGACAATTCTGATTCAACTGAAGAAGTAGAAAAACCTGTGGAGCGGCTAAGTTTTTCGGATACTTTCATAGGTGATAGTAGACTTGGAGATAGACTAAGACGTGACATTGCAGAAAAACCTATCACCTATTAAAGTATCTGAAAAATGTCATGTCTTAGTCTATCTCCAAGTCTACTATCACCTATTAAAGTATCCGAAAAACTTAACCGCTCCACAGGTTTTTCTACTTCTTCAGTTGAATCAGAACTGTCATCGGTCGTGCTATCATCATCTCCATGTTCATCCTCATTTAGCAAGATGAAGTTATATAATATTGCGCAGACAACAACTTTCACTTGTGTATTGAATTTAAGCTGCTTCATCTCTTTTAAAATTCTAAACTTCCTCTTTAATACACCAAATGTACGCTCAACAATATTTCTGCATTGTGCATGCTTGTGGTTATACAACTCCTCCTTACTTGAGTATTGTCGTTGTATAGCATGGCGGTAATTACTTAAGTGATATCGAAATTCTCTATACGGAGCAATAAACTTATCAGTATTTGCATATTCAGAATCAACCAGGTAATATTTTCCTAAATCAAAAATCACAAAAAAATAATACAAATTCGTCAAGAATGATTTTACTGCGCCTGTCAAAGTAAACAGTACATACCATATGGTACGCTAAAATTACTTCGCTCTAAACTCCAACGTAACACAAACATGTCTGATGCAGAACCACCCCAACCAGCTGTTATATACTGAATCATCTTATCAAATCCAACAGCCATCATGACGTTCTGTGACATATAACCTTTTCTATTAATGAATCTCTCGTGTAGTTCAAGGTTCACAAGAGCGGGTATATGTATTCCGTCAATCGTGCCGACTGCATTCTGTAACATGAGAATGTTTATGCAGATGTTGCTAAAATGTTATAAGAATAACGAATTCGACGTTATACCTTAAAATTGGCTATTGAAGAAGTATTTTCATTTGGTAGTTTCACGAATTCATCAACAACTGAAAACATAGCATTCAAAAGAGTATTGAAATATCGACTAACTGTCTCTAATGAGTGTTGTAAGAACTCTGCAGTATCACGAGCACTTGCACTATGTGTTATAACACGAAGAAAGATTGCGACTTGCTTAGTAGCTGTCATATTCCGAGTGTCTCTTATAAGATCTCGAGACACCATGAAGTCTCTGAGTCGTGTGAAGGTTTCTGCGGACATGCAAAAGGTTGAATGAAAACGTCCAGGGTGGCAGACCAATAAATTATTAACGTATTCATGGCCTGAATAACTACGATTATACATAGATCGGTATAATCCTTGTTTATCCTTCAACACTTCCTCTAAGAAGGCATCTTCAATTACAACATCTTACTCATCATCGAAATCATCATCTGTACTACTTGACATCCTTGCCTTCTCTATCCTTCATACACAAGCAGTCCAAAAGGATAAATTAAAATGCACAACAATCAATGGACAGCACAACATATGCAATCAGTATACAGAAGAAATAGTCAATTTAACAAAAGCAATACAAAAAAAAAAATTCAACTAGGTAAAAAGTAGATATATAACGACGAGCAGCATAATTAGATCCAAACTATATAATGAGTTCCATCAAGATTCAACCATCACCACACATTTTACAATAATAATTAATGCAAGCCAAAGTAGTCAATAGATCTAAGTCAAATATAACAAGCATAAAATAGCAGCAGATAAATGGGGCAAGTAGTGCTAGTGGCAAGGATTTTAAAGTCAGAAGGATAAGGTGTACAATAAAATAACAGAGCCATCAAACATCAGTAGTAAAAGCATCGAATGCAGGATGTCTATTAAAGAAAGGATCTCGCTCAACCACGTACTCCAACAACATCCTTAGGGAACCTTCATCCATGTTCAATACAAAGAACTTAGCATCGTCATCTTGCTTGATATATTGAGTCATCGCAACTATTCCGTTACGACTTATGTTTGGGATTGCACGAATCCGCTCGAGACATTGCTTGTTTACTTCACTTGAAATTACATCTTTCTTGTCCACCTTCTGCTCCAACAAATCAACTTTCCTTTCGTATGCGGCCAACAAACGATCCTTCAGTTCCAACTTACCCAACCCTACGGAGGAGAAGGTTTTACTTGAATCTCTACTTCTCTTCCTACTACCAAAAGAGCAAGTAGCCTTGCCGCTAGGGCCAATTGATGCACGACGAGCATTACTATTTTGCACACCGTCTCCTTCAATTGAATCTTCTTGTGATGCACTCGCACCGGCCCCCATAGCAAACTCTCCATCCTCTCTGCTATTCCCACAAATCTTGGTCATCACTTCGTAGTGTTTGAAAGAAGTCTTCTGGCATACACGATATCCCTTTTTGTTCTGCACAATAAAAAAAAAATATTATTTTCATTTTGTAAAACTTATCCATCTTAGAAAACTATAACATACAGTTTGTTAGTCAAACCTTCCGAATGTCAGTCCAGAATTCTTCTGATGCATCTATAGTACATTGTCGACTATTCCATCTAATTAAGAATTTCATTGAACTTCCTCCATTTTTCCCTGTGCTTCTTCCATTTGTTTTTCACTTTATCAAGATCAAATTCTTTCTTAAACATTGCATTCATTGATTTAATAATCAATGGTCACTTTGTACTGGTTGGGTTCCCCCTGATACACCTTTGATTGTTGAAAGCTTGTTCGATGAGTATCACAAGCTTATCTAATTCACTCTCACTAAAACCATTTTTTTGAAGTTCAATATCGCCGTAATTTTCGTCTGGTAACGCTACTTCGGCATCCATATCGGTAATCTTTCTCAATTCCTTTGAGTATTGCCCGGAAAAATTTAAATAATCCTTCACATCTGTTTTACGAAAAAAGAAAATATCATAAAAGCACTGGTTAAGAAGTTAAACCATGATTTATTTTCACAGTTATTCATATTTTTATTTTTTCATTTTAATTTGGAATTGTTAACTAAAACCAAACCTTTTTATCGTAGTTTAATTAGTCATATTGTCTTCCAACTTACGTTGGTAGTACTCCGTTATCCGTTTAGAAGAACGTTTTACTTTCCGATGCATAGGTATTTTATTTGAAGAATGGTCTGCTTGTATTGAAGTACTTGAAGAACGTGATTCACAATCTGGAGAAATAAAAGGTAAAAGACTTACATCTGGTTCCGGGCCTTTGTTCACCAAACTGAAATGACGCTTCCTAGTACGTATTCTGTCCATTGACAAAACTATCAAAGAAAGAAAAAATATATGAGAATACAATAATGAGTTTTGAGCAGCATGTGCAGCTTGCAAGGTGCACAATTACATGTAAAACTGCAAACTACTGAAGATTCATAAGCAGTCAAAGATCATTTTTGTAATTGAACATTAATAAGAACTACATTCATGAAATAAGTTTTCTTTCAAGTAGCATTTCAGAAATAATAAAATAGGTGCATTATTTGACTAAGATCGACACGAGGGAATACCACAAACTGCACATATTACTTGACCCAATGTTGAACAAAGTAATAAGTGCCAAATTGTAAAACTGGTTACATCAGAACCACAATTCTGTAAAATAAATAGATCTATGCTATTACAAAATCGAAATAGGAAAAGCTAGCAAAAAGGCCCTCAGATTGCATTTGTAAATTCGCACAACGAGTATAACTGTGCTATTGTAAAACCTATTCACACACAATAAAGTGAGCATAACGTACAAAGCATTGATACAGATCAAGGTTGCTATTGGAATGCTACTTTTTCTCATTCACAAAGACAAACACCATATAACAACTATGTTATAGCAGTGCTTTGGATATAACTTTTCATCTAAAATAAAATGCACACAGACCCATATTAAAAGGAAAAATTGGCTAACATGGAGGTAGCAATACTATTGTAAACAGATTTTTACCTTTTTATTTTTATCTATCATTAAAACTTGGGAATAAAATGCGGAAGGGCAAATCTCTGTTACCTCAGCTACAATGCAAAGAATGTGGATACACTCCTCCTAATAAGCTACAGCTCCGTGGGTTTGAAGCTGGTTGCGCAGCCCTCAGAAACAAACCCAAAATAAATGCAGTGAGTGGAAGAACAGGAGCTGAGGAGGTAAATGAATCATGTTTCAGTAGCAAATCGCGCAAATGCATCATGCAAGAAGATCAGAATACAGGAAAAAGGCAAAGCAACTCTGCACGGTTGCTTGGCTGTAATTTGCGATCAAGCCGTGAGTGATGAGAAGGTGCGTTTGCAAGTGAAACAACTTTCAGAAGGTCAATGGCCAAAGCGGCATGGCAAGAGATCGAAAAATAGGAGGAAGAACTGACCTCGGCGCGCTGGCCTGCCCTTGCGATCAACCTGTGAGTGAGGAAGAGGAGAACGCGGGGCGCGGGTCTATCAACGATCAACCATTTCAACAGATCTAGGGCAAAGACGACATGGCGAGAGATTGGAAAACATGAGAGGAAGAAAACAAGGCGACGCGCTTGCTTTCCCCAGTCGACCCGTGAGTGAGGAAGAGAACGCAGTCAGCGGAAAAAAGATGGCTCGCAGCGACGAGTCTTGTCATCGCGGCTATTTCAGTCGAAACGCGCACAGAGCGGTGCCCGTTCTCCATTACGCAGAGCCTGGCATGTACCCCGTTACGGGGAAATTAATGGGCCTGGCCTTTTCAAGCCACAGACCAAACAGGGCCTAGCGTATGATACCAAAATTTCCTTATTTCAACAAAAGGCTACTTCCAAGACTAATGGATAAAGGAAATAAGAACTGTGAAGGCTGGAAGAAGGGGAAGAGGCATGGTTTCAACTTATCAATCTCTTAACAATCACCGATAGATCTTAACTAGAACTTGACAAGTTTCAACTTTTTTGAAGCCCAGAAAATAATAACAATAAAAAGAATTAAACCAAAGTAGGACTCATACAAAATGTTGCTATTGTATCCACATAAAGTTGTAAACCTCTCTGCCACCCCCACCCCCCATACCGATGCGAAGCAGAGTTGGATTTCATGCCACTCGCAGAAAGCATGTGTTCACAAATGGGATGTCATTGTCAGTGATTATGGTCATAACATGCTTCACCTGCGAAGGATATTAGCTCACAAGAAATCTTCAACTCTCTTGAATGTTTGGCCAAGCATTACCTTAGCCTTAATCTTTTGTGATATAATCCACAGCGACCAACAGCCATCTAAGTCCTTGGGCCACTAAGGGTACCGACCTGACAAAATCTATGCCCCATACAGTGAAAGACCACAAGGAGTTGAAAGGTTGAAGGAACCCGGTAGACTGATGCTGCAGGTCTGCGTAGATCTAGCAATGTGGGTATCTTCATGCATACTCCTTAGCATCCTTGTGGACTTCAAGCTAAAAGTACTCTCAGCGGGGATGCTGTGAGCAAGGCTATGTTCTTGGGTGAATCTGTTTCATCACTTCCATGGCCTCCTCAATCCTTAAGCATTTGGTTAGCAGTCCTGCGTAGGATCGTCAGTAGAGTTGACAGTCCAAAGTGACATACTTGGTGCACTTGAATCTAAGCTTTCTTGCCTCCCTTTTGTTTGAAGGCTATGTTCGAGATAAACTAGGATTTCATCCATCCAAAACGGGGTTTCGCCCGTAATACCGCAATTACTGCTTACTCATAACTAGGCCCTTCTAAAACTTGCTCCTCAAAGTCTGAGGATTCGGTCTTCGATGGTTGATCCACCAAGAGGTTATGCTCCCTGGCAATGTAATAGATGAATTGTTGAAACTGAATGACCATCGTTTTGACCTTTGATAGATACCTTTTAAGGATCTTGTTCTTCATCTCAAATGCTCTGAACACTTAGCACACTACAAGCATAGAATCATTATATACTTGGAGATGTTCGACGCCCATACCTTAAGCGAACTCAAGTCTTGCCAGCAACACCTCGTATTTTGCATGGTTGTTGGTCGTTGAGAAGCTTACCTTAATGAAGTGGTGAAACTTTTGGCCATCAGGACTGACCAACACTAGGCCCATCCCCAGTGATCGGCTCCCTAATGCTTCATCCACATAAAGGACCTATAGGATACCTTCAAAGCTTGAAGGAGTGTGGCTCTTGTTTAGCTCAGCCATCAAATCTGCAAGAGCCTGGGCTTTGATGTGATGTGGAATTCTCTGAGCTCAATTGAGCACTTTGGCAATCGCCCTGATAGTTCTAGGCAATGCAAGGTTTGCTAGAGCGGCTGGCGGGTAACGACTTCTATCTGGTGTGCATGAAAGTAGGGGCGACTTCTATCTGGTGTGCCAATTTCTCAAGTGGCATGTACTGAGTCTTCGCCTTTAGAAGAACGTGGTATGTGTAAAACACCAGGGTTGCGCCCGCTGTCGACACACAGAGGAGCGACGCCGGGGTTATGTACCTGTTGAGTAAAGAGAAGGCTTCTTTGCATTCGTGCGTCTATTTCACCTTGCAGGGATCCTTTAGGCATTTGAAGAATGGGCGCCACTTTTCCGGTTTCCCCATCTTTGGAGATGAACTGGCTCAACACGATGACTAGCCCGGTGAGACCCAGTATTTCTTTAACAGTACTCGGTGAAGGGTGGCATGCCTAGGATCATCGTAATCTTGTCTGGATTGGCTTTAATGCCTCAGGCATAGAGGTGGCAATTTTTTGACCCGACTCGAACCCAACTCGGCTTGACCAGGTATGAGTTAAGCTTGTATGAGTATGAGTCATAAACGGGTCGACCCCATTTAAGAAGACCCAAGAATGGTTTGGCAGATCAACTCAAGTATGACCCATCAATGACACATTTATCAAAATTAGTATATTTTTTGTTTTAGTATTTATTTTAATATTAATTATTAGATGTATATTATACAATTTAATAGTATTTTAATATTTTTAATTAAACAATATGGTTATATTAAATTAAAGTAAAAAATATTGAATTTAAAAAATTTTAATATCCCAAAAATTATAATAAACGGGTTGGCGAGTTAGGTAACCCATTTATTAAATCAATCAAGTACGTGTCTTGATGTTGACTTATTTAATAAATGGGTTGGGTTTGAGTTGAGCTTTAGATAGGTCGGGTCAAAAAAAGGTTGACCCATTTTTTGACTTGACCCTGATTCACCAACCCAAATTGCCACGCCAAATTTGCATTTAGTAGGGTTGAGTTTTATCTAATATTTCCTTAATGTGTCCAAAGTTACTAAGGTTCTTTAGATGCTGCTCTGATGAATGACTCTTGACTAAGTTGTCCATGTATGACTCCAAATTGCACCATTTTTATTTTTGCTCCTTGAACATGTGGTCCACCATTCTTTGATAAATTGCTTTCGTGTTCTTGAGGCTAAAGGGCATCACCTTGTAACAATAGGCTCCAAAGCTTGTAATAAAGGATATCTTCTCTTGATCATTTCTAGCCGTCCTAATTTTGTGGTACCTTGAGAGTGCGTTCAGGAAGCTCATAGTAGGTTAGCCCATAGTCCTGTCTACCAAACTGTCAATATGGGTGCAAATCCTTCAACCTTCTGAAGTCCACGAACATCCTTCGCTTACCCTTATTCTTTTCTAGTACATAACGTTGGCGAGCTAATCAGAGTAGTAGACTTCTTTTATAAATCCTGCTTCTAGGAGTTGCATGCATCATGGCCTTCACCATGTTGAGTTGCTCACTGCCCATGGGGTGTTTCTTCTACCTAGAAGGCTTCAACGCATTCTTGACATTAAGTTTATGTTTAGCAACTAATCTATCAATGTCAGGCACATCATCAGGTGACCACGCAAATAATACTCAAGATGGAGGGAGCGAACATAGGCCCTTTACCTATTTTTAAGGGAAGAAGAAATTGTCACAATGAGTGAAGAGCGTTCCCCATCAAAGGATACAATGATTGTTTTCTCCTCGGGCTACATGATAGCTGCCTCCTCCCAAGGGTCCATTCCATCCACTAGGTGTTGGGTAGAAATCTGGAACGCTCGAAGGGCCTAGACTAGATGTACTTGAATAGTGACAACTCCGCCTAGTGATAGGAATTTGATGCACAGGTGCAGAGATAGAAAAATTCTATTGTGGATAAACTAGAAGTCTTAATCAGTCAAGACAATGGAACAAGGAGTACACCAATATACAAAGTTAATGTGGTTCGGAGTCGGTGGACATACATCCACACGGTCGTACTGATGAAATAAGAGTTCCACTAAGTGTAAAAGAAAGTACAAGTGACTGAGCAATGCCAAAAGTTAGGTGTAACATCCAAGAATGGTAATTTGAAATTAGAAAAAACAAAAGCTGATATGGACCCAAAAGAAATAATTTTGGACCTAAGTGTAAATATTTTGGATCTATTTATAAGGGAATAAAAACTAAGAAATCAAATTACAATTTTCCATCAATTAGGATAAGCATAGAAATGGCACCGCCATTTCTTATCTCTTCTCCGTGTGCCACTTGAGCGCTCGGGATAAAAAAAAAAAGCTAATTATTTCTCTCTCTCCCTCTCTACACCCGCTCTTGGTTCCGTCTGCCAGCGTTTCTACTGGCCGAAAGGAAAGCAACAGCAGCAGTAAGAAGAAAAAGAAGAAGAAGAAGAAGGAAAAGAAGAGGAGAAAGAATCAAAGCGGAGTTTTCTCATCCAAATCTCTTCACATATTTCTCTACCTTACATTGAGTTATCAATATAACATATAAGAGGTAGGCAAAAGTTCTAAGTTGTTTATTAAATTAAAATTTTAAATTAATTAATTAATTAATTTGATTTATGTGGTTTTATGCGATATGCTCAAATTAAAAAGACATGTATGGCTGGATGCTTGTTTTACAGTTAAATTTATATTACTGAAATTGTTATTTTTCAAAATAAATTGTTATATGTATAATTTCTGATCAAGCTGTACTAACGAGAATCCGTAGAACAGAACATGTGATTTGTATTTCATTATGCTAAAGTAAAATTACAAATATATTAAAAAGCATAATGATATGTATTTAATATATAATTAAATTCTTTACTAAATTTAAAGGCAAAATGTGATTTGTAAACTTCGAACAATTAAATAAAATTAAAATGATATTTTAAAGCTTAACAACAAATTATAAAAGAGTTTCTTGTCATGTTTATGTCCCTGCCTATGCTCAAGCTATATGATATGATAACTTGCCAAATTCAAGGATGGTTGCCAAAATATGTAAATAACCTGCCAAATTCAGGGATGGTTGTATATGTTGCACTCCACCATTTGTGAGGTACAAAAGTTGCCAAGGACCTTATGTATATGTGATGGTGAAAAGAGGCAGCTGAGGCATAATCCGAGAAATCGAAGCCTAAAATATAAAATGTATAAAAAATAAAAAGAATTTACAGTACATTATTATTACATGTTTATGTGATATGAGCATTTATGTTATGATTGTTAATTGCTATGATAATTTGATATTGATACTGTTACGAAAGAATAATGTATATCTATAACAACAACAACAACCAAGCCTTAATCCCACTAGGTGGGGTCGGCTACATGAATTCTTTGTTTCCATTGCGCTCTATAAATTAATGAATTTTTATTTAAGTCCAAGTAACTAAAATCACTTTTTATAATTTTTTATCATGTTTTCTTTAGTCTTCCTCTTTCTCTTTGTATATGAGTAAAATCCAATAACTCAATTTTTATAACTAGAGATTCAATCGACCTACGATTTATATGTCTAAACCATCTAAGCCGACTTTATTTAAGTTTATTCTCAATTGGTGCAATACCAACTTTCTTTCGGATATACTCATTTCTCATTCTATCTTTTTGTGTATATCCACACATCCACATTAGCATCCTTATTTTTGCAATATTTATTTTATTTGTATGTTTTCTCTTTGCAGGTCAACATTCAATACCATATATCATCGCTAGTCTTACTACAGCTTTATAAACATTGTCTTTATAAACATTGTCTTTATTCTTTGTATTGTCGACTGCTTTTTTGGATTTTCATCGTGCCAATTTATCTTTCTCTCACTAAGCATCTTTATTATTTGGAATTATTCCTTTAGATTCACCCAGCATATTTTTAGCCACTTTATGGATGCAATTAGCAACTGTCAGCCACATGAGATCAGTTTCTTCATTAATGTTCTATTGCTTAAATTCCAAAACTTTTTTCTTAAATATACATAAGTTCTCATTCTTTAGATTCCACCATCAAGTCCGAGGATAGAATTTCGACTTATTATTTCTTCCTTAATACTTTATCTCAGAATTTAAAATTATTAATCGATGTTAGGTAGTCAAACATTTACTTGAAAAATAATCAATCTGAGTTCTTGAAATTCATTCTTGTACGTGATAACAAGCTCCCCTCTCTTCTTGAATAAAGTATTAGTAATTACAAGATCATATGCTGAAGAAAACTCTAAAATAATTTTACGCTCCTCATTTATCTCTCCCAAAATATATCCACCATGAATGTCATTGAATTTCTCAGCAATACTTCCAACATATTCAGTTAAATCTCCTTCAATAAATAATATTTCCTCCTGAAGTATCTTTTGTATTAATTCTTCCAAATTATTCCAAAAATTTTCCTTTATGCTCGCATCCAAACCTACTTGGGGAGCATACACACTTACAATGTTAATAATTATTTCATTGTTTATAATTTTTAAAGTCATAATTCTATCACAATTTCTCTTAACTTCCACTATGTAATCCTTCAAACTCTTATCCAAAATTATACCCTCTATTCTTATTTTTATTCTTACCAGAGTACCAAAGTTTAAAACCTAAGCTATCAATTTCTTTGGCTTTTTCTCCAACCGATTTTACTTCCTACAAGCACAAAATAGTAATCTTTCTATGGATCATAATATCCATCAACTCCAATAGCTTACTCGTCAAGCTGGCTATATTCCAAATTCTTAATCTAATTCAACTGACTTGAGTTCCAGTATGATGGTCTAGCTTATTTACCCGCATCCGTCAATAATGTGGGACTCTTGCTCACTTTTCACTATACCGGGGTGCTGATGCAGCCGTCCTTGCTTGCTCACTATATTCAGGCAATACAACGCGTTCCTTCCAGGGAAAGCCCTAGCCTTGGCATAATTTTCTAAAGGATTCATGTCATGATTGATTCGACAAGTTTTACGCTGGCTGTCGACTGCCTAACGCAACCTTCCGCATTTCTCATTCGGGACTTGGAACCCGGCAATGACGCGTTAATGTATTTCTGCATGCAAATAATTTTTATATAGCAAGTTAGTGTTTATTTCCTACTCAGTCCTAGGGTCGATAGACTAATACCTTTATTTGTAGATACTGATGAAGAAAGAGATACAAGGGGGAACAATGAGCACTAGATTAGGGGAAATATTTATATTTTAGTTTGACCTTTTTCTTGTTATATAAAGTCAAATATATGAATTAAGCTGATGATATGGCCTATAAATAAGTAAACGTGTGTTTAACATGTCTTTTGTAGTTCAATTTGTTATTTAAATTATATTATTTTTCGCCGCATGTATTAAATTATTCTGTGTTACTAAAGTTAATTGATTCTATGTATAATCTCCCCTACAAATCAGGTTTGTTGCTATGGTGTCCCGAAAGTGAGACGTCACAGAGTGATATCAGAGCGAGGTTCTATCTTTCTTATGAAAAATGAATATTGAGAACAAGTAGAATGGGATCACGTACTCACAATACCTATCAAGTATACAATAATTCAATCAGTATGTATATTATGTTGTGCTAATCGACCATGATTGCAAGAGAATTGCTACTGCTCAATCATCCAGTAGTACTGGACATCCTGCAAGACAAGAACCAGGACAAACGTTCTTGATACTATTAAAAATAATATTATGAACAATCCAACTTGAAAAAATAATAATGAACTTTAAAAAAATTATATTTAGAATGTTATAAAGTCTATTCGACTACTTTCCGACCCATCAAAGTATATTTAGGTGAAATGAGAATTTTAACACATGTTAGTAGATCATGTAACATTTCAATCTAAATCTGACTCAACTCAATTAGCTCAATGCAAAAGGTGGGGTGAGCTGAGAGTCTTCGATTCACTAAACAAATAAATTTAATAAATAAAGGTCAATGTCTTATCTTTTTTACAATATGGAATTTGATTAAGGTGAAAAATCATGATTGTCATTTAAAGGAAGTAGCAAAATGTTAGTTGAGGTAGAAAAAATAATGATGTCATTGACATCTATATAATTACGAAATGGGTCAACTAAAGTAGATACAGTAACTTACAGATACCAAATTATTTTCTACTGTCGGAATTCTAGAATGAGTAAAGCTCTCTATGTACCCAATTATGTAGACCTAGTTATCGCTCTCTCATCACTAGCCACTGAGTTTACATATGGGTTGTCTTTTATATATGAGCCTTTTTATATTTTGTATTGTGTAAGCCGGACAAACAAATCTAACATTTTTTCCCTAGAGTATCGGAAGCGTCGAACAAGTATCATATAAGCATAAAGTTTTTAAAAATAAAAAATAAAAATTTATATGTCGCGTGGCCTATCAGATACGTATCGATATATTTTCAAGGAGTATCAGTATCTATTATAGATACGATACAAATATATTAGACTTCAAAAAGCATTGGTGCATTGTAGGTCATCGGCAACATCACCACCAAAACATGTGTGGTTCAATAGCTCATTCTTCTTAAAACCAATAGGTCTTTATGTGTCCACTATGAGGGATGTGAGGATCACCATCCAACGCACTGTATCAGCTAATTGAATGGTGCTAAAACAAGCAAAACAAAGTAGAATACAGCAAACAGCTAGACGATTTCCACTCAGTTAAATGGTGCAAAATCTAATTATGGAAAAGAACATCTATATATACTGAAAGTTTAACCTACGAATCAATAAAAACGAGAGTAAGGATATTGTGAGCAGCACAAAGGTCTTTCATTCAAGTCACTGATGTGTAAAATTATGATTACTCCTTGTACCATCATGAACAAGAGCATTCATATCCAGAAGGTAAAAATAATGTAGGAAAACATCAATTTTTTTCATTAGGAAGATAAAATATCTCGCTTAGACTTGAGACGCAATGACTGTTGTGGCCAATTTTAGCTAAATTTTCAAGAGAACCAACATGGAGCATACCTTGTACTTGTAAATAAACTATTAATATTCAGCATGGCAAGCAGAACAGATGCCTTGATTAGGGGCACAAAACTAGGTTAATTCCCATAGAGCTTTTTGAGATTAATTCCTTTTGCTTTCCCTACAAGGCTAAGCAAAAAAATGCGTACTGCTCTCTACAGATCCAAGTGAGCAACCTTTTCCGGTTCCTTGATAAGAAGGTTACAGATGATGCTACTCTGTAAATAGAGAAATTTCAAAGAAAATATTATTATTTCAACAATGTTGCAACTAAGCTTGAATGAAACTTATGCTAACAAAAGTACTGGCAAATTTTACCATTTTTGGTGATTTGCTAGGAATTATCCTTGAACTTTAGAGTCATGGGTTTGCTACTCATCTGCATGAATCATCTTCTATGCCTTCTAATCTGATTGCCTTAAGTTGGCATGGTAAAATGATTCCTTCCATTTAGCCATAATATATGTCAACAAAGGACTGGTTGAGCTTATTTCCCTTCTGACTCTAATTATAGGTGCCCCAACACCTTTATATGTCCGTAACATTGACTCAAACTTCTGTGAGCAAGAGGGAACCATGCAAAGGCTTCAATAATTCGTCCCATTGACAACCCAAAACAGAATTGACTGCAATCACCAGAAGTCCCCACATGAACACACACCGTTACTGAATTTATGAAACCGGACAGCATCTCTGACAAGAATATCACGCCCAGTTATCTTAGATATAAACTTGGTAGCATTGTGGCAATCAACACAAACTCTTAGATTCTTGACCACTCGTATAGGCAATTCATGTGGTAGATATATTAAGCCAAAAGCAATAGCCAGCTTCTCACTATGGTGACTAAGCATATACCTCTTCTCTGCTTCTGTTATATTATGAAGGACAGAGCTAGTATCAGGCCTGTATCCTTCTTCCCCCATCTTTATTCCCAGCATTTCCAATTCAGCATAGATTTTGTCTGAATCAGGGTGTGATTGGTCATCTGCTGAAAATATATGAACCTTGTTATTGTACTTGATCCAACTACAACCTGGATCCTTCCTCACCCCCTTATCTCTCATTTCCCTTCTCATCCAAGATACTTCTTCCCAGTTTCCCTTTGCAGCATGCATATTCAACAGGAGAACATAGCCTGCTGGATTATGAGGGTCTAATTCAATTAGAGATTCAGCTGCCCATTTTGCCATATCCATGTTGTTATGAACCCTGCATGAGCTAAGTAATGTTGACCAACCAATAGCATCAGGACTGCAAGGCATCTTCTTGATAAAATCCTCAGCTTCTTTCAGCCTTCCTGCTCTGCTAAGTAGATCAATCATACAAGTATAGTGGTCAGGAACCGGAGATATTTGATATTCATGCACCATGGCATCAAAATAATACTTTCCTTTCTCAACCATTCCTGATCGGCTACAAGCTGATAAAACACCAATGAATGTAACACCATCGGGACTGACACCATTAGCCAGCATTCTCTCAAACAAACCTATAGTCTCTTTCAATTTCCCAAATTGTGCATAGCCTGACACCAATGCAGTCCATGAGACCTGATCCTTAATACCCATTTCATCAAACACTTGGTGAGCATCTTCAATATTTCCACACTTACCATATAGGGTTACTAATGCATTTGAGACAGTAATGAATGATTTCAACCCCAAAGTAACAGCTAGGCAATGAAGCTGGGCTCCCTCTTCTAGGCTTGCCAGATTCGCACAAGAGCTTATTGCACTCCCCACAGTGAAATCGTCAGGCTTGACACCATTCCTTTGCATTTCAATAAAAATTCTAATTGCTTCCTCATTGCATCCATTCTGACAATAACCCACAAGCATTGCTGTCCACGAAACAATGTTCTTTATTTTCATTCTCTTAAACACTAATTTAGCTAATCTAATATGCAAGCATTTCGAATACATGTCAACTAGTGCACTTCCAACAAAGACATTGTTGTCAAAATCAGTCCTAATTATGAATGCATGAATCTGTTTTCCGAGATTTAAAGCAGCAAGTGCGCCACAAGTAGTTAAAAAACTCCCAAAAGTGTACTGATCCATGTTTACACCAGCACACCTCATATCATTAAAAAATCTTACTGCTTCAAAATACATTCCATTTTGAGTGAGGCCTGTTATTATGGTGGTCCAAGAGATAGAGTCCCTCTCATTCATCCCTTCAAACAACCTCATGGATTCCTCAATCTTGCCGCATCGAAGAAAGCCCATGAGCATCGTATTATGGAGAACAAGATTCTTGTCCTCAACCTCATGAAAAGCAAGCAATGCCTCAGCTACAAGTCCAGCTTTTGAATACATATCTACCAAAGGACTACCCACAAAGACATGAGACCCAAACCCACGCTTCATTATGTGGCAATGAACCAGAATGCCCACGGTAGTAGAAGCCATAGTCGATGAAAGAATCAGCATGGTGGAAAAAGTGATGCGGTTTTGCATGGAGAATTCTTCATTCACCATAAGCTTGTAGGTTTCAATGGCCTTTACATGAAACCCATGTGATGCATATCCCGAAATGGCTGAATTCCATGATATGCCATCTCTTGCAGGCATGGAATCGAAGACTCTGCACATCTCGGAAATGTGGCCAGACTTGGCGAAGGCCGAGAGGAGGGCGTTCCACGAGAAGAGGTTTCTCTGGGGCATTTGATCGAACACCCTTCGTGCATGACAAGGTAAATTGGATTTTGAATAAGAAGAAATGAGATTATTGGAAAGAAAGGTGTCATTGGGGAAAATGGTTTTGAGGATGATTCCATGAAGCACTTTTAGCTGGCTTAGATGTTTTGAATTTGAGTATTGCCTGAGGAGAGAGGCATAATGGTTTGAAAGGGAGGCCATAGCCAGGAGAAGACACAAAAGGCACGAGCAATGGAATATCCTCCTCTGTCCATAAGGAATGCACCAGGTAGAAACCTCAATCTCACAAAGAAACAAGGTTCAAGAGGAAAAAATGGGCGGCGGAGCTATGATTCAAACACATTGATAGAGGGAACAGTCTAGGGGAAAGAGGGATTCAGAGACCTTGCCTGGGATATTGGCCGAGACTTGGAGAAGACGGGAGGAGCGGCATAGGCGACAGGAGCTTAAAGCGGCGGCAACAATGGCGGCCGTGAACCCTGCGGATTCTGCGGACGTGATGTTGACAGGAGAGCCGCCAAGGTGGATAGCTAGATAACTCCCGGGCAAAGCAGAGATTATATAATTTTTTTATGGAAAATTTCATCATATTACCCTTTAAGTTTAACCTACTTATTTACCGATCAGGTAAATTGCATATTGGTTCTTGAGACTTGGACCTTATTACATATAGATCCAAAATTTTTAATATTCTTATTCAATCCAATCATCCATTCTCATTGCTAGTGTACACTTCTATAGTTTTATTTGCCCTCAGCTTCTGAGTCTCTTAGTATAACATCTTGTAATCCAAATATAAATATATTGTTTGCTTTTACTTTAAAAATTTACGTAACTTAAATACTTCCTAGGATGATACTCATCCAAAAACTACTCTATCTCAAGCACACTTAATTATAAAATTTTTAATCATTAGTCTTATAATTTTACCTCAAAAGACTCATCTACTGTCTAAGATTAAGTATTTATTTAGACAATTCAAAAACTCACCTTCTTTTTTAATGTGGTATAATTCATTCGTGTGCTCCCTCATCGCTCTTTGTCTGACTTAAAAGCCTGTGATAAAAGTTGTACCTTATTTTAGCTATTCTTTTCTTTTAAGATATTACTAAGCGATACTCTCTGCTCCCTTCGATCACAGGCATCACATTCAGCTTGGCTCTTACTGCATATAACTTTTAAAATTTTGATTCAATTTGTTTAAGTTTAGATTTGATTATAGATCAATTGCTCTTAGTAATTTATGAGATGATTAAAATTTAATGCAAGTTCAAAATGATAGCTTTATCAAATAAATATTTGAGATATGGGATAAAACATGAGAAAATGAACACATTAAAATTTGTTAGAAAGAGACTAGCAAAACTTTTAGTTAGGTCTTTCATCTCTAAAAGAGCGGATAACTGTGCAACTGAAAGTCTGTGTTCTATAACATATTTGAAAGACTTGCCGAGTGTTTATCACCACTTATGTGAAAGAGATTAACCTTTTATGTAAAAACGTAAAAATATTATTATTTTAGAATCAAAAAAATAATTATCATTTTAAATATTTATTTATATATTCATTCAAAATAAACAATTCATCTCAAAAATTAACTCAAAATAAAATATGTTTTTTACTTTTAAATAAAGCTTGACTTAAAAATCTATTTTTGATGAATGTCTTAAAAATTAGAGCACTATCTAGTTCATAGTCGGGCAAATCAAATCAACGATCAAACTAATTGGAGTTACTATTGTTTAAAAAATTCCTAAAGATAATAATATTCATCAGAAAATACTAACAAATGTTTAAAATAACAAATCCAATCATCCTACTTATTCATGTTATCATAGCAAATATTATATAATTAGAGTAAATATTTATGCTTTATGTCTGCTTGATTCACACAAAACTATCATTTCAGCCAAGCATCATATTATTTAATTTTAAGTGAGAACTTTATTATTATTATTATTATTATTATTATTATTATTATTATTATTATTATTATTATTATTATTATTATTATTATTATTATTGTTAACTAACGTCACAAAGAGGTGGAGTGTTATTCATGAGGCCCCAGCCCTCAAACAAAAAAGAAATTACATGATGAAAAGGAAAAAGGAAATTAAAGAGAAAATAAATCCCTCTAGTATAAGGAAGCAAAAGCCCACTGCTTCAAAAGGCCCAAGAAAGAGCCCACATTCAGCCCAAAAAGAAAGGCTTAAAAGGATAGTTAAGGCCCAACTAACAATAGGGGCACTCAAAATTCCCAGAAACAGGCCACAAAAACTGAAATCTAACCAATATCAAAAAAATAAAAATAAAAATAAATATTGTTTTATCTAAGCAAAATAATTATCCGATTAATAATTATATAGATTATTATGAAATTATTATCAAAATATTTACTAACATAATTTAAAAAAATATTAAAATATTATGAAAATTTATATAATTTCACTCTACTTAACTACAGTTTTAGCTATAGACACGGATGCATCCATTTCAATAGTCGAACACAAGTTCATAATTTAATAGTAAAATAACATTATTTCAAAGCGTAAAAACTACCAATCAGTTAAACTGCACGATTAACATACTAGTAATCGAGAAAAATGAGACGAGATTAATTCTCCGACGAGAGAAGAGAGAGGGCTCGGAGAGAAATTGATGGAGAAAACTCAGTGAATTCACACATAGGGCAACCAACACTCGCATCTAAATTACATTAAATCAAACAAACGTTTCATTAAAACCGACATATTTCTTGATGTACAGCTGAAGCAGACAAATAGTGATTACATATTCCGAGATGGAGAAATTTTTTCGTGCACCGGTGCACAGTACACCAGCCCAATTGCACACGACACGTGGATAAAAGTGGTCAGGCGTGCTGACGTGTCATGTGCTAATTGGGCTGGTGTACCGTGCACCGGTGCACGCAAAAATTTCTCTCCAAGATGACAACGAATTTTCTTTTGTTCATTATGCTTCATAAGGCATGTTAGGAATATGTGTCATCCCATATATGTGATGAAAAAAAACCAATCATTTGTTGAAGATAGATTTTGAAAAAAAAATGTTTTTTTCTGCAATAGCATATTGTCAGGATTCATAAGACAATGGCTCTCAGTAAATTAAGGGAAAACAGCAATTTGAAGTTCCTGATGGGCAGTGCTTTTAATGAGAAAACTCACAGCTCATCCTGCAAAGAGATTTGGTTTTATGATATTTAATTAAACTATCAGGTGTAAATTGATAATCAACATATGAAACTGCAGAAACTTACATGATAATCATCAAGATAATCGCGCTTGCGCTGCAACAATAAACGAAAAAATTAGTAACAGAAGCCATGCCTAAATACTGAAAATCTTATTTATGAGAAATTAATGAGCTTCGACAGAGGACAATGCTAGACGTTCAGTTCAGAGCATATTTACTTGATGACAGGTGTGCACAAAGGGCCCTCACGCGAGGGGAAGCGTAAGCCCCACGCGTGAGCGAAAGCGGAAAGACATCATTTTCTTACCGTTTCATTGCATGACTGTCTATTTCTACTATGTAAAGGTTATAAAAATGCTGTATGTGGTAACAATATACCCTTACGTGCCCTTACATAGCATTTTGTGACTTTTCAATTTTAATCATTTAATGCACACTCTTATCTAAATGAGAAGTTATTTGATAGTGAAATACAAACAACATATAGTTCGATAAACAGTTGTGAAGTTTGCAAAAAGAAGGGGATGTTGTAGGTTTACACACTATCTCCAGCCTTCCTCTCCCATTGCTATAATGGCAGACTACTGGGTCACAAGAAGAGAAAAATAAAAAGAGAAAGAATAAGATAAAATGGCTTTACATTGCTCATACATTGCTAGATAATGCTCTCTTTTACATAGTAAAAATTGACTGCCACATAAAAAAATGGTGAGGAAACATCATTCCGCTTCCACTCGTGCCTAGGAGCCGCATGAGTGCACACATATTGTTGCAAAAAGGGCTCCGAATTTCTAATGTGGTACTCTATCCAAATACAATATTTTCTCCTTGATTATAAAAAAATAATTTTGAATGAGAAATTCATTTATTTATTTTGCTAGTGCTAACAATTATTAAGAGTTTGTTTCACCTTAATTATAGGTAGGTTTTCATTTGTTTATTTTGTTGGTAATAGTAATTATTGAGAGTTTGGCTGCTTTTTATTTTATATATAATTTCATTTGTTTCACTCTTTTTAAATATTTTTGAGAAAAGTTCTTTTAATTGTTTGAAATTTTTTAATATTAATAAGTTCTGATTATTTTCCATTTCCCTAACAGACAATCTCTACACTCATTACTTGTATATTACAGACTTTGATGAACTTAAAGAAATTCTCTGTATAATTACCTTTTTTTCTATTCTTCTTTTCTCTTTCTTCTTGCATTCCTCTACTTTATCTTTCCATTGGTTTTTTCCTTCCTCTCAACTTCTTATCTGTTTCTCCTCTCCTATCACCATTCCAATTCTACAACAAATATTAAGCTAAAACTACTTGCAGGATTAGATTAACAAGTTTCATTGTGATTTAGAAGATGGGTCGTGAGTTAGTATTAAGGTTTATATTTATCCTTACCCAATAATTCAAGATCAGCCCGACCTAGAAATACATAACCAATCAAAGCTCTTCAATTTGTAATATGGAACTGGGGAGTAAGATCGATATCTCAGATCACACATCCAAGTCTATTTGAATACCAACACATTGATGGCGGAGGTATCAAAACACCAAGCAATAAGTAGGCGCGTGAAAACCCAAACCTTCAAGTTGGAACCCAGCAAGTCCCTCTAGTTCAAGAAAACCAAGCCACATTTCTCTATTAACACACTAGAGACGAGGAACCCAAAACTTGGGGCCAAGAAGAACGTCCAAGTTGAAAAGCCTCGAGGTAAGAAATCTCGATATGACATCTCAAAATACTTGTTAGAAGACCCTGCCTTAGCATTGAGGAGTAACTCATATCAAGAGGAAAAGCCCTAAGATAAGAAGCTCTAAGATGCGGTGTCTTGGATCACTCGGCAAACGAACCTAATCTTGGCATTGAGATGTAACTCAGGTAAGAGATGAAGTCCCAAAATAACCAATCAAAATAACACTTCGAAAGGAAACACAACAAAGAAATATGAAAAAATGGATGAATGAATCCAAAAGAGACTTTGATACATGATGACCTCTTTTAAATAAGAGACAACTAATGTAAATCATTAATGAACTTCAAGAAGTTTTTTGCACATTGCCATTTTCATCTTCCTCCTTGCCGCCTCATCCTTCTCCAGCACATCTCCAGTGAGTGAGAGTGAAAGACAAAGTAAACTTGACGACCAACTCCATAAGCAATAATTGAAAATTTCCAACCATCCATTCAGTTGGCAAAAGGGATAACCTAAAACGTCTAACCCACACATTGTTCCTATTGACGAGGAAGCAGAGGGATCAAGTCGATATCAGAAAGCTATTGTTTGACCAATGGTCTCAACAAAGAGCACAGACAAAGCTACCAGTGAACAACTAATCTCTTTAGAGGAAACCACAAACGACTTGGATGATGTCTAATTTTTCCATCCATGTTGCCATTTAACAACAAACGACTTGGATGATTCATATGTTCATTCTCTTACCTAGCTAGACAAAGATGATAACTTTGGGAGCAAACCATCTACCTATATGCAAATGAGAACTCGAAAGCACCTCCAGAATAAAGAGAAAAACAAAAATGCTAACAGTCTTTGCTCACCTAAAGAGAAGCTGCAACCATTCAAGGTTGAGGCTAAAATAGAACTCTTGACCTATGATAAGAGTATGAAGTAAAGATGGCATTAGGTTGGTTTTGGGTCAAGCTTACCCAACTCCTATCCCATCACAACAAATTGAAGATCATTCCCAAATTGAGTTTAATAGAACCCAAGCCTGAAGCCGCTCTGCCCCGCCCTATTTAAAAAGTAGTTTGGGTCGTCTTAATATCAGTCCTTTTGTTTGTCTAAGGCCTTGTTTGGCGCGAGGACCAAAACATGACCAAAACAAGACCAAAATGGTACTAATTTAAAAAACAACAATAATAATAATAAATAAATATTTTAAATCATTTTACACAAATTTTAATATAAAAAATATTATTTTACTTTATATACTCAATAATTTAAAATAAAAATATCAACTTTATTTCACATTTTAGACCAAAGTATTCAAGTCGAGTATTTTGATCTAAGATGTGAAATAAAGTTTGTATTTTTATTAAAAATTATTGAGTATGTGAAGTAAAATATTATTTTTTATATTAAAATTTGTATAGAATAATTAAAATAATCTATTTATTATTATTATTGTTATTTTTTAAATTAGTACTATTTTGGTCATGTTTTGGTCCTCGCGCCAAACAGGGCCTAAGAATATTATTTAATTACATAACAATCTAATAAGTGATTCTAACATATTTGTTATTTAGCCATCAACACCTATAAAATAGTTTGATGCCTATATATGTTGCAAATTCATATAAGATAACAAATTAACGAATATATAATATCTTAGGATCTTTGGTACTACCAATTCTCATGAAAGCTTAAGCCAATAGGGAGTAACCACTTCACTTATATTATAATGTACACCCAGCGCCCGTGAATCAAACACAACCTCCTTTCAACAATAGCACGCCCACCGAAGGTTATGTCAAACAAGGGAATGACACGAAGCCAATGACAACCACACCTAGGCCACCAGTCACTGCTTTTCCTAACAATCTCCCCTCCTCAACACACTGCCAGGGTTCAAACTTGAGACTTGCTCTAGTATTAGTTTTTAGGATCCGTAACACTACTACTCTCCTAAAAGCTTAAGCTAATAAAAAGGGCGCAACTAATTTACTTAGTATAATACGCATCTAATGCCCAAAGGTCGAGCTCAACCCTAAAAGCTTAAGCTAATAGCATGGGCACAACCAATTTACTTATTATAATATGCATCTAGCACCCAAAGGTCGAACTCAACCTCCTTTCGGTAATGAGACCCACCTAGAGTTAAGTCAGTGAAGACTACACCTAGACTATCTAGTCACTACTTTTCCCAACAAAATGTTGTTACCCAACTTGAATTTAAATGAACTAAGCTAATGCATCCAAAGTGCCTAATTTCGAATTTACCATCCATAAAACCCAAAAGCCAAAAGCCAAAAGACAACCTACCCCAAATCCAAATAATTATTAAGGAAAATAAATTAAAGATTAGTCTTCATGTAATGACAATTAAATTTTGGTGGCCTTGCAGTTATATGTGGTGATTAATAATATTCAGGATGGAGGATGGGATGAATCGAGTGGTCAAAACCTAATCCTGACTCTTAACTACTTATTTATTTCTAATCCCAAACCCAATCCGTCAAGTTCAAAAATATTCTCAAACATATCTAATTAGGGTCACGTCAAATCAATCGAGTATAAACAAAAATTGTCATCCCTAGTATTGACACTAAGAATATGGACGCACAACTTGACCAGCTAGAGACAAACTTTAATCTCTATAGTTACTATGTGCTCGAGAAGGCATCCCAACATATCTAATTGGAGAGAAAAAACTGCAACGCATCCTAGAGCCTAAATACATCTCACCACTTCGATGTGTCTACCACAATTAAGTACCTGGATACATTTGGTCACTACCACCTCCAATAACCTAACTGGCAACACATATCATGGTTGTTAACGAAAAACTACTAGTCAGTGCTCAGTCTATACAATGATCCTACAACACTAAATACAGGGACCAACCCAAGACACAAGTTGGCATGCTGAGATTAGAGCAAACAGGCTGATCAACAATTAATCGTCCCCTTTCTTTCCATCCTATAATCAAATATATTATAACCATCTAAAGGCTCTTTTTATCAATAAAGCATTCTTCTTCGCCTTCAAGAATGGTAACTTTTCCATACTAGGATTTTTCCACGTAATTTTGTCTTCTTACTAAAGTCACATGCATCATGTTTCACATGCGAAATAAGATTTTATTTCCTTTTCAAGAACTAAGATCTTGTTCTTGTGAAATCAAGGCCATTCGTTGTTGCCATCAAGATGTCTCCATCAACAAATACAAGATAGCTTAAAAACTAGATATTATAGATAAGTGACAAAATGCATGATTGAGGACTATGAAGTCAGGTTTTCCTTTTTAGTAGAGGATTTACATATCAATTTCAAGAAAATTACATGACACCCTAAACTTCTTGGTTGCTTCGAAGCCAGTTAAAGAAGAATTACAAAGTGATCACTAATGCCACACTAGTTTGCACATGTGGAATATTGAAAATGGCTGCAAATACAAGTGACAGAGGTAGTCATCAAATAATTGTTGAAACTATTTAACACCAATAAAGTAGGTAGGAATTTAGGGTATTTTACAGATACATAGAACTTTAAGTGTGAGACGTTAATTTTCCAACTTAAATATGCAACGGGTGACTAAATTTTAAAGGTTATAATATTTGCATGAAATAATTGTTGAGGCCATGTAAAATGTGAGGCTATGTACAATGTGAGGCTAGAATGGCATACCCGTCTATATTTCTCTCGGTATCTCTCCCTATCTGAATAATGCCGATCATGTCCCCTCTCTCTTCTCCTTCTCTCCCCTTCCTCCCTAGCCCTCTGGGCTTCCTGCATTATATTAATTGAAGTTAAGGAAAAACCTTTGAAAGCAAAAGTATTTTAACAAGCAGATGTATGAATAATAACCAAGATCTAACAACAATAACCAAGGGACGAAATTCAAATAACCTCTTCTTCTTTAGCTTTTCTAATTTTTTCTGCTTCCTCAAATGCCTCTTTCTCAGCCTGAAGAAATGAAAAAAAAAAAGTCACTTAAAAGTAAACACTAAGCAGATTGAAGAAAAAGGTTAAAAGCATTGCCCACATCTCTATTTCTTGTCCATATCTCCTCTACAACTTGTTTTGCATATGCCGGGTCATCGCACAGAAGAATATTATCAAAAACTGATCCAGCCTTAACCTTCATATTGAAATTGGATTATAAATATCACAACATAATATCTATCAATTCTGTAATTATTGAACGTGAAAAGCTTTGAGTGGTTCACGTGCTTACTGACCTGCCACACTTCAATGGCAATGTATTTTACAGGCTTAAGCACATAGAGATCAGGATCATCTTCAAACTCTGTCAGGTTGGATAAAAAAGTGAGCTGACTGTGTAATAGTAAGGTAATAGTAAGGTCTCTTTAATTATCAACAAAAACTTTTGCATGAGGTTGACATGCATCGGTTGGATGCCATTGATGAATTTGGTAGGTTTCTCTTTTTCAGATTTTAAATATTTCAATTAAAAGATGCCTTTGTAGTTTCTTATTTATTGCTTTATCTTATTTGACCATTAACAACAACAAGAAGCCAAGCCTTTATCCCACTAGATGGGGTTGGCTACATAAATCCTTTATTTTCATTGCACTCTATCAACTAACAAATCCTCATTTAGCTTCAAAGTGTAAAATCATTTCTTATAATTTCTTACCATATCTTTTTTGGCCTTCCTCTTCCCCTTTTTATATGGACAAAATCCACTAATCCAACTTCTCTTACTAGAACTTCCATCCACCCACAATTTTTATGTACAAACCATCTAAGTCAAGTCTCTTTGAGACTATCTTTAATTGAAGTCACTTTAGCTTTCCTGCCGATATACTCATTTCTCATCTTATCCTTTCGCACATGTCTACTCATCCACCTTAGCATTCTTATTCCTGCGACACTTATCTTGCTTACGTATTTCTGTTTTGCAAACCAGCATTCAACACTATATAACATCGCTGGCTTTACAACTATTCCATAAAATTTATCTTTAAGTAAAATATTTTCACTACACAATATACTAGATACATTCGTCCATTTCATCCATTTTGTCAATAACATTACCATCTATTTCACTGTTATTTTGTATGATTGATCTAAAATACCTAAACCACTCACTTTTTCTGATGAATTAATCATCAACTATCATTTCCCACTACAAGTGCTTCTATCTTGACTATTACGCATTATAATTATAATTACAATGGCAACATCAAGATTTTATTTGTCAAGCCCCCTATTCTGATAAGATCTAGTATTTTGTAGCATTATTGAACACACATATTCTGCTATAATTTCTAGTTCCTCCCCCTTCGCATTTCTTGTTTCTCTCTTCTTCTTGCTATTCCTCTTCTTCCTCTTTCACTGATATTCCTCTGCTTGCCCCCATTTGTGCCTCTGCTTCTATTTCTCGATATCTTCTTATTTTTCTCCTTCCTGCTCTACAGTAGTTGTCATCAATTTTCTTGAAAAAGGAAAGGGACGTCAAGGTAAATTGATCGAACACCCCGAGAAAGGAACGTTGAAAATCCAGGAAAGAAAAGGATTAAAAAAATTTCCTGCAAGAATTCTAGAAAAAAAATGCATGCTTGAAACTTTTTTTTAATCTAATTAGAGGACGATCTATATATTTCTAACAAAAAATAAGGCCACATGCTCCGTTTGTTTCTGACATAATTCACTACACAATATAACAAGAAAAGCACCATCCTATTCATTCACTAGTGCATCTCAACAGACAATGTAGGTTATAGCAATATACTACATGATAGATGTTAAGCCACATTACGTGAAAGAGGTAGTGCTAAGCAAAAACAAAATGAAAACAAAAATTATATTTCCTATAGAGTCAACGTTTGAAGGCACAATACCCAGACAAAGATATCATTACTGATAAAATTGAACTTACCAGGATTGTCAATCCAGGGAATTTTCCATTTTCCTTTGTAGTTGGGATTCTTGATCCTCTGAAATTCCATAATTTATCAGGCATTGGGAAACATAGGTGCAATCATTTTAAAGAACCAATTGGATGAATGCAAATAAGTAATCCCGAACAAACCTTTGGTTTCCATGGTCCTTTGTATTCTGGGTTTGGGACCTTCGGAGGCTTCCAAACTCCATCTTCATCTTCATCCCATGTATCAGGCTAATTCGGAACAGAAGAAACTAGTTTCAAAAGCAATGTCTGAAACTTCTTCTCTATAAAGTAGTAGTCCAATTAATGAGCTACATGGTTATGTTGCAACTTATTCAGTCAACAAAATCTCAGTATATCACCATATAAAAACACTACTAGTAATTCCCTGCACAATATCCACCAAGATGTACCCTATTCTTTTATCTTCGATTGATGTTGCATTCAACACAAATAGCTGCTATGGTTACTGATATCAGCCAAATCAAGTCCAATATAATTCATTTTCAAAATTTAAGGAACTCAGAAAATGTTGTGCAAAAAACACAGTATTGAACACCATCATACGTTCCAAGATTTCTCTACAGTTCAACAGTGCATAAAAAAGGAAAACCACATACTACAAAAACCTTAAATGTCGTGTGTTGCATACCCGTCTCGCTTTTGGATCAGGAATTTCAGCTGGTATTGAGTCATATCCCTACAATACATAATAAATCATAAGAAAAAAGAAAGTATATTACTTTCAGAAGATGAAATTCACAAAATCGCATATAGTGGAAAACCTCAGGTTTCACAGCTTCTGGGTCATTAATGTATTCCCTGTCATCCCAGTCTGCAGGCTACAGGTAAGAGCACAGCAGAAATAGCACCAAAAGTAAGATACAGTAACTGAAATATGATTTGTAGATAGGTGCTCACAGATTATTTGACCTCAGAAAGAGAGATCCAGTCCTACCTTTTTGGCATTAACATCTTTAATCTTACGAGGTGGAAGAATATCCCAGTCAGTATAAAGGCTTCCAGATTCTCTTTCTCGATTATCGACCAGAACGCTATAAGAAGCATCTGGTCGAAGGATAAAAGTGTAAAAATGTGTCATTTTATCTGTCTCACATTGCAACTCCTTCTTTATAGGATAATTTTGTCCTTGGAAGGAATAAATCAGATGAAGCTTCTTTGTCTGTGTACCACATATATCAGGTCCAAACATCAAACTGCAAAAGGTTTGAACAACTCTTATGCTTTGTCCAAACTCATGTTCTAAAGCATTTTGAAATGTGACTGAACAAATGGTTGGTTTAAAATTTAAACTAGGTCCATCACAGATCATCATATAAACTGTCATATTGCTAAACCAGAATATATATATATATATATATATGAGGTATCTGTACATATATATATATATATATATATGAGGGTATGCAATGTGCAATAGTTACATCACAATAGCTACAATCAGAATGGAGTTCTAGATATATCATTGTCAGAACATGAAATTGGTCTCTAATAGATAGTCAGAGTCAAGGATCACAAGGAGATGATAGTGCGCCATTAAATACTCTAATATAAATAGCAAAAAGAAGCAGATTACAACTATACAATAACCAGCATGAAAATGTGAAATGTGAATTAATCCATTCAACAAATAATACAGATTATCATTGCGATACTAGTTTAGCATAAGAAGCAAAATTTAAGGATCAAGAAAACAATGGATGCTATGAGTGTGAGTATGATTCATGATGGGTGTTGGTGGAGAAAACCTGTATGGAGTATCACCACCAAATTTCTTCTGATTTACATATCCAGAGAGAAGCTTGATGTAACCACCACCGCATTCAATATCCTGCTCAAACTTTATAGAATATTGTAGAACCAATGTCCTATTGTTGTTACTAAATTCAGGAATCTTTGCAGATATTGCAAAGTGCCTGGCATCTGGATATGTCTGAATACCTAGAAGGTTTCAAAGAAACAAGCAAGCAAATCAAATATTAAGTCATTTTCGTAACTTAAACAAAAATCATTAATGTAACAAAAGACAGCACTTGCAGTGTAACAAGAAGCTTATAAAATTGCATGCAAAACAGCAAAAGCATTTGATATGTGACAGTAAAATGACAGAGAATACACGCCTTTGTCATCTGGGTCTCCAGCCCATTTTCCTGCAGTGTGCTTAAAGGATCCAGCTTTTCCTTCACTCCTTTTCCAGTCTGATTTCACCCAATGGCTCTCCCAACCATCTTAAGGAAAAGAAAATAAGGTGACGTAAAAAAACTAAACAGGATTATCCATAAGAGTTACAAGGATAAATAGCACCAGCAAATGCAGTGTTAAGGATTTTGCAAAAACAATGTAGCATAGCAGCCTGGTAGAATTATATCAACTGCATTTTGATTACTTGAAGATGGAAGGCAATCCTTGGGGAATTTCAGCTAAAAGCTTTCAGATGATATTAATGATAGAAAAAATATCATACATGAACATTAGAAAATTGCTATTCCCTGATGATGAAGTCCATTTAAAATACAGTCTAAAATAGACTTGAAACAATTAACAAATATAAATCTAAACAAACTGAATAATGCTTCGCTTATGTCATTATAGACATGCATTAACAGGATAGTTGTGCTAACTATAATTATATACAAAGGCCACTTTAATACTGTTAAAATTTATCAAATTTTAACCTTCTTGGCACTTGATATAGATTATTTCGGACCAACCAACAGCCATGGTACCATTAAACCGTCAATGAAAAAACTTCCTTAACCTAGAGATCTAAAAAAATCGCCAAACTCATTCTATCATCACCGCACAAATAAAAGTAAAGGTTGCCCCATTCAAGTTTCACATTTTACACCACCTAACTCCTTGTAAATAATGGGGCTAATAGGTCTTTACTTCAATGGTTACTGGTCAAAAAGGGAAGTAGGCCGCACCTAAAATTTTAGATAATAAATCGTCAAAAAAACTATCCATAACTTCAATACACAGAAAGTGGAACATTCAAAGATGCCCATACTTTAAAACTGCTTTCTGCAAGTGGAAAAGACGGAATTCTGGCAATGACCATTGCGATTATTAATGTTCAGAGCCTACTATTGAACAAAATACAAATAAGAACAATAACCGCCAAAAATAACAGAAGTACTATAACATATTTGTGGTGAAAATAAATACGATTCTCAAGAATAAAACTTCCTAATGCACTTCATGTCAGCTCGTCAAAAGCAAAACATCTATCCCTTGCTGAAGACCGAAAAAACAGGGAATGGAGAGACAGGAAGTAGCTAAGAAGTAAATAACGGAAAAACAGACTTCCAAAGTGGACAAAACTTCACCACGGACAATGTGAAAGAGAGGAGAGATTCAATCACCTTCAAATCTCTCCTCGAAGATGATTTCGGAATTGGAGGGACTAAGAAGATGGGCAAACGCAAGCAGGACGATGAGCTGCATGGCTTTGAGCTGGAGTTCGTAGTTGCCGCGGGAGTGAAGAAGAGCTAGGGCTGGCTCCGCCATTTATGCCCGGCGAGATCTTCGCGCAGGCGATGGCTCTTTTAAGAACTACACTTACGAATATGCCCTTCCCATAAGAGTAAAACTGCATCTATAGCCCCATTATATTTTAGTTCTTTTCACGTACTCGTATAATTTATACGAAATTATATATTTCACCATCAATCCATAAATATTACCGCTATTACATCATATTCATTTAAATTTTACGCATTTTACATATTTCACATATTTCATATACTTTATAATATTATATATAAATTAAAATGTATAAATTTATTAATATTTAAATTATAATATTTATTTTTATTTTTTACTATAAACACATCAATTTTCTTACTTCAATTAAAAATTATAGTCATGTGGATTTAAATTCGGCACCCTAATTAGAAATTTTAAATAGAATAAATAAATTAAAATACATAAATTTATAAATATTTAAATTATTATTTATATAAATTAATTTATTTATAGTATTTAATTAATATATTAATAATATAATTAAGATCAAGGCCAATTTAGAAATGTAAAGTTCACCATCAAAGAATATGGTGTGAAATATGTGAAATGTGTAAAATTTAAATAAATATAGTGTGATAGTGGTAATATTTATGAATTGATGGTGAAATGCGTAATTTCGTATAAATTTCATGTCTTATATATAAAAACCCCTATATTTTATCAACTATTCCCCTCCATTATCAAAAAAAATCCTCTCTTTTTACATAAAAAAAAAACAAAAAAAAATCTTTCCACCCACTATCTAAAAAAAACTATTTCTCTTTCTAAAAATTATTTTCGCCAACCAACCTTTACTTTTACGATACCCAATCAGTGCACACTACTCAAGCAAGCAAACCCCGCGTATAGCGCTACACGTGCAACCGTAAAAAAATACCATTTTGCATCATTTTTTACCGTCTAACATTATTTTTTTCATCTTTTTACAAATATTTTTGTATAATACATTTTGTTTAGCTTACATTCATATACAAAATTTTAAAAATAAATATAAAATAAAATAAAATTCATACAAAATCAAAAATATATACACAATATAATTATCTTGTATAATTACATTCATATAATTATATTGTATGTATATTTTAGTTTTGTATGTACCTTATTTTTTTATATTTATTTTTTAGAATTTTATATATGAATATAAATTAAATAAAAAATATTATAAAAAAATTACAAAAACATGAAAAATAATACAAAATAGTAAGAAAATAATATTTCCTCACTATTGCGTGCGTAGCACTGCACGTGGAGCTTGCCTGCTTGCACAACACTGATTGAGTGTTTCAAGGATGACGGAACATGCTAAATGCAGCTAATACAAACTCTTTTCTTCTGATAGTATTGTAAAAATTAGAGCGAAGCAGTTTAGAACTGACACTTTGCCTAACTCAATTTAATGCTAAAATAAAATTATATAGATTTAATAAATTATAAAAATTAATTTTAATTATGTGATGTTTATTATTTAATAATAATAATAATGAATTAATAATAGCATCAATGAGCTCATTACTTTAAACATTTATCAATATTTTCACAAGTACTTTTATCTATTTAATTTTTAAATAATAATAATTTAGTGATTCAATTCGATAATTAGTTCTACCGATCCGGCCACAAAGCAAATAGTGATCCGATTCAATTTTTACCACATCATCTCTAACTTATTCGATAGACCTTCGATATGAAGCACTAATTTCACATAAATTTATAAATATAAAAACATATTGTTTAAATATATTTGTTCTAAATTTGCTTACATAAATTCCTTTTATGAAATTCTTTTAAATTTAATAATTAAATTGTTTTTAAAACATAATTACCCCTAATGCTATACCATCACCAATGGTTTTTTTTTTCTATAAAGAAAAAAAATGTTTTTCTTTTTTTTTTGTTGCACCAGTGTGTTTATTTCATAATTTATTGTGAAAATTTTCTACTAAAGTCTTTTTGAAAAATACAAGTCTTTGATTTTTTAAGAAATTTGGCAGAAAATTGCTTTTCAAAAAAATTATAATTATATCATAAATTAAATTTTATAAAAATAATTATGCTAAAATGCTTTCTAGCTGGGGCTCATTAAAAAAACTTCTCAAACATATTTCATAAATATTGTTAAATTTGTGTGTAAAATCTATAATTAAATTTATATGCAGGGATAATTTCATCCTGACTTTTTAAGGTAGAAATTTATTCTACATGTAGATCTGCAGGAATAATTACCTACAAGCCACATAATTTAATTTTATTTATGCCTTATCTATCCATTCTTAATTAATTACGCTATGCACACTCAAAATATTATTAAATCTTACATACACATATTTAATTTATTTCTATTATAATAAGTAATCATAATTTTTCAATAACTTAATTATAGTTAGATTATAAAAAAATATGTGCTGTTCATCATATTATTTTAAAAATATTTAAATATATTTTGAGTGAAAATCTTAAAATCTTAATGTTTAGGTGGCGGCAAAGGAAGGAAACATCCGCGACGTGAATTAATTTTAGGACAAATCAACGCTTTAGTGTGGTATTGAGAAAGAGAAAAAATATATACCATTAAGAGTAAAAATATAATTTTAATGATTTATTAATAGAATTTTTTTTTTCAAAAAAAAATTTAATAAGTTTTAACTCAAATATGTGTATGTAAGATTTTGTAATGTTTTGAGTATGCATAGTATAATCAACTAAGAATGGATGGGTAAAATATAAATAAAATTAAATTGTGAGGCATATAGGTAATTATCTCAAGAAAAAAATGTATTATTTAAATTTTTTAATTAAAAGTATTATTTAAGTTTTTCTTATGCAAATTGTTTTCTATGTGCGACCTATTTAATTATTTTTATTAAATTTAACTTTAATTATTTTAAAAATTAAAATAATATGTTTAAACAATAGAATTATGTTTAGGTGGTGTTTGGTTCAACGTTATTTTATCATTATGTCATATTATTTAGAGAAAATAATTATTTAATTTAATAACATTCATAAATAAATTTTTATAAAATAATAAAATTATTAATTAAAAGATAACATCTAAATATTATGATATTTAGATTATATTACATAACACTAAAGTAACAATAAATTAAATGATATTTAAGAATTTTAAATTGGTATTTTTAACTTTTTAGTTACTCTCTATGTTTAAATTTATATTAATGAATTTTTATTTTTGGCTATGTATTTTTAATTTTTTCATTTCAAGGTGAAATTTTGTTAGATATAGATCTGAAACTATACATATTTCTTGCTCTATGAATAAATTAAAATTCATTATTTTGGATAATTGAAATTTGAATTTTTATTCATGAAATTAAAATAATTTTAAATTATGAAAAGAAAAGGCTAGGGCCTGAGATGAAAAAATCACTGAGCCCCTAATTTTATTCTTCTTCTCTTTTTCATCTTTGATGTCCTACATTAATTTTGTTATCAGAGCATGAGGTTGAAGAATATCTTAAGTTTTATATGTTGAGCTGCTTTTTATCATATAAAACCTTATGTTTAAAAAATATTTTCATATGCAAGAATTTATATAAAGCATTATCTAGATTATAGAGCTTGAATTCATTAATAAATTTGCAAATAGAAATTTCTCAAATTATTCCAGTATTTTTCATTCTTTGGCATCTACATATTTCCTACATATCTCACTTGTATCAAGTATTTATTATTATGTTCTTTTCATTTCTCAAATACGTGTTCGAAAAGTATCTCAAAGTATCAGCATTAATAGGTACATATGCATACAGTATTGCTTTAAAAGTAGAATTTTTTACATACAGGACATAAAATTTACACGAAATTACGCATTCCATCATCAATTCATAAATATTACCACCATCACATCATATTCATTTAAATTTTACGCATTTCACATCATATTTTTTAATGGTGAACTTCACATTTCTAAATTAGCCTTGATCTTAACTATATTATAAATATATTAATTAAATACTATAAATAAATTAATTTATATAAACACCTGCCGATGTCAAAATTGTCGCAATACACCGACCTCGTGTGCAAAGATAACAAAAATGCCAATCACATAAAGGTAAGAAATCCAGAAATTATAAGCTTCGTATCTCCTCCATTGAGGAAGGAGGTTCTGAGGGGCGACAGTTTTCAGAGGAGGGCATAAGGTATAGGACGGCGGCGACACCAGGCTTGCCATTGCCGGGGAAGAACCACCGCTGGAAGATTGCAGAGAGGAGGAATTAGATACCTTTTCCTGATGGATTGCGAACGCCAGATATAGAGAAAAGAAGATAGGAACAGGAACAGGGCGTGGCTCAGCTTCTGTTCGCTCCCTCTTTCTTTCTCTCTACCTCCCACGAGTGGTAGGAGTGGAGAGGGAAATTTTAGATTGATTCGAACCTAATTCTTACTTCAGTTCATACTTCTTCAGGGCAGGTGCAATTTTGAATTGAAACTTAAACGTGTTAACCTAATAACTTATGAATTTGGGTTATTGGGTTGCACCTATCATGATGACTTTCTCTCTCTACTCCTACCACTCGAGGGAGGTAGAGAGAGAGAGGGAGGGAGCGAAGAGAAGATGAGCCACGCCCTGTTCCTGTTCCTATCTTCTCTACTCTATATCTGGCGTTCGCAATCCATTAGGAAAAGGTATCTAATTCCTCCTCTCTGCAATCTTCCAGCGGTGGTTCTTCTCCGGCAATGGCAAGCCTGGTGTCGCCGCCGTCCTATACCTTATGCCCTCCTCTGAAGAGGGCCCTAGTTCGCTGCCCGCCCCTCAGAACCTCCTTCCTCAATGGAAGAGGTACGAAGTTTATGATTTCTGGATTTCTTACTTTTATGTGATTGGTATTTTTGTTATCTTTGCGCGCGTGGCTGGTGTATTGCGATAATTTTGATATCGGCAGGTCTAGTGTTATTCCCTGCCGTTTACTGTAGCGTAATACAATGAAGTGTTTTCTGAGTTCAACTTGAGAGCTCTGAAGATCAACTTGAAGAGATGTGAGGAGGATTGGGTGAAGGAATGCATGTTTTCTGCTTATTTTGCAGTTTGTTTCACTTTGCACTTAACGTTATAGGAGTTAAATTAGAGGCACTGTAGAAGTATGTTGGGTATTGGCTGAATTCTGTGTGTATAGTTTTTCAAGTAAATTATGAGAATATGTTCAAATTTACGTAACATTATTCTGAATATGTTTTGCTAGCATGCATATTTCCTCCATATTAGCCTATGTAATTGAACTAATGAGACAGAACATGATTGATGGAAAATGGAGCAAATTGTAAAATGTGATACCTAAACACACATAAATGTTTTTGATAATTTTATATTGTATCATTGCTATATTTGTATCCTATATTTTTAAGATCGATTGTGTCTTTGTATCCATATCATATCCATATCCTTGCATAATACTCATGTTTCATGGAGTGGGAGGGTATTCACATGCTTTATTACTGTGAAAAGCCTTTAGATTGATATGTTCATTAGAAAAAAATTATCCTCTTTTTTGTAGTACCTCAAAGATAGGGTTGTAATTCTATTCAAAGAGGTTCAGATTGGAAATTTTCATGTTAAGTGCGAGCTAAAACCTATGCTTTAGATGTATATGTTTCAGTCAAGAAGCTTGCTATGACATGCTTTCATGCTATATATGTAAAATTTTTATGATAATTAATGATAGCTAACCACCAATAGTGGGGATAAGGCTATTGGTGATGTTTATGTAAAGGTAAATTAATTATAGAGTCTTTGCTTATGGTGCTTCATTTGTGGCTCCTTAACAATTCTTGCAAAATCTTTTCAACGTCCTCGTAAAATAAGCCACAAGGAAATGCGGACTTCTTTTTCCTCTGTGTGTTTTTCTTTATTACTTATATCTTAAATGAAAATTACTTGTCATATTATTTTCTATCATTAAACTTATTTTGCTTATTTTCGAAATGCTTATCATATGTGATCTTGTGTTTCTAACAAATTATTTACCCACCTCCATCTAGCTTGTGTATAGAATTATTAATATTTAATGAAATGAGTTTCTTGTGATTTGTAATAATGATAGATGTATAACATTTTTTTTCTATCTACTACTAGTGGCAAGTTTAAAAGCTGTTGGCACTCATACATCCAATTCTAATGCACTAAAGAGTGTTAGGCGTGGTGGCAGTGTTCTAGGGGCACGGATGAATCTCTTTGACCGCCTAGCAAGAGTTATCAAGGTTATTGGTGGAAAGATTATCCCTTGCATCCTTCTAATTTGTGTTCACTTTTATGCATATATTATACTAAAACTTAGTGTTTGCAGTCATATGCGAATGCAATTCTTAGTTCTGTGGAGGATCCAGAAAAAATATTGGATCAAGCAGTTCTTGAAATGAATAATGACTTGATAAAAATGCGTCAGGCAACAGCCCAGGTACTTTCAGTTGCTTTTACTTTAACAATTATAATCATATATGCAATAGTTCTAGCACCATTGATACATTCCGTTTACAAACCTAAGCTCAACTTAATTTTCTTAGAGGAAATAATCAACATAGAATTTCAAATTAACTAATATCCTTTTTTTCTCATAGAAAATAATTCATTTATCAATATATTTGTGTGTGTCAGTGTGTGTAATTTAAATAAACAAGGCTGCTATAGTTGGAAAAAGTATTGTATGGCAATGTATATCCATTTTAGTGTAAGATAGAAGAATTTCCATCATCAACTTCTTGGCTTTAAATTTGAAGAATTTTTCTAGATCCAAGGAATAGTAATGTTTTTTCTTCTTTTCTGTGTTGAACTATGAAGCTGAAGATGACAGCACATGTCATAGTTCGAACTTGTATGTTGGAAGATTCTCATATATTGTGTACAAATTCACTAGTTTGGAAGGAGTAGATCTGACTATAGATGGAACCATGCTTCAATTCTGGTGATGGTTTGGCATTTTTTCAAAAGTTGGGTGGTTTGGCTTTCATCCATGTATATTGGCAGTTTGTTTTTCAGCCGTGGGCAGCAGTGACCTTTCATCCATGTATATTGACCATTGAATAAGCATGTAGTGTTATATCGTATCTCAGTCAGGAGGGAAAAGGGGCACAGATAGGCACTTGCTTTCCATTTTCAGACTTTATGCTCAGGGAATCAAGGAATTACTGTTGAAGGGTCAGTATAAAGATGTTTTTAATCAAAACGATGGCTCACTTTCTTGCTTTAATATCAAGAATAGTGATTTTCCAATTTATGTTTATAAATAAACAATGATGCCACTTCTCTATCTTGCAGAGCATACAAAAGCCCTCCTTAATTATGCAATGGAACATTCTATGTACCGCTTATAAGTTGTTTTACAAGTTGACAGAACCAATTGCTTCTCAAACCATGCATACTCTATATTGCAAATTTCCAATATATTTTCATCCCCACTCTTACCCTAGACATTTGATAAATAAAGCGGAATTCTAAATTAGTTGCTGGACATAACAAGTATAACAGCATATCTACAGTTGTTTCAGTGTGTTCTTTCTTGGTGCATTTTTATTCTTCAATATTGTGTTGCACTCTGAAGGTATTGGCTTCCCAAAAAAGGTTGGAAAATAAGTACAAGGTTGCTCAACAGGCTTCTGATGATTGGTACTTTGCTTGACAAATTATTTATTTATTTTTGTTAACTTTAAGTATTTCCCTTGCATCCATTACTTGCTACATTGTTTTAGGTACCGAAGGGCACAACTTGCCCTTGAGAAAGGGGATGAGGAACTTGCTCGTGAGGCCCTCAAGCGACGGAAGTCCAACGCTGTAGGTATCGCTTGGAAATTTATCTGAACTCGAAATTGAAATCATCAAAGCTACTTTATTTCTGAAAGTAAACTAACAAAATTTTTGTATTTTAATGTCTTTATATATTCTTTCAAATATTTTTGTATTTTGTGCTATTCCTTTAGTCTTCTGTTTTTTGTTTTGTCATTGAACATTACAAGACAAAGACAATTGATCTAGCCTTTTTGCATATAAAGATTTATATTTAGCTTGGCTTGATGACTAAAACAGGAGAACAGAGCAATTTGATAAAAAAAACTGTGAACATGCATCATTTTCGACTATGAAGGAATTTTTACTAGTTTGTCGTTAATATATAGGCTCCGGCAAACCTTAAAAAGATTAATAAAAAAAGGGCTGTTGAAAAAGGATACTTGGCCAACCCCAGTCCTGCTAGCAATCTGTTCTTAGTTATATAACATGTTAACTAAATGTTTTGGTCCTTTCAAAACTAAATGATTTAAAACACAATTTGACGCTTATTCTATTTTTTTTAATGTTCTGCTGTAATTTTCTAAAGGATTCATGTCATGATTGATTCGACAAGTTTTTAGATACCTTGGATCAATTATACAAAATGATGGCGAAATAGATAATGACGTTATTAGCAGGATTCAAGCAGGCTGGGTAAAATGGAGAAATGCTTCGGGAGTGTTATGCGATAAAAAAATCCCATCCAAAATTAAGGGTAAATTTTATAAAACTGTTGTAAGACCAGCGACGATATATGGTGCTGAATGCTGGCCTGCAAAGAAGAAACATACAAATAAAATAAATGTTGCAGAAATGAGGATGTTAAGGTGGATGTGTGGATATACACGAAAGGATAGAATGAAAAATGAGTATATCCGAAAGAAAGTTGGTGTTGCACCAATTGAGGATAAACTTAGAGAAAGTCGGCTTCGATGGTTTGGACATCTAAATCGCAGGCCAATTGAAGCTCCAGTTAGAAAAATTGAGTTACTGGATTTTGCCCATGTACAAAGAGGAAGAGGGAGACCAAAGAAGACATGGCAAGAAACTATAAGGAGTGATCTTAGTTACTTAAACTTAGATAAGAATTTGGTAACTGATAGAGCGCAATGGAAACAAAGGATTCATGTAGCCGACCCCACCTAGTGGGATTAAGGCTTGGTTGTTGTTGTTGTTGTTGTTCTGCTGTAATATCTTTGATTGAGGGGTATGGAACTGGATCCTTCAACATAAAGTCATGCTTATTCTAGCCAATCATCTAAGCTATTTAGGGTGTGTTGCTGATGTGTCTGAGATTATGCTAGATAATATTTTCTGTAATCTTCATCCTAGACAAAGGCTAAAAAAGATATGATAAGAAACTATAAGGAAAGATTCACATACTTGGAATTAAATGAGGATTTGTTATTTGATAGAGTGTAATAGAAACAAAGGATTCATATAACTGACTCCTACCTAGTAGGATAAAAACTTGTTTTGTTGTTCTTTGCTTCATCTTAGACAACAAGATTAATGGGATTTCCCTTATGAACCTTGAACATGAAAATTATTCACGTTCAGAAATAGTTAATAAGTTTTTGATGGATGACAGATATATTTGCGTTTCTTTTTTGACTATTTCTTCCAAGTTTGTTTCAGGATAATGCCAACTCTTTGAGAGCTCAGCTTGATCAACAGAAAGGTGTGGTTGACAATCTAGTATCTAATACTCGGGTAAGTTTGGGAATTCAACTTAATTATATCAAACTATCAAAGGTGCTACAACTAAAGAATTTAACGGTGTTCAACTTTTTGGAAGAAAAATGTGTTTGGATAAATGATGTGAAACTTGTTATGCTGGAATATTTATGCTCGAAACTTTAGATTAATAATTATTTTCCTTGATGACAGCTGTTTACAGAGCTATTTAGATTATACAGATTATTCTGATCTGTTGCTTCTTGATTTTTTCTACCCCTCATACTGTAGAGAAAATATGCAGACAGAAACCATTTCATTTGACTTGCAGCGGAGAGTTTTATCTGTATGTTATGTAGCAGTTTGATATTCCAATAGAAACACTACAATAAATTTTAGATGTTCGGAATCATATCTAGATACACTTGCTTATTGCCACATAAGAAACCTTGGAAAACATATCTATTATACACTTGCTTTTTGGCATATAAGAAACCTTCCCATTTTGAAAATTTCAGTTTCTGCTCATGCTTTGAAATACAGGTTACAAAATTATATTTGTATTATTTCCTGTGGTTACTAATTTCTGTGTTCCAATTTAAATAATTGAAAGTTTGATATATTACTAGTTGATTGAGCATCTTTGAGAACATTAGCTTCCAAGAACACCTGCTCGTGATGTTTGCAGTTATTATTATGATTTTTCTAGTTTTAAAACTGTCAGCACCATAGAATGGATTTTTTAAAAGCATTTGTGAGTGAATCTCTATGTAGAAGGATACCCTTTAAATGGAAAATTTATCTCAATCTAACTGTGAAATGCTTCCATGGTTTCTATTGGACTGCTATCCTTCAGTTCTCTCAGTTAGAACACTTTCCAACTTAAATCATCATAGTGTTTTTCATTTTTATAGCTTCTGGAGAGCAAGATTCAGGAGGCTAGGTCCAAGAAAGATACACTAAAGGCTCGGGCACAGTCTGCAAAGTCTGTCCTCTCTTCTAGTCTTGTGCTTTTATAGATCTCTAATCGGCTTTTAACCTTCAAAGATTTTCTTGTTATATTTTGTTTCCCATAGAACTGCGACAAAGGTGAATGAGATGTTAGGCAATGTCAACACTAGCGGCGCTCTTGCAGCCTTCGAGAAGATGGAGGAAAAGGGTAAGATCTTTTGGGTTCTCATAATTTGGCAACATTGCTTTTATGCATTTCATTGGCTTGGTATCTTGAATGGCGCTGAAGTTTAGTTTCATTTGTTCTAATGAATGCAATGATCCATACCACGTTCTGTTTTCTACCCACATTTACATGAAAGTTGAACTTTTAAGTTTTTGAAAGATATCAGGTATATTCTATTATCTGCTTTGATTTTGGGTTTGTAATACTATAATTGTTATTTATGGTCGCATATATTAAGATTGCAAATGTCTATTTTGTTTAACAATGTGATATGATCCTAGAGCTTAGTAGCTTATTCTTTAACGGCATATCAAACCTATGTACTTTACATTTTCTTTATGGATACTTGACATTTTTTTTCACTGTGAAGTATAAAAATATTGAAAATGTTAACAATAAAGCTGGTGGTAACTCAAGTTCCTCATACTCTCCATTTCGTTTGTAATGTGTTGAAATCAGTCATGGCTATGGAGTCACAGGCAGAGGCTCTTAATCAGCTTACAAACGATGATCTAGAAGGAAAGGTGGCATATCATTCTGTAAATATTTCCTCCAGCTAGTTTTATCATCTTATAAGTTGTGTTTTTATCAATTTTGTAGTTTGTTTTACTTGAGAGCTCAACAGTGGATGATGATCTAGCTAAGCTAAAGAGAGAAATATCAGGGACAACACCGGTATTACCTACTCTCCTTCTTTCCTTGCATTGTTAATCATGAACTCTACTTATTTTAATTTTTATTCACAAATGTGGTTATTGTTATGATGTTGAATCAAAGCAACATCCTGTTACTTGCAGCTTTTGGTGAATATAGATCTATTTGCCAAACTAGTGATTATGCATATGGCCTCATGCTCTTATTATAATGAATGAATTAAGTTTCAAAAAAATAATGAGTGAATGATTAACGAGGCCTGTTTGGTTTGGGGTTTATTTGGTTTCATACCTAACAATCTCAAAATACATTATTTTTCATACCTCTTTTTAAGGCTAGAAAGGTCATTGTACCTGTAAGGCTAACATTCAAGCAACAACCATACTAATTGCATATTGCTTCTGTATGCATGAGGTCATGACCTAGATATCTTACCTTGCCCATTGTGAATTGAGCCAGAACAATATTCCTTCTTGCCTTCACAAATTCTCTTATAGTAACATAGCATTCAACAGCTAAGAATGTTTGCTTATTCAAAAATTTGACGGTGACTAAAAGAGGAATTCCGAGTCTTTTAAGCATCCCTTTTGTTGACTTGATAAATGGTTCGAGGTAGTCTCCTCTTACGTAATTCATACCTGTATGAATTGACTTCAACATTAAGGAACGAAACTTGGGGCATGATACCACTTCTATTGGTGAGAGTATTGAAGAAGGCAAAGAATATATGGCTGGTTTATCTTTATTGACCGGAATCTCTACCAAGACTTTAGGAATGGTATATATCAAAAAAGTAATCACTTGAAAATATCTACAAATTTAAAATGAGGCTATCATATAGCAACTACCAGTTGAATAAATTAAGGGCCTGATTGGTACAAAGATCAAAAAGTTTTGGAGTTTGATTTTTTCTATCCTTTTTTGAGATATTGAAATAAAGTTAATTGTTGTACTGAGAATATGTAGAATATAAAATAAAATGATGGTTTCAATATTATCAATTGTGTAGAATGGGATATAAAATTTTTATATATAATTTTTTTAATGAAAAGATAATTTTCGGTCATGGCTAAAAAGGCCATGACCCTTTTCATTTTATTTCAAACTGCCTGCAAAGAGGAAACATACAAATAAAATAAATGTTGCAGAAATAAGGATGCTAAGGTGGATGTATGAATATACACGAAATGATAGAATGAGAAATGAGTATATCCGAAAGAAAGTTAGTGTTGTACCAATTGAGTATAAACTTAGAGAAAGTCGACTTAGATGGTTTGGACATATAAATCATTGTCCGATTGAAGCTCTTAATTAGAAAAATTGAGTTATTTGATCTTGCCCATGTACAAAGAGAGAGAGAGACCAAAAAAGACATGGTAAGAAACTATAAGAAAGAATCTTAGTTACTTAGACTTAAATAAGAATTTGGTAATTGATAGAGCGCAATGGGAACAAAGGATTTATGTAGCTGACCCCGCCTAGTGGGATTAAGGCTTGGTTGTTGTTGGAACCTAAAGTAAATAAAAGTATATTTGCTTGTCCTTCTTCACAAGGATCTAATCTTTTTGGAGTTTGTACTGAATATTTGGGCCCCGTTTGTTTTGAAGTTAAAAATTAACCTGGTTTAATTTTAATCGGCATATCACATCACACATAAAATTTAATATTAAAAATTAACTTTATTCATATCCTACACACATTACTAAAATAATAATTAACTTATATTACATCTCTCACATATTCCAACATAATAACTAACTTTATATCATATTCCTTACATATTCCAACATAATAACTAACTTTATTTCACATCATTCGTAATTTTCAATAAAAAATATCTCTATCCAAATTTAATTTTGTTAAAATTAACCTTACAAACAAACAACCCTTAGTCATAACAAAATCATTCCCTAATTCATTTTACTTTTGCACCTTGCTAGAACCAAAAGTTTGACTAATACGGAGCTCAAAAGTAGATTTTGAGTTTAGTCCACTGGATTATTCAGCGACTAAGGGATTAATCAATTGTGTAGTCTAGTGGATTAAATCCAAATCCACTTTTGGTTTACTTGGTGTAGCCTTTTTGGGCTGCATTGCTACTTTCTTATATTTTATTCCTTCTACAAACTTTATGTCACCATGGCCTTCCAAAAAAATGCTTGGCCGTTCCCATTATTGTTGTCTTGCTGTCTTTTCCAACAATTTGGGATCAGTTTTATGAATTTTGCTAGTTAAATCATGTTTAAAGCAACCTGTGTTAACTTTAACTTAATGATAAGCCTGCACCATACAGTTTTCGAGATATTCTGACTGCGTAGTTCTCTAACGAACAGAAAGGAGAGCTTCCTTCTGGCAGATCAACTCTTCGCAGCTCGAGTGCATCCTTCCCTTTTCAAGATGCGGAGATCGAGAAGGAGCTTAATGAGCTAAGAAGGAAGGCCAAGGAATACTAGATCATCATTCTGAATATTCGGAACCCATATGTGATTTCTCAAATGCGAGCCCGTTCGAGAAACGGAGCAGCCTGACTTATTTCTGGCGAAATTTATTTCGTTTTCCAACGCTGGTTCATTATGTTATTAAATGCATAAATGGATGTAATTCAGGCTTCAAACCTCTGTAGCATAACCAACTGGGGAAAGAGGTAGATTTTCAAACAGCAGAAAAAGCATGATCTGGTGGTTCAACAGCACGTGAGTACTGAAGAACAGAAATTCCAGCTGTTTTTAGTTGACTTAAGGATTATGCAGCAAAGTTGTAATCAATACATCTTTTTGAGATTAGAAGATGAGGGATTCCTTTAATATGTAAAATTTTCATTTCTATGTGAGATTTCATGTGATTGGCTTTGATCTATTAATTGATTATGGAGTGAAGATGATGATTTTTGATTGCCTTTAGAACTTCTATTTCCATTTTAGCATAAACCCGTAGTGAAAATTTCGGGTTTGAATCAACTCGACAATTATTTGGGTTAGGTTCGTTTCCACACGTCGATAAGTGTACATTGGTAGCTTAAACTTTTAAATTATGTAGACCCCGAACATTTATATTTGTGTAGTTTTTTTTTAATTAAATACATTTATCTTGGAATCAAAATTTTCATCAAAAAATATTTTATTGTAAATTATGCATAATTCTCAAAATAAAAATTTTATTTTAAAAATATTTTATTTTTACCTTTCATCATGTATCACAGATGTTCATCTATATCTATGCTATATATTAGAAAAGTGAGGTAATAAATGGTCCTTTTTTAAAACTTGTGCTTTAGTTTATTAATCTTTCTTAGTCTTCTTAGTCACTTCTAATTTTTTATAATAAAAATTAGAATTTAATTTTTTGATTTTTTTTTTGATACTTGTTCAAAGATTTTAATAGATCATAATTTGAACTTTAATATTTTTTAGTTTTTATTTTAAGTTTTAATTTCTTACGATAATAATTATAATTCAATTCTCAATTTCTCTTGGCCTTACTTTTAAATCAATAAATTCTAATTTTTTATTTTTTTTAATTCTTAATTTTAGGTCCTAAATATTTAGGAAACTAATTAATCAGATTTTTTTTAAATTATAAAAAGAGCATTTAAACTGTCCCAAGGGGCAGTTTGGTCTATTCAAGCATTCTGTTCAGTCTTCAAAGGTGAGCCATTCAATTCCACACTTTCCACATGAAGGCTAGTTACATTCACATTTGTCAATTTGTTAATTTATTTTTTTCCATAAAAAAAAACAATTTTTTCAAGGTCCACAGATTTGAAAATACTTAATTTTTGGCCTCAAGTTTTTTTTATTTTTTCTTTTGATAGTCTAGCCTCAAAAGTTATATTCGTCAAATTTTGAAATTTTCAAAGCGTGTGCATACTTAGCACCAAAGTAAATTGACTAACCTTATATGATTTAATTTTGTGCCTTATTTAATAACATACTTAATCATTAAATATTTGATTTACTATATTTATTTATGACATCATAATAAAATGATAAAATTGTAATTTTTACTTTTCTTGTATGCTGTTATCACTCTTTTATTATATGCATTGTCTTTTAATGTAATACTAATTAATACAATTTTTATGTTAACATAATAGTTACAACTAACAAAAAAAATGAACTTTATTATCTCAAAACTTTTTAAAAAATTTAGTAAATAAATTTATCTATTTTTTTATTTTTCCCCCAAATTTCACAATTTTTTTCAAATTAATGAAAATTATAGTTGTATAGATTCGAATTCAGGGCTCCCTTATTCAAGGCAAGTTGCCCCACCAAGTTAAGAAAAGCTGCACTAATTAAATAAATAAACAAATTTATCTATTTATGAGTTTTCGAAAGTGAGATTATACATCAAAGTCACTCAAAATATTACAAAATTACATTAAAAAAATGATTAAAAATATTATATAAATAGCATTAAAGTTACGTTTGTTTTCTCTTTTGCGGATATCAGTCTCTCTAGTTTTCGAATCAAGTAAATTGGTCTACAAATTCAAGTAAAAGTGTAAATCATCGATTTTTTATTGATAATGATTGTTATTTCTATAATAAAAAAAATTTATTTTCAAAACTTTTTTAATAGCGACAGTTGATTAACAATGCTTCTCATCTCATTATGTTGGTTATTGTAAAGCAATCGAGTTCTTTTTGCTATAAAAGTATCATATATATGTTACAAAAAAAAAGGCTCATTTGTAATTTTTTTATTGCTACTAGTTTATACTTTTACTCAAATGTTAAATTCTAAAACTATAGGTACTCATATGCACACAAAGACAAAATAGAGGGACCCAAATGCTATTTACCTTATATATATATAATATATATATATATATATATGTATGTATATACATACACACACAATGTCATGTATCTTATTTCTATACATAAGGGAACTCGTGAGCAACATTTCAAGATATGTTTGATATATATTTCAAAATCAATCTGGTTTAAATTTAAACAGTCATATTATATCACATATAAAATTTAATATTAAAAATTAATTTTATTTCGCATTCTACACACATTACTAAAATAATAACTAATTTATATCACATTCCTCATGTACACATCCCAATATAATAATTAATTTTATTTCACATCATTCACAATTTTTAATAAAAAATTTTTTTATCCAAGTTTAATTTTAACCGTATTAAATTAAACCTTACAAACACAAACCTAAATTAGTTGGATCAATGATGCTATGGTTTTAAATTTTGCTTGAAATTTGAAGTTTTCCTAAGTTTAGTTTGACTCAAATTTGACTTGATTTTTTTCCTAGTTCAAAGGAAACTCATTCAAAATAAAATAAATACAACTCAAATTTGACTTGATATTTATAAATTTATATTTTTAGATATTATATTTTACCTATATAATAGATACATAGATATACATACGTTTTAGGTTATAATAACTGTTGTATTTGGATCCGCGCCAGCATATCTGAAGCATACACATGAAAGTCTACGTGGCAAGAGCGAAAGGGAATTCGACGACCTCGACGAACATCCTTTGATGAACACCCCATATCGAACTGCCCACACAGTCATGTACAAAGCAAAGGTCCTCATACTGCTTTTAAGAATTATGGCTTACCTGCAGGGTCCGGACGTTCGGTTCGAGCAAGGCCACCACGCTCTGAATCAACAGTCATCATTAGAGTAAAGTTAGAGATGGAAGTCGTTCCTCTGAAATGACCGCTCTAAGCCATTCCTCTGGAGTGACTACTCTAAGATAAATTTAGGCTATAAGGCTTGTTTGGTTGGAGGATGAATTTGGGTAAGGAAAGAGAAAATAATTTATTTTATAGAGTTGATGGGAAAGAAATTATTTTTAATATTAAGATGTAGGATGTGAAATAAAGTTGATTTTAATGTTGGAATTTGTGTTGGATGTGAAATAAAGTTGATTTTTAAGGTTGGAATTTGTGTTGGATGTGAAATATTATTAAAATTTATAATAAATTTAAAATATTATTAAGATATTTTTTTGCCCATTTTTGGGCTCATGCCAAACAAGGCCTTTAAAAAGAGGCCCCCAGATCCTACCTAACTCTCTCCTTTGTTCCCCCTCTCAAGCAAAAGGCTAACTTCAGCCCACTTTCCTACAAACACTTTGCTCTCTGGTAAAAATTTTTTAAGCCGCCGATAGATTGACGTCGTAGTTTTCCCTCATCTTGACAAATTTTCTGCGACAACAATAACACTACAAATCTAAACAATTATATTGCGTAAAATGCATTTTTTTTCAAAAACACAAAGCCAATCATTTAACTTGAATAAACTTAGAACTCAACTCAACCTTGAATGATTATCACTCTTACTCAAACTGGAAACTCGAAAACTCAAAATTTTAACTCAATTTGCTTGAACTGGGCTCTTTTACAATCCTAATTAATGCTGTTCAAAATTTCCATTTATATGTAGAGTTAATTGTTAACTAGGTTAATTTTAATTTTAATTAAAATTAACTTTATATGTTATATTATAATTTTTTTTAATATTAAATTAATAATATTTTAAATAACTATTTCATATCTTATATAAATTTTAAAATATAAAATTAACTTAACTTTACATACAACCTACATATCCTAAGATAAAATAAATTTTATTCTAAATATTTCACAGATTTAAAACCAAAAATATAATGTCAAATATATTTTTAATCTTAGTTAAAAATAAACCCACAATCAAATTTGTAGTATTCTGCATATAAAAATGAGAAAGACCTACAAATTAACTATATCATGTTTTCTGCTTATTTTGCAGTTTGTTTTTCAAATTAATTAACATTAATTACTCAGGTTAAACTTAATGTGTTTAACCCCATTCTACTCAGATTAAAATACTCGATTAGAATATTTTGGTCTAAAATGTGAAATAAAGTTGATATTTTTTATTAAAAATTATTGAATATGTGAAATAAAATAATATTTTTTTATATTAGAATTTGTGTAGAATTATTAAAAAAATTTATTTATTATTAATTTTTTTTAAAATTAGAATCATTTTTATCCTAATTTTGGTCCTAAGTTTGGTCCAATCTTATTTTGGTATTATGTTATATTATCTATAAAAAATAATTATTTGATTTAATATCGATATTTATAAATAACATTCTATAAAATTATTAATTTAAATATAACATGCATCTAGATGTCACAATATCTGCATTACATGATATATATAATATTAAAATATCAAATATCTTCTAAATTAATTACTTTTTATGATAATGAGAACGATCATTTAATTTATAATTAGGTTCGATGCACATCAAGTAGGATAGCATTTAAGTTGAACTCTACATACGTTTGTTTTGTAGATTAGCTTTACCTAAATTAAACATCAACCTAATAGGATAGAATGAAACATGTCATATCTTATATGAATTTTAAAATAAAGGGTAACTTTATTTATCATTTTATTATATCTTAATATAAAAATTAAATATATTCACAACTTACATTTATCCTAAAATAAAAGTAAATTTTTATGAAATAATAATAATAATAATAAAAGTAAATCACAAAAATATATATAACGACTTTTCAATATATATATATATATATATATATATATATATCATCAAAATTTAAGTTGAATTTTAGATCATTCTTTTCTATGATTTAAGCATAGTCATCAATTAACACCATACTATGTAAACTTTGATAAGAATTTTTAAGTTATATATAAAAGAATTGATTAATTCTAGTTGATCTAAATTATTAATTTGTATGTATATATATAATAAA
>KZ451982.1:8897800-8937364 GCA_002786265.1 Apostasia shenzhenica
ATATATATATATATGTTGTGAAATGTGCATATATGATATGAAATGAGATTAATTTTGCTTATATTTTAAAACTTGTATGATTATATAATATAATTGACTTTAAACTTGAAATTTATGTGGGCCCAATTCTATGATCAGTTTAATTTTAAAATTTCAAAGATCAGATAACCTTACATATTTCCTAGGTCGACCCAATAAGCATTCATGAATGAAATAAAGATAATCATCAATGATTACAAATGTTTACAAATATCACATAATATTTCACACACTAACATTCATGAATGAATGTAAATAGAGCATTGATAATTATGTTTAAAACTCAAATTTCACTCGATAATTACTCATATTTTATTCTGTTTAAAATCAAGTTGTTCTATTGTGGCACAAAATTAACTCATTTAAAATAAAATTAATATTAATCTCTTTGCTATATACTCTTCATAATACATAGATGTAAATATGACATTTTATGTACTTAATTTAAAATGTTTTAAGTAATATCATAACATATATTGAAATTTAAATAAAAAATTTTACTTATAATTGATTTAGCTTGATTTTACTCATTTATCTTAGTATTAATGTTATCTAAATATTATGACGTCTAAATATCAGTTTTCGATTGACAATTCTATAATTTTTTGGAAGATTATTTAAAAATATCGTCAAACTAAATAATTATTATTTTTTACATAACATGACGTAGCATCAAAATAACATTAAACTAATCGCCCTCTTAATTTTTTTTGTGATGACAACAATTTTAAAGCTACAATAGGAACATAACAAAATACATGAGAAAAAATGTGACGCTCGTAGCAGAAGAGGGCGAGGAGTGATCATCAGGTGATGTCATAAGAGAAAGAAATCACTGAGGTAAAGTATGGCTCTTGGCAGGCTTTTAGGTTGAATAATGAGTGGTGAGAGGGGCACAGAAATGAATCGTCCCACGTCGGAAAGGGAGGGAGATCCTAAGCTGTATAAGTAGATAACGTGATCTCAAATAATAAATGCGTCTTTTGGGGCAAAACCGTAAGGCTAGTGATGGAAACCTCCGTAATTAAGCGTGTTTGGACTGAAGTACCACTAGGATGGGTGACTTTCTGGGAAGTGCTCAAGTCACGCAGTTTTTCTAAAGTCAAAGCGAACAATACCTCTACAACGGGATCACAAGATGTTACAAAAAATTACCCATCTTTCTAAGGGCAAAATGAAAATAATATAAATAACATTCAAGATGTGTGATGACAAATGTGAGAGCATTTGGAAAATAAAAAAAAAAAAAAAAAGACACCTGCCATTTACATGATAATTGTAATAACATCATATATGAACTAAATGTGTAAAATCTCAAATTTATACAAACTCTTCCATTAAGCCAGTGTTCTCTTTAGTGCCCTGCACCTCTTTTGCCAGGCCCGGATGGCAATCTCACCATCCACATAGCCATCACCTCCTCATTTGATCTATCTGAATACTCATTTTTTAAGTTCTCGTAGCAAAAACTTGACGACATCATCCTTGAAGCCGCAGCACCATATATGCTCGCGGTGAAGACGATGACAATAATGACAATGAGAGAGTAGAGAGAACGATGACTCCGTGAATTCATCGTCATATTCGCGAGGGAGATTGAAGAGGAGGGGGAGAGAGAGAGAGATAGAGAGAGTTTCAATGTGAAAAAAGAACACAAGAAGGGGTTTAGATGGCTTTTAAGGTGCTTGGGTGCTTATTTATAAAGGTGGTAGATGGCATGAGGCCTTGATTTGACTTAAGCACATGAGCTTTTTATTTTATTTTATTTTTTTCAAAGAACAGATTTATGATGAATAGTCAAAGATTTGAATATTTGAGAGGGGTAGCCCATTCAGAGAAAAATTTAACCTATTCACATGTGATAAGCCTGTTTGTTTTCTTAATTAAAATTAATTTAATTAATTTTAGGAGGCGTTTGGTTCGTTGGTCTTATGTAATCTAGATGTCATCTTTTAATTAATAATTTTATAATTTAATAGAAGATTATTTATATATGTCATTAAATCAAGCAATTATTTTTTTCTAGATAACATAACATAATATAACATCAAGATAACATTGAACCAAACGCCCCCTTAATTAGATATGTCATATTATATATAATTATATATAATTATATATAATATATATCATACATATAATTTAAAATAAAAAATAAAATTTATTTAATATCTTACGCACAACTAAATTAATAAAAATAAAATGTAGGTTTTCTTTTCTTAAACTTCTCCATTAAATTTCTTAATAAATTAATGGCTTCTATGATAGATCTACCTGGCATAAAATCAAACCGATCTTTGTTAAGAAAATTAAAGAGGGAGCTAAAGTGAAACTCGAGCTTTGGAGGAATGCTCTAAAATCTAAAAGTTTCATCTCAGTAGATAAAAAACTGAATATATGAAGTGCACATTTAGTCAAGAAAAAAAATACTTATATTGAAGATATGACAATTGGTGATTAAATTATCAAGAAGAGAGCACTTTAGATACCTTGAATCAATCATACAAAATAATGGTGAAATAGATAATGATGTTACTAGCAGGATTCAAGCAGGATAGGTAAAATAGAGAAATGCTTCTAGTGTGTTGTGCGATAGAAAAATCTATCCAGAATCAAGGATAAATTTTATAAAACTGTAGTAAGACCAGCGATGATATATGGTGCTGAATGCTGGCCTGCAAAGGGAAAATATACAAATAAAATAAATATCACGAAAATGAGAATGCTAAAGTGGATTTATGGATATATACGAAAGAATAGAATGAGAAATGAGTATATCCGAAAGAAAGTTGGTGTTGCACCAATTAAGGATAAACTCAGGGAAAATCGGCTTAGATGGTTTGGACATAAATCGTAGGCCGATTGAAGTTCCAGTTAAAAAAATTGAGTTATTGGATCTTGCCCATGTACAAAGAGAAAGAAGGAGATCAAAGAAGATATGACAAGAAACTATAAGGAATAATCTTAGTTACTTAGACTTAGATAATTGATAAAGCACAATGAAAATAAAAAATTCATATAGCCGACCCCACCTAGTAGGATTAAAGCTTGGTTGTTGTTGTTATTGTTGTTGTTGTTGTTATTGTATCCTACGCATATACTAAAATAATAAAAAAATTTATATCACACCTCTCACAAATCTCAATAATCAAATATTTTTTCGACTCCTCCATAATGAGTGCACGCGAAGTCGAGCATGCCAATCGTAGTTCTAATTAGTTTGTTGAGTGCAAAACTACTAAACTTCAGCAGTAGTCTGAAATTCATAAAGAGGAATATTATTATGATTTTCTCTGACATTAATGAGGAAGGTGAAAAGGCTTTTTTTTTTTCATATTCAATTTGCTTATTTGTTTTAAGTAAAAATTGAGTTAAATTATTAGTTGAAGATCAAGCCTAGGCCTGAATAAAATATTACTGAGATTGAAAGGGTATTTTCTTTGGTAGGTGAAGCCCTAGATATGCTGAAAAGGTTGAATTGAACGCCAATTGTAATAATGTGGGCTGGCATCTTTGAACTGGGCCTACAAGTCCTCATGGCCGGCGTCATAAATGGCCCACTAAAATATGCCATAAAAAACTTTAAGGGGGTGTTTAGTTCAATACTATCTTGATATTATGTCATCTAGAGAAAGTAAGGCCTCATTTGGTTCGAGTTTTTTTTTTTTAGATAAAGAAAAAAAATATTTTATTAAAAAATTTTATTTTAATATTAAAAAGTGTGTAAAATAAATACTTTAAATTCTAATATCTATATTTGTATTAAATGTGAAATAAAGTTAATTTTTATAGTTGAAATTTGTGTTGAGTAAAAATTTTGCCTCAAACCAAACGAAGCCTAATTGTTTGGTTTAATGATGTCTATAAATAATCTTCTATTAGATTATAAAATTATTAGTTAAAAATGATATCTAGATGTCATGACATTTAGATTACATAATATAACATCAAGATAACAACAAACCAAACGTCCCCTAAATATCACGAATGTTATGTTTTTCATAAAAATTTCAATTAACTGTTGAATAACATGTTAAATAAGAAGGTAATATTTCAAATTTTGGATAGAATATATGCAAATTCTCCTTATATATATATATATATATATAAATAACTATATAATGTTGATTGTTGAGGTGCTATCCTAGTGAGGAGGAAAAGGAAAAAAATGAGAAGACTTGCCAAAAAAAAGTTCTCGAAAATGTGATCTTGAAGAAAAGAATTTCTTCAATTTGAATTGATTCCGAAGAGAACTATTGGGGAACCAAACTGATCTGGTTTCTCTAACCGGAACCAAATGGATCCGGTGCGATTTGAACTGGTTTCGGATTGGATAGGTTCATACCTAGGGATGGCAATTTGTACCCATACCAGATCAAACCGCCTCAACCCGCCCGTAATGAGATGGGTATAGATACTCAAATTTCACCAGTGACCCGCGACCCGCCCCGCCCCATTATGAAATGAGGCGAGTTTGAGTACGAGTCAATTATGCCTGGCCCACCCCGTACCCGACTCGATGCAACTCAAAAATTTTAAAAATCTGATACTTAAATAATGCATTACATAAAAATTGATTTTTCTCACTTTTTATAATAATCTAATTGAGGTGAGTATAATGTGTTCGAAAGAGAGAGCTCGTGCAAAAATTAGAGAATGTTGGAACAAAAGTTCAAAAAAGATCCACTCTCACTAGTTAAATCTCATTATTTATAGTAGCAGTAAGGAGACCTTGTGGGAGCAAAAGCTTTCCCCCATCTCTACCGCACAAGATAATCTGGAGACTTGGACAACTCGAATCTTACCACATCGACCTGAGCACAGTGACTTTGGCAAGAGAACTAGCACGACAGTCCGTGGCATCAAAGGAACGGCTGGATTGTCAACCCAATGATGCTAGCAGGCATTCTTTCTCAGTACGATTGATGTAGCCTTTCATTCAAAAGAATAGACAAGGCCGTTCCACTATCACTACTCTTAAAAACTACCTCTCTAAAATAGAAGAAAACATTAGGGAGAAGAGCGCTATGGAGAGGAGATAGCAGATGGATATGTGATCGTATTGTCTTCAGACCGCAAGTTGGACCCCACATCCCTAGGTGAAGCAAGAACGGGGCACAGTCCATTGTGTGAACCTCCTATTTCGACTAGGCCAATCTATGGTGAGCCGATTACCTTGACTTGGCAATGATCTGGGTAGTTGGGCTGGTGCCACATGAATGGTTGGGTTTTTTGAGTAAACAGAAAAATTAAAGTGATTTTGTAATCAGTACAAGTTATGAAAAAAAACTTAAAAAGACCAAGCTGAAATAAAATAACAAATCGAGGGGCCTATAAGAAAGTTAAATTGACAATAGAGAACCTATGTGAAATAATTCAAAACATGGACCAATGTTACAGGATTCCCGAAACTCAAGAATTCAAATGTGATTTGACCTGTATAGTTCAACATATTTATGACACAACATTTCATACAATTTGCATTTTGATACTTAAAATAGGAAATTCAACAACTTTATTCACGAAAATTTTATTTTAAGATACAAGATGTTTAGCACAACAACTGATGAGAAAATGAAGTTACAGAACACAAGAGGAGCAGATCAAATAAACTTATGAAGCAAAGGGAGAAGCAGAAAAGATAGATGGTGACCTTCTATGGCTTGCCCTTCTTCTATGACGTCTCAACCAGTGCTAAGGCTTCTGTAAGGCTGGGAAGAGCAGGGATAGCCCCCTTTTTAGTGGTTGTAATTGCTCCACTAGCATTCGCGAATCTTAGAGCTTCTCGCAATCTTTTCTCATCCTATGGCAAAGACCGAAAAAAGTTGTCAAAAAATTTGAGGGTAGAAGAATTACTGTCACCTTACCATAGACTTGTCCCCCCCAAAACTTCTAATTAGGGGTGAAAATACATGGAACTGACATAACCGATGGAAACCTAACCTGAAAATTTTTTGTTCGGTCTGACTAATCATTACTTGGGTTGAGTAAAGGTTCAAGTAGACTGAAACCATGGTCATTCAAACAAATGTGCTACAGAACAAGCTGGGTTTAAGGCATTGATCCGTACTCTAGGTTGGGTTCAGTCGAGCATATCAGGTTGAGTTGGATTTAAGTTTGATCTGAGCCTGACTGGTTGACGCATCCTACCACCCTGAACTCTAGAGGATTAGAGAGAGAAAATAAGCTTACCTGCAGTATAGACAGATCATCAACTAGCTTGCAGAGCAGGGCGCCCACAAATGCGTCGCCAGCGCCAGTTGTGTCGACTTGTTCGACGATAAATGCATCAACAGCTCCTCGGAAATCCTGCAGGTTAGGCAGGTAGATTCTATCAGCATTCAAGATTCTCTCAGCAAATCAGATACTTCAAGCAACTTGTTTCTTATCATGTAAGTAAGAGAGAATAATTTCATATCAATTCCATAAAGTTTTGTAAATTTCATATTCACCCTTTATTCTTTAATATCAAGCAAATTTCCATATTCTTCTAAGCATTGTGAAATAATTTTTCTAAGCCGTCTGTAGAAACTTTTACTACAGTTAAATTAGCCTAATCACAGAACAAAAGGAACAATCCCTAGAAAACAATAGAGACGTGGATCTTGCAGCATGACGTAGCATGGAGAGAGAGAGAGAGAGAGAGAGAGAGAGAGTTGGATGGAAGAGAGCTTTCAGCCTATTAGGTTTTCCCCCTTTCAGGTTTTCTTCCTCTTCTTCCCAACTTTGTCTGGGAAGTCAGGAAGTAGGGTGAAATACTTTTTCTTCTTCCTCGTAAGTGCCCCACTATTGTCTCTACAAATCCTTCCCCGACTCTCAAATGCTAACAGAATTTTTGATAGAATTCTAAGTTCTAACAATCCTTGACAGCAATTATTATTTTGCAATGAGTAAAAGAACAGGAATACTTGCTTGATATGGTAAAAATTAGGGGGATATATGACATTGAAAATGATTTCTGGATTGATTGAATTATGCCCTTCAATTTTTTATGATTTTTTACCTGAAATTTAATTATGATTTTTCACCAGTTCATTTTTATTTGCACTTCTTCACATTACCAATATTTCTCATTTTAAAAATGCATCTTCTGCTCTATAAAACACATATTACATCAAGTTTACTTTCTATGATCCTCATGTCATAATATCAAAATAATTTATTAATTAAGCCTACTAAAACAAGCATGTCAATTATTAACGCGCTGCAAGATTCAACTTTTTTTTTTGAAGCACGCAAGATTCAACTTTGGTAGAAAGAGATTTACATAATTGCTGTAACATTCCATAAATGGCGAAGTTAAAGAATTGATGATGCTTGCATAGTTGCACTCCACTTTTACAAATCCAAAGTGGACATTATATATGGGAAGTTTCATATAAATCCCTGAAATCTAAGTGGCTCACATGTTTAGTCCAAATTTTGAGAATAACATACAAATTCCCAATTCATTAAACACCAAAATACAGTCCCTTGAATTAGTAAACGTCACTGTTAAAAGGATTTGAAGTACCTTATATAAGTATATAGTAATCCTCAATTTTTTGGTTTTACACACAACCTTCATATTTTTTTTTTAGTACGACAACATAGCACGGGGAAGTTTTATTGTGCTTATGTGATAGACGGAAGTGCTGCAATTTTGTGAGTGCATATGTAAACACACAAATAGAGTGGAAAACTTAACCCAATTAGGAATTATGTCTTGAGTTTAGAGTTGCTATAACCAAGGGTGTTTAAATGATATGGAGAGCTTGTGTGTGAAAACTAGAAACTGACAACTAAATATTTAGTTTATTAAGATGTCAGCTGTATGTATGCTATTTCCCATGTATAAAACAGAAAATATGAATTGCAATGAATCATCACATAGAAAGTAAGAATAAACTCTAATGAGAGTTGGGGTCATGGGCTTACCTTGGTGTAGTACTTGCATCCTCTCTCACCAAGAGTAACAAGCAGAAGTTTCAAGCTTGGCCGCCACAAAGTCAATGCCACTTCATCTTCCATCGAATCTTTGCCCGTCAAGAACTCCAATTCAACATCGCTAATCTTAATGACATCAGCCAGATCCCATACGCTCATAATCTGCTCCTTCGCCGCAGCTGCTGATGTCCACAATGGCAGCCGAAGATTGGGGTCATATGAGAGTAGAACTCCAGCTTCCTTAGCAACCTCCAAGGCCTTCAAATGAGCCGACCTGCATGGGTCTGTGATCAAACTTATAGATCCATAGTGGAAGACTGTTGCCTGGTAAGTAGATCACAGTGAAAGCGACATCTGTCAGCAGCAAAGATGGTAGAGAAAGTATCCAAGTGCAGATAGCAATAAAAAGGCACTGCGTGCTAATGCTAAATGGTAAAATCCAGCAGTAGAAAGCGTCACTTGCGCTCAAAACAAAAGGCACTGGGGACCAGAGATCCACTCTGGTGATGGGTATAACACAAAAAAACATTCAAGTAAAGATTTAGCTAAAATTGCAATAAGTTAGTAGAACAGCTATTAATTCAAAAAGGTGATTACTGCCCAAAAAGTGAAAATATGGTGAAAAGTTCAAGCAGCAAAGTTTAATTATTACACCTTTGAATTTATGTGTGACCACCATTTCCACAGGAGTTGGGATTAAGGCTTTGATGTTGTTGTAGTTGTTGTTTATGCCATTTTAAGAGAAAAGGCCACAAATAATTCGAACATCACATCATAATCACAGCTGCAGTACTCGAACTGATGAAAGTTGTTCCAAATACTAGCGAATGAAGGCCACTAACTGCATTTTATACAAAATCAATAATCCATTGTAGCTGCCTGCTGTTATTTATTAAAATATCAGTCAACAAAAAAGCTCCACGGCCAAATCCTTCTTCAAACATTCGACAAATCAATGGCTCAAACATCAGTGAAATATCCAAAAGACTTATAATTCACCAAACCTATCCCGGAGGAAAAAGGGTTAAGCGTTGGTTCACCGTTATTGTGATAGAGATGAATTACTTGGTTTGATCAAAAGTTTAGATAACATTATAAAATTACAAAATCACAACTCTAAAATGACATCTAAATGTCACTCAAACTAGATGCCACCCTAACATGATAACAGAAAGAGATGAGGTGTAGAACAATTAGTAAATCTTGGTGTAACAAAAATAAATTAATAATAATATCATCTTCCCATATAATAAAATTGAACCAAATAAATAATAATTTACAGATAATATAGATATTTAAATAACTATGACATTTAAATAATACTAACAACTAAATTGCATTGAACCAAATGCATCCTAAATTACAAGTAAAGGGAGCCAATCCTTTTCAAGTTTAAATAAACCCAAAGGGGACATTTCAAAAATAGTATTTTCCGATCATATAATAATTTGTATTATAATATGACACTAGATCTGTACATACAGAAACAGGTGAAAAAAACATCTTCAATAGCTCAAACTTCCCTGTGCTTTGAAAAATACAAAAAGCAAATGCACGCAACAAGAATCACATGATCACCGTCCCCATAACGCAAAATTATTGGAATCAATTAGTAGGACAAATCAATCTTCAAGGTAAAATTCAACTTCAGATGAAAACCATATTGAAAATTAGAGCAGAGGCCGCCAAATCAGTAACCCTCTCCGTTAATAAAGGAAATTCATGATTCTTCTGAATGTATAATTTTCCATAATTACTGCTTTCAATTAGTTTCCTAAATTTAGGATTCTGTATATCTTTAATAGAAATTGTATAATAGGGATTAATTAGTTTCCAGAACTGAGGTTTCCTTATGATCCCAATTAGAGCTGTATATATTTGACTCCTCTATAATGAAAGAATAAAAGATCTTTTTACTCTTCCTTCTATATGGTATCAGAGCAAAATTCCTGAGGCTCAAAATTTCTCTCTTTCATCCTCTACTCGAAGCCTACAACTAGCAATGGCCACAGAAAACAACCAACTTATAATTCCCAATACACATGAGCCAACAAAGCCTCTTACCATCAGCAATACCAATAACATTATCAAGCTTTCCTCCACCAACTATCTTGTCTAGAAGCTTCAGATGGAAGCACTATTAATTGGGTATGATCTCTAAAAATTTATTGATGGATCACATCCTGCACCTTTGCCTATCATCACTGTCAACAATGTTGTCTCTCAAAATCCATAGTATCAAAGATGGTTACGTCAAGACAAATTGATCTTTGGTACTCTTGTTGGCTCTCTCTCACCAACCCTCATTCCTCTCATTTCTTAATCTCAAACCTCCGGTGATGCTTGGCACTCTTGCAAACACTTATGTAAGCCTTCCCATGGACATATTAAACAAATCAAGGAACAAATCAAGTGTGCATCCAAAGGTACCAAATCCATCTCTGAATACATGCAATTTATTAAAGCTCGCGCTAATGAACTTGCAATCCTTGGCAAGTCAATGGATCATCTTGGATGGTCTCGGTGATGACTACAAATCTGTCATCGACATGATCAATGAAAAGAAACACCAATTTTTTTTGATGAACTGCATGAGAAGTTAATTAACAAAGAGCTATCATTGTACCATATCAATTCAATGCTTCTCCACTACCTGCATCTGCAAATCCTACATCAGTAAATCCTGTCAACATCCAGCATGGTCAAAAATCTGGAAATCAAGGTAATCGTGGCCAACACTCTTCAACAACTTGGCCACCCAACACCACTCCTACCACTCAAGACAGTCGCCCCACTTCTCAGCCCTATCTTGGGCGTTGCCAATGGTGTTGCGTTCAAGGGCATACTGTCACACAATGTCCTATTTTTCGGTAAATGCATCCAACTTCACAAGCGCTTGTTCCTGCTTTTCGGCAAATGCGCCCATCTATACAACAACAAGCTCACCCTTCAGCGTCATGGCAACCACATGCTCATATTGCAACCGCCACTAATCTTAACAATTCTAGTTGGCTTCTTGACAGTGGGGCTTCACATCATGTTACCACCAACTTGAACAATCTCTCAATTCATACTCCCTCTGAAGGGTCTGACGACACTGTGATCGGCGATGGCACGGGTCTAGCCATCATTACACATATTGGTTCAAAACTTCTTTCTACTCCCTCCTGTACCTTTGCACTAACTAATATTCTTTGTGTTCCTAACATGAAGAAGAATCTTATTTCTATTTCTCAGTTTTGTCAATCAAATAATGCATTTATTGAATTCTTACCAACTTCCTTTCTTGTGAAGGATCTCAAAACGGGGGCAACCCTTTTGCGAGGACAAACTAAACATGGAGTGTACAAGTGGCCAGTACCTCCTAACAAGTCCTCTCCTAAAATAGCCTTCTCAAGTGTCAAATCTACCCCCACTATGTGGCATCATCGTTTAGGGCATCCATCTTCTTCTATCTTTAATCATATTGTATCTCAGATTAGTCGTGAAGTATCAAAATCATCAAATCAAAATTTTAATTGCAACTCATGTCAATGCAATAAAAGTCACAAATTGCCAATTTCTACTTCTACTCTTGCCTCTACATCTCCACGTTAAATTATATTTCAGATGTTTAGACCTGTCCAATTCACTCTGTTGATAACTTCAAATACTATGTTATTTTTGTTAATCATTTTACCAAATATATTTGGTTTTATCCTCTTAAACAAAAATCTCATGTTCGTGATATATTTATTCATTTTAAAAGAATGTTAAATAAATAGAGAAAATATATTGATACTTATTTACAAGAATAAAAGCGATGTATAAAATTGTGCTAATTATAAAAAAATTAAATTAATGAATTATATTTTAAAACTTTGAAAGAGAATAATTGAACATAAGTTACGCCATAATACTAAGATATCAGAGAATTAATTTAGTTTTATATCAGGTAGATTTACTATACAAGTTATTCATTTATTGAAAAATTTAATAGAGAAGCTAATGGAGAGAAAGGAAAGCCTACATTTGATTTTTATTAATTTAGAAAAAAAAATTATGATAAAGTCTCAAGAGAAGTACTTTAGGGAGTTTTAGAAAAAAAGTGAATTGCACTACTTATATTTAAGTTATTAAAAATATGTATAAACGAGTTGTTACCTGTGTTCGAACACAACGAGATTTGACTAAGAATTTTTCTATTACAGTTGGATTACACCAAGACTAGGCTTTAAATTCGTATTTTTTTGCTTTGATTATGAAAGTCCTGACTAGATATATCCAAGATAAAACTAAACTCGAGATGATATTGTTCTTACTGATAAAACTAAAGAGAAAGCTAAAGCGAAACTCGAGCCTTGGAGGAATGCTTTAGAATCTAAAGGTTTTTATCTCAGTAGATCAAAAACTGAATATATAGAATGCACATTTAGTAAAAAAAAAATACTTACATTGGTATATGATAATTGGTAATTAAATTGTCAAGAAAAATGAGTACTTTAGATACTTTAGATCAATCATACAAAATAATGATGAAATAAATAATAGCATATTAGCAGGATTCAAACAGAATAGGTAAAATGGAAAAATACTTCTGGTGTGTTGTACGATAAAAAAATTCTATTGCTTAAGAGTAAATTTTATAAAACTATAATAAGACCAACGATGATATATGGTGTTGAATGTTGGCCTGCAAAGAAGAAACATACAAATAAAATAAATATAACAAAAATAAGGATGCTAAGGTGGATGTGTGGATATACACGAAAGGACAAAATAAGAAATGAATATGTCCGAAAGAAGTTAATGTTGCACCAATTGAGAATAAGCTTAAAGAAAATCAACTTAGATGGTTTTGACATATAAATCGTAAACCGATTGAAATTCCAGTTAGAAAAATTTTATAAAGAGTGATCTTAATTACTTAAACTTAAATAAGAATTTGTTAATTGATAGAGCGCAATGGAAACAAAGGATTCATGCAGTCGACCCCACCTAGTGGAATTAAGGCTTGGTTGTTGTTGTTGTTGTATTCTGATAATGGGGGAGAATATCAAGCTCTTGCCTCATTTTTAGCTATTCACAACATCTCCCACTTGACAACTCCTCATACACCGGAACACAATGGCTACTCTAAACGACATCATCGTTAGGTTGTCGAAACAGGTTTATCACTTCTATCTCATGCTTCCATGCCTCTATCTTACTAGTCCTATGCCTTTGCCATTGCTGTCTATCTCATTAATCGCCTTCCTACTCCTACACTTCAATTTCTATCTCCATATGTCAAACTTTTTGGTACCAACCCAAATTATAATAAATTTCGTAGCTTTGGGTGTCTCTGTTATCACTGGCTTCGCCCATACTCTCCTCACAAACTTGCTCCTCGCTCCTCACCTTGTGTGTTCATTGGTTATTCAACCACACAAAGTGCCTATTTATGTCTCAACCTCACTTCCTCTTGTATCTACACATTTCGACATGTCAAATTTGTAGAATCTATCTTTCCATTTACCTCTCTTGAGTCTACTCTGAATCGCCCATCCTCTAAAACTCCTAACCATTGGTGTCCCAATGCCCTTTATTTACTGATCACCAGCATGTCAACTGCATCTTTTGGATTGTCTTCCATGGCTTCTACACCTTTAGCAATCCATACCTCATCCAACAGCACTAATGATGAAGCAAACCTTCATGGTACTATAACGCCTCATGGATTTTTCGCACTAAGCTTTACCTGATGGCTCTGTAGACAGGTACAAGGCTCGCTTGGTTGCCGAAGGGTTCCATCAACGTCCTGGCATTGACTATCTTGATACCTTCAGTCCAGTTGTCAAGACCACAACTGTCTGTCTCATTCTCTGTATTGCAGTTAACAATGCCTTTTTGCAAGGAACCTTACTTGAGGAAGTTTATATGTCTCAGCCACCGGGATTCATCGATCGTGACCATCCCAACCATGTCTGCAAACTTCGCATGGCCATTTATAGTCTTAAACAGGCACCTAGAGCTTGGTATCGTGAGTTGCGTCAATTTCTCCGCACTTCTAGGTTTCTCAACTCCATTGCTGATGCTTCACTTTTCATTTTCAATGCCTGTGGTATCACCATCTATCTCTTGGTTTATGTCGATGGCATAATTGTTACAGGAAACAATGCTGATGTCATACAGAAATTCATCAATGTTCTTGCTCATTGATTCTCCATCAAAGATCTTGGCAACTTAAACTATTTCCTTGGAGTTGAAGTGCTTTCACATCCTAAGGGCTTATTTTTGTCTCAACGACAATACATTTATGATCTCCTTGACAAGACTCACATGGTCGAAGCTAAGCCAGTAACCACTTCCCTTGCCGTGGTACTCTTTATCATGGAGTTGTTCTTTATCGCAACAAACCACTTATCCTACATGCATTCTCAAACACAAATTGGGCGGGTAACAAAGATGATTTTACTTCCACTGGAGCATTTCTAATTTATCTTGGTCGTAATATTATCTCCTGGAGCTCCAAAAAACAACGTAGCATTGCCCGTTCCTCCACCGAGACTGAATATAGGTCTGTTACAAATACTGCATCTGAACTTCTATGGATTTGTTCTTTTCTTACTAAACTTGGTATTTCTCTGCAACAACCACCAGTCATTTATTGTGATAATGTTGGTGCTATGAACCTCTATGCTAATCCAATTTTCTATTCACGAATGAAGCATGTCGCATTAGATTATTATTTTATTCGTGAACAAGTTCAAAATGGTTCACTTCGGGTGGCTCATGTCTCTTCTGCTGATCAACTAGCAAATGCTCTCACCAAACCGCTTCATCGTGCTCGATTTCAACACCCACAAGCCAAGATTGGACTCTACTCCCGAAGCTCCATCTTGAGGGGGCATAATAAAGGAAATTCATAATTCATCTGAATGTATAATTTTTCATAATTACAGCCTTCAATTAGTTTTCTAAATTTAAAATTCTGCATATCTTCAATAGGAATTGTATAATAGGGATTAATTAGTTTCCAAATTGAGATTTCCTTATGATCCCAATTAGATCTGTATATATTTGACTCCTTTCGAATGAAAGAATAAGAGATCTTTTTACTCTTCCTTACTTCTATATCTGTGACCTCCCTAGAAGCCAAAAAGTCGACTTAGGAATGCCCAAAATAAAAATTCCCAAAAATCTCATTTAACATGGATAAGTTTGCACATTGATTGGTGTATATTTTAGATAAGTATTAACACGTGGTTCCAGCACTGCATCTCAGTCATACACGTGGCACCTCGAGAGGCACGCTAATCCTCCATCATGATCAACCACATGGGCTTTACTTTCGCAGATGTCAAACCTTGGGCCCTATGATTCAGCCTTCACTAAACCTCGTCTACGAGGAGTGAACTACAGTTGTCCCATAACATCGGGGACGACATATCCCATCTCTCCTCAGGCATCGGGTACGATATTTCGAGTCAGCATTCAACATCATCGGTGACGATGCTTCTCAACTGCACCTGCCGCTATCAGCGTGCCACGACCGCACTATTTCCAACGACACATGCTCCTTCCAGTCATGCCGACCAAGGACCCGCGTGCTCCATCTACTACAGATTCCTAGGAAAAACACAAATATTAAGGAGACAAGCTCTCCACCCATTGCTTCCAGCTCCTCCAGTGGCCGACAAAAGTGGGACAACTAGTACAGGCTTAGCAATTGTATATTATCGTACTCCAAAAAATCCGGGCGAAGCTCCACTACCTCCTGCCTATAAATACCCTTGAACAGGCTTCAAGGAAAAAGGTTGGAATCCGCCGGATCTTTTCTTCCCTACTATTTTTACCCTTGTACTGAGCCCAAGCGGCTCTCTTTTTTGAGATATAATGGAAGATTTCAGGCTGATCCGGTGGATGCAGGAGATTTCATCCCTGAACCACCTTAAATCTCTATGTGCTCTTCTAAATGCTTTTCTTTCTCGTTTAAGCCATAATTATCAAGCTTAGCCCTCTGCGTACAGCTGTCTCTCGGGACACCCCTTCTCACGTCAACATTTTTGGTGCTTTCATTGAGACTCGAGAAGATGATGGCCAGGACACGCAGAACCAACTTGCAATCCGCAGCACACAAATAGGTGAACCTTCTGTCATATAACCAGGAGATGAAGCTTAAGCTTCGTCATCCCAGCGTCGCGCCAACACCCGCATTTCAGAGTTGCAGGGGATGTTGGCCAACCTCACCGACTTGGTTACTGGCCTCACAGCCCAACAGGCCATGATTCTCAGGCAGACCCAGCCAGTTTGTGCTCCCACACTGCCGCCTGCACCTCTCCCGCCGGTTGCGGCGGCTCCCGCACCTCTTCCGCCGGCTGTGGCCGTTCCTCCTCCCCTCCCTTTGGCTGCGGCGACTCCTGAACCTCTCCTGCCAGCTGCAGCGGTTCTTGTTCCTCTCCCTGCCGGAACTCTCTCCGCTCAGTCGTCTGGTTTTTCCCAACCTCTCAGGCACTATCTCACTCATCAGGAAGTCCACCAGAACCAAAATCCTCCAGCCTTCCCTCCTTTCCTTGAGGGGCGGAACCCTCTTTTCAGGTGCTCAGGCCTTCCAGTACGGACCTGATCCTTTTTTTAGCCCGCTTGATGGCAACGCCCCCTTCTCCTCCCGATGTTTCCGAAGTCAGCAAGGAGAACAAGAGGAAACATCGGGGCGACGGATCATCGGCTGGCTAGAAGATGTTGAGGCTTCTCCTCCCGATATTTCCAAACTCAGCAAGGACAAGAAGAGGAAATATCTGGGTGACGAACCATCGGCCACAATGAACTGCAGGGTCAACCCCAAAAAACTTCACTCAGGGCGACCTAGTGCTCAAGCGACGACTACTCGCTAGCAGCAACCTGGGGGTCCCCAAGCTTGAACCTAATTGGAAAGGCCCATACATCATACACGAGATTTATCAGGGATTCTTTTACATCAATATACGCTCAGAAATTCTCTGATTTTCTGGAAAATTATATTGCTGGTTATCAGTGTTCTAAATTCCGAAACTCCAGCTACCTCTGATTCATGATCATCGCTGCAGCAATTAACAGAGGCCCTTCTCTGGTGCAAGGTTCTTTGTTCGGGCATTTTATGTCCTGGAATCATTATGCTGTTCATTTTTGTGCTTCATTATCAACGATGATAATTCATACTGGGGTATTCATATTAGCTGAAACACGACTAGCTCATCTTTTATTCAAGCATCGTGCAACAGGTATGATTCCAATCTCAAAACTTCAATCATCGAATCTGAGGTTACAACACCTCGTGAACGATGATTCATTATACTCACAACCTATATACAAAAGTCACTGAGCCTAGTTACACCTGACAGACGAGATTTCCTCTCAATACTTGGAGCCTCTCCATAAGCCCACCTGGCTAGCAGAGGGCCAGAAGAACCTGCTCATAACCTTAGGGCAGTCCCTGCTATCTACTTATGATACAGATCCCCTAGACAGAGTGTCTTTGCCTCCCACTAGGATATACCGCTCTAATGGGGGTCAGCCCATGCCTTAAGTACAAACATCGACTACGATGTTTGTACTTAAGTCCTTTTGACATTGGGCCAGGATATATCCTTTTGACAAACATCGACTTCTTTATTGAGCTGAGTGGCTAGGGGCTGTCCTCTCCTGGCCCTCTTCATCAAAACTGTGCCTTAGAAAGGGATTATCTCCTTGAAGATGACATATCCCAGTGATTTTGCGGTCAGAAATATGTCGTTCTTCACGTACCTGAGGAAATTCTTCAGGGGCCAATTTTGCCCCTTCAATTTCTCTAGGTTCCTCAGGATTCCTTCCCCAGCCATCCACCTGGCATTCGAAGCGGCGCACTCTCATTTCTCAACTATCGAGGCGTCCTTTCATTTTAACTCTTCTTGAGCTCGTGCACGATGTTTTGAAATATCGAAACCACTCTCATCCTCAATTATGGTCCCTCGATGTTTTCTCTGCTTAACTTAACCTCGTGGACGATAATAGTTTGTTTTCTGTCTTGCAGAAATCCTTAACTTTTATTTGCAGTTTAGGAATTTTATCATATACTTTATACTTTCATTTACTTATGAATTTTTGTTCTTTTCTTTCTGATGATCTCATAGTATATTTTTCCAAACAAAAGAGAAAGAAGACAAAAAAAAAGAAAACACAATAAACAGAATTCATCAAGTTAACAAGTTTTTCAAATAATGCACTTTCATTCATAGCAAAACTTGTTACAATTTACATTTCCCTGCACCTTCACATATTTCTCTCTAAGTAAGGAATTTCAGGGACTGTTGGAGAAGAATGCAGATCGGCGGGACGCCGCCCCAACTTTATCCTGACAGGCCTTGAGTAGCGCGTTCACCACCGTGACGGTTCGCATTCCATGACCCACATTAATGTTCGCGCCCTGTCATGCGAAAAGCTGATGTTAACACGTAGTTCCAGCGCTGCATCTTAGTCATACACATGGCACCTCGAGAGGCACGCTAATCCTCCATCATGATCAACCACTAATTAATGGGCTTTACTTTCACAGATGTCAAACCTCGGGCCCTACGATTCAGCCTACAATAAACCTCGTCTACGATGATTAAGCTATAATTGTCCCATAACATCGGGAACGACATATCCCAGCTCTTCTCAGGCATCAGGTACGATATTTCGAGCCATCTTCCAACATCATCGGTGACGATGTTTCTCAACTGGACCTGTTGCTATCAGCGTGCCACGACCGCACCATTTCCAACGGCGCATGCTCCTTCCAGTCACGCCGACCAAGGGCCCGCGTGCTCCAGCTACTACAGATTCTTAGGAAAAGCACGAAGATCAAGGAGACAAGCTCTTCACCCATTGCTTCCAGCTCCTCCAGTGGCCGACAGCAGTGAGACCACTAGTACAGGCTTAGCAATTGTATATTATCGTACTCCGAAAAATCCGGGCAAAGCTCCACTACCTCCTGCCTATAAATACCCTTGAACTGGCTTCAAGGAAAAAAGTTGAAATCTACCGAATCTTTCTTTCCCTACTATTTTTACCCTTGTACTGAGCCCAAGCGACTCTCTTCTTTGAGATATAGTAGAACACTTCAGGTTGATCTGATGGAAGTAAGGGATTTCCTCCTCAAACCCCTTTAAATTTCTGTGTGCTTTTCTAGATGCTTCTCTCTTGTTTAAGCCATAATTATCAGGCTTAGCCCTCTACTTATCGCTATCTCTCGGGACCCCTTCTCACGTCAACAATAAGTTTAACTACGACTGCAAAGAACGGAGATAAAATTATTAAATCCATGAAAAAATCTGATAATAGAACCTTATTTCAAGCTCAAATATCTAAAATTGGGATATATGCAAGAGATCGGTAATAATCGATAAGGAAGAGGGATAAAGGAGAGATCTGACGAACCCTGCGGATAAGTTCGAGATTGAGCTCCGCGGGGGTGAGAAGCATGTCGGCACTAGGGTTCCGGTAGAACATGAACTCGCGTTCCCCGTTTGCGCGGAGGGTGACGAAAGCGAGGGCGGTGCGGGCGCCAGCGTCGAATGTGACGCCGTCGTCGGAGACGCCGTTCTCGCGAAGGATCCCGGCAAGCATGCGGCCGAACTCATCGTCGCCAAGCTTCCCCATAAAGGCGGCCCTACCCCCGAGGCGGGCGACGGCGATGGCGACGTTGGCAGGAGCGCCGCCGGGGGCCTTGATGAACCCCGGCGCTTCCGCCAACGACACGCCGGAGACCGTCGGCACGAAGTCGATCAGCATCTCCCCAAAGCTCACCACCAGACCATCGTCTCCGGCTCCACCGATCGCCATTGCCGCCGACGGAGAAGCCGAGCGAGCGGGAGAGAGACGGAAGGGTAGGGAGAAAAAATCGGTTGGGTCGGATCTGGGACGGGATCTGGGAGGATATATATAAAGGACGAAGGAATTGGGGGAGGGAAGGTCAAATATCGGTCAAATAAAGGGCATCGTTGTAATTTCAATTTTATAAAAAATCGTCACTGTAAATTTGCTTTTGTTTTGGACTGGAATGTAAACAACTTCGATGCGCATGTTCAGAATCCCAGATGTTCTGAGGAGGTATAATTGTCCGTATCCTCCCGGCGGATGGATGCGCGCCATCCAGCGAGTCTCCAATTAAAATAAATTTACCAATCTTCAACCCTAGATCTGCATTAAGATTCGTGTACAAACTATCTTTGAATTTCTGCTCGAATCTTGGAGCAGATCTAAAGGTTAATGATAACGTATATCTTTTTATCACATGCATACCACCCACGATTATATGATCCATGCTAGATTCTTAGATGGTTTGTGTTGATATTCGGTTAAATTTCAAATAATTGATAATCGAGTTGAATCAAATTCAAATTAAATCGAGCCTATTCATTTTTATTCATAATTAAGGTCAACCCGAAGACCATATGTCTGATCATTTAGGCCTGAGCCAAGTGATCGAAAGATCTTGACTTTAAACTTTCACAAAAGCACAAAAAAAAAGATAGCATTCGATGATATAACAATATTGAATGACTCAAAAGAGAATAAAATACATAAATAAGAAAAAATAGACATAAATATCAAAAAATATACAGTTACTCAAAACACGAATGAACGTAGTCGATTGGGTCAATCTTAGAAATATGCCTATTATATATATAGTACCTTAGATGAATTTGATCAGCTTTTGAGTCGAGATTGTCGAGTCCTTAAAGTCATGCCTAATTCTATTTGTACATGTGACAAACTAAATTAACCGATTTAGGATGGACACGAGAGATTTTAGGTAACGATAGGGATACAAATTTTTATATTTATGAAAATTAGGTTGTGATTTTTTTGTCTTTTTACCAAATTGTTTTTTTGGTTTTTTGAGTTGAACATGTATTTTAAGTAATTTTATACATTTAAGAAATTTTCATTTATCACTAATAAATGCACGTATCATCTATTATGCGCATTTAATTTAATATTATTTTGATATTTACTTACTTTAATAATATATATTGATAATTTTATAAAAATCTATAAAATTATTATATCTAAAAATTAGGATATTTATCTATGATGATATAATATCAAAATAATATTAAATTAAAAATTGATCAACTACAAATTTTCTTTTTTTCAAGTGATATATTCGAAATAGCTTAATATAACAAAGGAGATGGTAAGCTTGAGGGAATTACTTGCAATTATTTATCAAATTGGAAATAACAATGATATAAATATTTAAAATTATAGGTTAAATAAAAAACAACTTTGAAGTGATGCCAAAATTTGCTAATATTCAGTTCTAGATGAAGGTTCTAGAAATTAACTAAAATTTCGATAAAACCACATCTAAAAAAGCTATTGAGTTTCAATTTCAGTTAAAGCTCGAAAGTTTGGGCAGTTTCACTTGAGTTTTAGCCTAAACTCTCGAAACTCAACTAAAATTATCGAAACTCGACCGAAACTGCTGAAACTCATCTCCCCAAAAAATAATATTCAATAATTATTATTAATAAATTTAATTTTAAATTTATAAAATTTAAATAATTTATAGAAAAAATCAACAATTATTGATATGAAAACTATTGAAACAATCAAAACTGCTAAAATCAATACTTTCATCTTGTAACAAAAATCGAAACTGAAACCGAATTTTAAAACCTCATCCTAGAGCCGAATAAAATTTAATTGCATGACTTGCTAACTTTATTATAGCTAGTCAAAATCAAACAAAGATATAGAACAAAATTTAAAAATCTTGAATTTGCTCTTCTTTGACCCTGAATTTCTTGGATTGAAATTAGGAAAGCAACACCTAATGAAAATTAAGTTAAAAATAATGTGCTTAATTAAATCGTCAGGATAAAAGTTAAGGGTCATACATTAAGGCCCTGTTTGGCGTAAGAATTAAAATCAGGATTAAAATAGTACTAGTTAAAATAATAATAATAATAATAATAAATAAAATTTTTCTAATTATTTTATACAAATTTTAATATAAAAATTATTATTTTATTTCAGATACTTAATAATTTTTAATAAAAATATTAACTTTATTTCATATCCTAAACTAAAATACTAGAATTTACTATTTTAATCTAGAATGTGAAATAAAGTTAATATTTATATTAAAAATTATTGAATATGTGAAGTAAAATAATACTTTTTATATTAGAATTTATGTAGAATAATAATTAGAAAAATTAATTTATTATTATTATTATTATTTAAACTAATACTATTTTCGTGCTTATTTTGTTTCTCGTGCCAAATATTCCGTTAAAAATTTAATAAGAACATGAAGATTAATATAATTTACCAAAATATAAAAAATTGCATTATACTATTATTATTTGTTTGTGACAAAGGAAGGCTTAGAATAGTCTACTCTCATTTTTGTAGTTTTGATAATAATATTTAGAACTCAAAGTTAAATGGATAATCATTTGAGTGCTAAATTTTTTAAAGAGATTGACTTTTTTTTTACTCAAAATCAACCAATTTTATAATAAAATTGAAATAAAAATATTTTTTTTATTAATATATAATATTTATAATGGATGCACCATCTAATCATTTTTTTAAAGTAAGGTTAGTAGTTTAGGTAGTTTAAAATCAAAACCAACTTAATAGTAAAAAAAAACCTCAAATTAGATAGAATACAAATAAAAATGTCAAATCTAGTTGATAAAATAATTGAATTAAATTTCTCTAATTTATGTTTATGTAATTTGGCTCTCTCTAAATTAACCAAATAAATCATATAATTTGAAATAAAGTACATATAGGTTTTTTACTATTAATTAAATTACTTAATAAAAAATATTTTTTCTAATTAATAAATAAATTTAAACTTTTTCTTCATATAAAATATTTATTTAACTTTCAATTAATTAAATTAGTCTATTAATTAGAGAAAATATTTTCTATTAAATTTTCTATTAATGCTAAATAATATTTTTATATATTAATTCAAATTAAAAGACAAACAAAAGGGACTTAAATGCATATAAACTTAAATTAAAAAGTCTTAATTACAATTAATCTTTTACATAATTGGGAGAATGGAAAGGCTTGAAGTTTTCTCCATGGACTTTGCATCAATTGTATGTCATCATAAAAAGGTGGAAAGAATTTTTTGTGGCATTGAAGCCATTTGGAAGTCAAAATTTTTAGTTAAAACTCTTCATAACTAAAAAGTTTTTGTCATTTAAAAAATATAATTTTAGCAAATATTTGTATAAAAATTAAATATATTTTACGTTCTATATAATCTTTAATATAATCATTAGGACCGTTAATAATCTGATTTCGAGTTGAGCCAGTATTGGCTCAAAATTAAATCAAATAAAAAATTAACATATCGATATTAAATCGTTAATCGAGTTAACTGACTTCAAGCTAGCTCGAGTCAAATATAATCGTGCTTTATTCAACTTAAACTCAATTCGAGCTGCTTAATGTGTGCAATTTTAACTAAAAGATTCATGAATTTTAAAGTCAAATTTTTACAAGAAAAAAGTAGTTGCATAATTGTTAGAATTTTATTAAAATATATAAATATGTATTGAATAACTCTTAAAAATGATATATTCAATTGAAATACATTAGTATATTATGAAGTAGTTATATAATCACAGCTTCTTAATTAAAGTAATTTGATATGAATCAAATTAATCTTTAAATATGCATGTGTACTTAATTAAAATATATTGATATAATAATGAATAGTTATAAAAATTATAAGTATTTTGTTAAATTACTTTGATATGTAACGAATCAGTATCTAAATACTTGGATTCTGTTCAAATATATTAAAATAATATTGAATAGTTGTGTAATTATAAATATTCTATTAAAATAATTTAATATATATATATTGAATTATTTTCTATATACCTGTATTCATTATAAATTTATTAATATAATAATACGTAAATGTAAGATTTGTATTATTCAATAAAAGAATATTAATATATAATGAATCTCTCTCTAAAAGTTGTATCCAATTAAAATTGTTTGCCATCTCATTAAATAAGTATATAAATGCTGATTTTCATTTGAAATATCTTGAAATATATTGAATTAATCTCTAAATGTATATATTTAGTTAAATTATATTTATGTAATACAATTAAGATGAAAAACTTGCTATACATTTGGGTTTTGGTCAAGAATAAAATTCTGTAGCAAAGATGGCTGAGTGGCTCAAGACATAGCATTGGAACTGCTATGTAGAGTGAATTATTATGAAATTATTAGTAGTTTTTTAAAAATATTATGATATGTAATGAATTGGAATCTAAATATTAATATTTGGTTCAAATAAATTTAAATAATATTAAATATATGTAAAATTACAAGTATTTAGTTAAAACAACTTAATATGTAGTAAATCAATCTCAAAATATTTTATATAACAATAAATAATTATAGAATTACCATTGTTCATTTAAAATATAGTAATATATAATGATTAGGTCTCTGAAAGTATGTATTTAGTTTATAAAATACATTGATATATTATCAACTAGTTATGTAATTAATGATATTGAATCAAAATAGCTCAATATTTAACGAGTTGATCTTAAAATGTATGATTTAGTTAAAAAATATTGATATAATAACTAATAGTTATAAATTTATCAGTATTCTATTAACTAATAAATCGATATTTAAATACTAATATTCTATTTAAATAGATTGAAATAACTAGGAATAATTGCATAAATGTAAATGTTTAGTTAAATAACTTGATGTATAGCGAATCGATCTATAAATTTTTATAGTCAACTTAAATTAATCGATATAGTAATGTATAGTTATATAATTGATAATATTCTGTTAGAATACAGTGATGTGCAATGAATTACTTTCTAAATCATATATTCAGTTGAAATATATCGATATATTATTAAATATTTATATAATTATTACTATTTAATAAAAATGCCATAATATGACTCGAATTGGTCTCCGAATCTGTGTATTCAGTCAAAATTCACTAATATAATAATAAATTATTATAAAATTATCATTATTATTTTAAAATATTTTGATATATGATAAATCTGAGTTTAAGTGCTAGTACTCTATTTAAATATATTTAAATAGTATCGAATAGTTATATAATTATAAGTATTCAAAAAAAATATTATAAATATTCAGTTAAAATACATTAATATATAATAAATCAATCTCTAAAAGCATATATTCAGTTAAGATATATTAATATATCATCAACTAGTTGAATAATTATGACATTTAATTAAAATTGCTTAATAGGTAATGAACTGATCTCAAATGCATGTACTTAGTTGAAATACATCTATATAATATCAAATAGTTATAAAATTATTGATATTTTGTTAAAATACATTAATAAGTAATGAATTAGTTTCTAAATACAACTATTTCATTCAAATGCATTGAAATAGCATCGAATAATAGCATAAATACAAGTGTTCAGTTAAAAAAACTTGATATATAACTAATCGGTCTCTAAATGCATATATATTTTGCCTAAATTCATCAATATAATAATAAATAACAGTATAAATAATAATATTCTGTTAAAGTACATTACTATGTATCAAATTACTAGCTAAAATCATATATTCAGATAAAATATGTAGATATATTATCAAATAATTATGTAATTACTGGTATTCAATTAGAATATCTTAACATGATTCAAATTGATCTCAAAATACTTTTATTTAGTTGAAATATATTGGTACAATAATAAGTAGCTGTAAAATGATCGTTATTTTGTATAATGAATTAGTATCTAAATGGTTGTAATCTGATCAAATATATTACAGTAGCATCGAATAATTGTATAATTATAAAGATTCAATTAAAATAGTTTGATATATAATAAATCAGTCTCTAAATGTGTATGTCTAGCTTAGATTTGTCGATATTATAATGAATAAATATATGATTTATAGTAATCATATAAGTTAATTAATATGTAACTAATCGACCTCTAAAAGCACGCATTTAATTTAAATACATTTATATACCATTAAACAATTATATAATTACTAGTATTTCATTAAATTCTTTGAAATACATTGAGTTGATCTCTAAATGTACTTATATAATTAAAATACATTATGTAACAAAGAATCATTATAAAATTATTAATATTATGTTAAAATACTAGTAGATTGTTGAAATATATTAAAATAGAGTCAAATATATAGAAAATTTCAAGTATTCAAATAAAACAACTTGATATATTACAAATTAATCTCAAAATTCAAGTATGCTACTTAAATTCATTAATATAGCAATAAATAGTTATACAATTGCCACTATTTACTTTAAATATATTAATGTGTATTGTATCAATCTATTAAATATGTATATCTCTGAAATATATTAATATATCATCAACTAACTATATAATTGATGATATTAAATTAAACTAATTTAATCAATATGTAACAAATTGCTCTCAAAATTCAAGTATTGGGTTATAATATATTGATATAATAATGAATAGTTATAACATTATCGATATGTTGATAAAAAATGACTCGATATCTAAATGCTAGTACTCCATTCAGATACATTAAAATAATATCAAATAATTGCACAAAAGTAAGTGTTCTATTCATATAACTTGATAAGTGTTCTATTCATATAACTTGATATGTAGTGAATCTTTTTCTAATGTATATATTCAGCTTAAATTAATTGATGTAGGAATAAATTGTAATGTAATTCTCACTATTCAGTTATAATAAACTAATATATAACGAATCAGTCTCTAAAAAAAATATTTATTTAAAATATATGCTTATATCATCAAACAATTGTATATTTAATATTAACTAATTAAAATATTTTTATTTATAATAAATTAGTCTCTAAAGTCTAAATGCACATGTTTAGTTGCAATACATTAATATAATAACTAATAGTTGTAAAATTATCAATATTCTTTTAAAATGCGATGATAAGTAATAAATCGAAGTCTAAATGCTATGAAATAGAATCAAATAATTATAAATTACAAGCATTCAGTTAAAATAACTTTATTTTTATAAATGCATGCATTCAACTTGAATTCATCGATACAATTTTTAATAGTTGTATAATTAACATATTCTGTAAAAATATATTGATATGTAATGAATAACTCTATAAAATCATATATACAATTGAAATATAATAGTATATCATTAAATTGTAGTTTAATTGCTGGTATTCAATTAAATTTTTTTAATATGATTAGAATTGCCTTTAAATGCAAGTATACAGTAAAATATGTTGATATAATAATAAATAATTTTAAAAAAATGAGTATATTATTAAAATATTTTTATATGTAACAAATCAGTGCCAAAGTTGTGGTATTCTGTTCAAGTATCTTAGAATCACATCGCATAATTTAATAATTATAAGTATTAAGTTAAAAAAATTTTATATATGACAAATTAGTATATAAATATGTGTATTCAGCTTAAATCTATTAAAATAATAAAATATTATTGCATAATTATCAATACTTTGTTAAAATATATTAATATATAACATACCAATCTCTAATTATATATATTCAACTTAAATTTGTTAATGTCATAATAAATAAACAAATAATTCATTGTATTTAGTTAAAATATATTAACACATATTAAATTGGCTTCTAAACATGTGTATTTGTTGAAATATATCGATATCTCATTAAATAGTTATATAATTGCTATTATTTAGTTGAAATACCTTGAAATCCATGACATTAACCTCTAAATACATGTATTGAGTCGAAGTATATCAATATAACAATGAATCAACGTAAATTTGATATTAATTTTTAAGATACCTTGCTATGCACTGAATTAGTGTGTAAATACTAGTATTGTATCAAAATATATTGAAATAATACCAAAAACTTGTAAAATTTCAAAAATTTAATTAAAATAACATGATATGCAGCGAATCAGTTTCTAAGTGCATGTATTCAACTTATATTCATCGATATAGAAATGAATTATTGTATAATTGCCAGTGTTTGCTTGAAATACATTAATATATAATGAATCGATCTTTGAAACTATGTATTTAGTTGAAATATGTTAACATGTCAGCTAATTTTGTAATTGATGGTATTCCATTATAGCTTAATATTTAATGAATTAATCTCAAAATGCATGCATTTAGGTTAAATATGTCGATATAATAATGAATAATTTCAAAATTATTAATATTCCTTTAAAATACATTGATAAGAAACGAGTCGGTATCTAAATTCTAGTACTTTATTCAAATAGGTTGAAATGACATTGAATAATGTCATAAATGTAAATTTTTAGTTAAAACTATCTGATATATATAATGAATAATGCATATTCAGCTTAAATTAGTTGATGCTACAAAGAATAATTTTGTGATTGATAATACTCTATTAAAATCTAATTGATAATACTCTATTAAAATATATTGATATATAATTATTGGTATTCAATTAAAATACCACAATATGATTTGATTTGGTCATTGAATTTGTGTATTTAATCAAAAACATCGATATAATAATAAATTATTATAAAATTATAAGAATTCACATAAAATACTTTGATATGTAACGAATTTATATCTCAGCACTAATATTGTATTGAAATATATCAATAGCATTAAATAGTTATATAATTATTAGTACTCAATTAAAATACATTAAGATGTAACTGATAGATCTCTAAGGTCCTATTTCACGCGAGAACTAAAATTAGGATTACAATAGTACTAGTTCAAAAACAGTAATAATAAATAATTATTTATAATATTTACATAAATTTTAATAAAAATTAATATTTTATTTTGCATAATGAATTATTTTGAAAAAAAAACTATCATTTTATTTCACATCCTAGAACAAAATACTTGAATTTAGTATTTTATTTTAGAATATAAAATAAAGTTGTTATTTTTACTTAAAATAATTGAATATATAAAATAAAATATTGAAATGAATCGATACCTAAATACATTAAAATACCATAAAAACAAATTACAAAATTGCAAAGATTCAATTAAAACAACATAATATGTAGCGAATAAGTTTCTAAATGCATCTATTTAATTTAAATTCATTGATATAGGAATGAATATTTACATAATTGTCATGTTTACATACATTAATAAGTAACGAATCAGTCTCTAGAAGCATTATTTAATTAGTTAAAATATATTGATATATTATTAACTAATTGTGTAATTGATGATATTCAATTAATGTAGCTAAATATTTAACGAATTAATTTCATAATGCATACAATTAGTTGAAATATATAGGCATCTGATTAAATAGTTGTAAACTTATTGGTATTCAATTTAAGTACCTTGAAATGCATGAAATTAATCTCTAAATGCATGTATTGAGTCAAAATATATTGATGTAATAATGAACCTTGCTATGCAACTAATTAGTGTGTAAATAGTAGCATTTTATCAAAATACATTGAAATAGCACCAAAAACTTAAAAAAATACAAATATTCAATTAAAACAATATGAAATGCAATATATCAGTCGCTAGATACATATATTTAACTTATATTTATCGATATAATAATGAATTATTGTGTAATTACCAGTATTTACTTTAAATACATTAATACGTAATGAATCAAACTCTAGAAGCATGCATTTAGGTTAAATATGCCAATATAACAATAAATAATTTTAAAATTATTAGTATTCCATTATTATATATTGGTAAGAAATGAATAGGTATCTAAATACTAGTATAAAAGATTGAAATAACATTGAATAATTACATAGAGTTAATATTTAGTTAAAACAATATGATGTATAACTGCTTAGTATATGAATTAGTATATTCAGCTTAAATACATTGATATATTATTAAGAAATTATGTAATTGATAGTATTCAATTAAAATAGTTTAATATTTAACAAATGAATATCATAATGCGTACGTTTACTTGAAATATATTAATATCTCATTAAATAGTTGTAAAATTATTGATAATAAGTTGAAATACCTTGAAATGCATAGAGTTAACCTTTAAAAATATATATTAAGTTGAAATACATTGATATAATACTGAGTTATCATAAAATTGTTAGTAATGTTTTAGAATACCTTGCTATATATCGAATCAGTGTGTAAATACTAACATGTTATTAAAATACATTGAAATAGCACTAAAAACTTGTAAAATTGCAAATATTCAATTAAAAAGAATAAGATATATAGCAAATCAGTCTCTATATATATGTACTTAACTTAAATTCATTGATATAATAATAAATTATTGTATAATTATCGGTGCTTGCTTTAAATACATTAATACCTAATGAACTTGTTTGTAGAAGCATGCATTTAGCTGAAATATGACAATATAACAACGAATAGTTTTAAAATTATTACCATTCCATTAAATTACATTGATAAAAAATGAATCAATATCAAAAGGTTAGAATTCTACTGAAATAGGTTGAAATGACATTGAATAATTACATAGATTTAATGTTTAGTTAAAACAACTCGATATATAACAAATCAGTCTATGAATTAGTGTATTTGGCTTAAATTATTCGATGCAATTAAAACAAGTTATGTAATTGATAGTACTCTGTTGTTAAGGTATAATGATGTTTAATGAAAATATATGTATTTTGTTAAAATATATCAATATGTCATCAAATATATACAAAATTATTATTATTCAGTTAAAAGACTTTGATATAATTTAAATTGATCAATGAAATCATGTATTTAGTCGAAATACATTGATATTATAGTAAATTATTGTAAAATTACAAGAATTCTCTTAAAATATTTTGATATGCAATGAATCTGTGTCTAAGTGCTAATATTCTATTGAAATATATCGAATTAGTATCAAATAGATATATAATTATTATTGCTCAATTAAAATACCTTAATATATGTCAAATCAATCTGTAAAAATAAGTATTTAGTTGAATACATTGATATTTCATCAGCTACCTGCATGATTGATGGAATTCAATTAAAATAACACAGTAACTAATGAAGTGATCTTAAAATGTATTTATTTAGATGAAATATGACTATATAATAATGAATACTTTTCAGATTATTGATATTCTATTAAAATATATTGATAAGTAATAAATTAACTTTTAAATTCAAGTGTACCTTTCGAATAGAATGAAATAGTGTCACATAATAGCATAAATACACTAGTTCAGTTAAAAGAGCTTGAAATATACCTAACATTTTATAAATGTAGATATTTGATCTAAATTTACCAATATAATAATGAATAGTTGTATAATTAATAGTATTCTATTAAACTAAACTAATATGTAAAAATTTGTATTCAGTTAAAATATATCAATAAATTATTAAATAATTATATAATTATTGGCATTTAATTAGAATACTTTGATATAAATCAAACTAATAAGTAGTTGTAAAATTTTCATTATTCTATTAAATTAGCTTGAAATATAATGAATCGGTATCTAAACACTTGTACTCATATCAAATATATTGAAATAGCATCGAATAGTTATATAATTCCAAATATTCAGTGAGCATAAGCTGATATATATAATTATATACGTTTAACTTATGTTTATCGATATAATAGCAAATAAATCTAAGATCTATAGTAATATATGTAAATTAATATGAGATGAATTAGTCCCTAAAAGCACGTATTCAATTGAAATACATTAATATCTAATTAAATAGTCATATAATTACTAGTATTTGATTGAAATAATTTGAAGTACATCGCATTGATCTCTAAATGTGCATATATATATATATATATATATATGTGTGTGTGTGTATGTGTGTGAAACACATCAATATAACTGTGAAACACATCAATATAACAAAGAATAATTGTAAAATTATTAGTATTATATTAAAGAATATCAGTTTGTTTAAATACTATGAGACAGCATTAAAGATATGTAGAAAATTACAATAATTTAGTTAAAATGACTTGATATATTGCAAATTAGTCTCAAAATGCATGTACGACACTTAAATTTAACAATAAAATAATAAATAGATATATAATTATCAGTGTTTACTTAAAATATATTAATGTGTAATGTATCAATCTCAGAAAATTTGTATATCACTGAAATATATTGATATATTATTAACTAATTGTATAATTGATGATATTAAATTAAAATAACTTAATATATAGCAAATTGGTCTCAAAGTCCTGGTGTTTAGCTGTAATACATTGTTATAATATCGAATATTTATAACATTATCGATATTACATTAAAATATATTGATTTGAAATGAATCAATATTTGAACGCTAGTATTTCATTCAAATACATTAAAATAACATCAGATAATTGCACAAAAGCAAATGTTCAGTTAATATAACTTGATGTGTGTTGAATCTTTCTCTAAATACATATATTCAACTTAAATTTATCGGCGTACGATAGTTACCTAATTCTCATCGTTCAGTAATAATACATTAATATGTAATGAATCGGTCTCTAAAAGAAAAATATTTATTTGAAATACATGCCTATTTGATATTATCTAATTTAAATATTTTTATTTATAATACATTATTCTCTAAGGCACATATTTGTTTGAAATACATCAATATAATAACTAATTATTATGAAATTATCATTATTCTATTAAAATGCATTGATATTAAAATACATTAGTTTCTAAATGCATGTATTTCATCGAAACATATCGATATAATAATGAATCATTATACAATTATTGGTAGTCTTTTGGAATAACATGCTATGCATCGAATTAATGCGCAAATAGTGACAATTTATCAAAATATATTGAAATAGCACCAAAAACTTGTACAATTACAAAATATTCAATTAAAACAACATTATATGTAATGACTTAGTGCCTGTTTGTTTGTAAAGTAAAACTTAACAAGATAATTAAATTTAGGTAAAGATATTTTTTATTGAATGTTGTGAATGGTGTTTATAAAGTTAATTATTATATTAAGATATAGGAGGGATATGATATAAACTTAGTTATTATGTTGGGATATGTGAGAGATGTAATATAAGTTAGTTATTATTTTAGTAATATGTGTAAGATGTGAAATAAAGTTAATTTTTAATATTAAATTTTATGTGTGATGTAATATGCCTAGTTAAAATTAAACTAGGTTAATTTTCAACGGCAAAATAAACGAAGCCTTAGTTTCTAAATACATTTATTTAAGGGGCATTTGATTCAGTGTTATCTCAATGTCAATGTTATTTAGATGTCATTTTATCTAAATGTTGTTATGATATTAGAAAATATCAATGCTATCCAAATTTTTTTTATTTAGTTGAAAGTTATTGACATTATAATGACAAATTGACAGTGTTATCTGGAAATGTCGCCCGATTTGGGGTGACATCTAGAAGTCAACGTTAATGATATTTTTATAATTAATTATAATATTATTTAAAGATGTCATTCAACCAAACAATTACTTTCTAAAAATAACATAACATAACATTGAGATAACACTGAACCAAACGCCTAACTTATATTTATTGATATAGCAATGAATTATTATAGAACTACTAGTGTTTGCTTTAAATACATTACGTAGTGAATCAGACTCTAGAAGCAAGCATTAAGATTAAATATGCTGATATAGTAATAAATAATTTTAAAATTATCAGTATTTAATTAAAATATATTGCTAAGAAATGAATCGATGTCTAAAGCTAGTATCTATTGAAAAGATTGAAATAACATCGAATAATTGCAATGAAGTTATTGTTTAGCTAAAACAACTTGATATATAACGAATTACTCTATAAATTAGTATATTCATATTAAATACATTGATATATCAACAATTAATTTTGCAATTATTAGTATTCAATTAAAATAGCATAATATTTAATAAAGTAATATCAAAATGCATACATTTACTAGAAATATATAAATATCTCATTAAACAGTTGTAAAATTGCTGGTAATCAGTTGAAATATTTTGAGAGGCATGGAGTTAACCTCTAAATACATGTATTGAGCTGAAATATATTGATATAGCAATAAATCATTGTTAAATTGATGGCAATATTTTAGAATACCTTGCTATGTAAGTACAATTATAAATATTCAATCAAAAAGAATAATATATCTTGCGAATCGATCTCTAAATATATGTGAGCAACTTTAATTCATTGATATAACAATGCATGATCGTACAATTACCGGTGTTTGCTTTAAATACATTTATACATAATGAACTAGTTTCTAGAAGCATGCATTTAATTGAAATATATTGATATATTGTTAACTAGTTGTATAATTGAAGGTATTCAGTTAATGTAGCTTAATATTTATTGAATTAGTCTCATAGTGCATACATTTAGTTGAAATATATCATCTGATTAAATATTTGTAAAATTATTGGTATTCACTTCAAGTACTATGAAATGTATGGAATTGGTTGAAATACTTTGAAATGCATGGAGTTAACCTCTAAATACATGTATTGAGTTGACATATATTGATATAATAATAAATTATTGTAAAACTGTTGGCATTTTTTAGAATACCTTGCTATGTACCTAATTCGTGTGTAAATACCAACATTTTATCATAATACAATGAAATAGCATCAAAAACTTATTGATATGAAATTATTGGTATCCACTTGAAGCACCATGAAAATGTTTTGAAATAGCACCTAAAACGTGTAAAATTTCAAATATTAAATTAAAACAACAAGATATGTGATGAATTACTCTCTAAATATATGTATTTAAGTTATATTAATCGATATAGCAAAGAATTATTATACAACTACCAGTATTTGCTTTAAATACATTAATACGTGATGAATCGGACTCTAGGTGCATGCATTTAAGTTAAATATGCTGATAAAACAATGAATAATTTTAAAATTATCAGTATACATTAAAATATATTGCTAAGAAATGGATCAATATCTAAATGTTGGTATCTATAGAAAATATTAAAATAACATCAAATAATTGCAATAATTGTTTAGCTAAAACAACTTAGTATATAACGAATTAGTATATTCGGCTTTAATACATTGATATTTCACCAACTAATTATGTAATTATCAGTATTCAATTATGATAGCTTAATATTTAATGAATTAATATGAAAATGCAAACATTTAATTGAAATATTTTGATATCTCATTAAACAGTTGTAAAATTGCTAGTAATCAATAGCAATACTTCGAAATGGATGGAGTTAGCCTTTAAATATATGTATTGAGCTGAAATATATTGATATAATTATGAATCATTGTAAAATTGATGGCAATTATTTAAAATACCGTGCTTTGTACCAAATTAGAGTGTAAATACCAACATTTCATCATAATACAATGAAATAGCACCAAACACTTAAAAATTACAAATATTCAATTCAAAAGAATAAGGTATGTAGCGAATCGGTCTCTAAATATCTACGTTCAACTTAAATTTTTCGATATTATAATGCATTATCATATAATTTACCATGTTTGCTTTAAATACATTAATACCTAATTAACGGATTTTATGAAGGAGGTATTTAGTTGAAATTAATTAATATATCATTAAGTAGTTGTGCAATTGATAGTTTTCAGTTAACGTAGCTTAAGATTTATTGAATTAGTCTTATAATGCATGCATTTTGTTGAAATATATTCACGTCAGATTAAATAGTTATAAAACTATTAGTATTCACTTCAAGTACTATGAAATGCATGAAATTAATCTCTAAATGCATGTATTTAGTCGAAATATATAGGTATAACAACGAATCATTATACAATTGTTGGTAATATTTTGGAATACCTTACTATGCACTGAATTAGTGTGTAAATAGTAGCAATTTATCAAATTATTTTGCAACAGCACCAAAAACTTGTAAAATTATAGATATTGAATTAAACAAACAGGATATGTAATGAATTAGTCTCTAAATACATGTATTTAACTTATATTCATCGATATAGCAATGAATTATTGTATAACTAACAATGTTTGCTTTAAATACATTAACACGTAATGAATCGGACTCTAGAAGCATGCATTTAGGTTAAATATGCAGATGTAACAATGAATAATTTTGAAATTGTCAATATTCCATTAAAATATATTGATAAGAATTGAATCGCAATCGAAATGCTTGTATCTTTTAAAATTAGTGTTTGCCTTAAATACATTAATGTGGAATGAATTGGACTCTAGAAGCTTGCGTTTAGGTTAAATATGTCGATATAACAATAAATATGTTTGCAATAATCTGTATTCCATTAAAACAACTTGATATAACATATTAAAGCAACTTGATATAAAACTTGATATGAAAATGAATGTAATTAACCTCTAAATGTATGTATTTTGTTAAAATATATTGATATAATAATGAATCATTATAGAATTATTGGTAATCTTTTGGAATACATCGCTACGCACTGAATTAGTGTGTAAATAGTAGCAATTTATCAAAATACTTTAAAAAATTATAAAATTTCAAATATTAAATTAAAACAATAAGATATGTGATGAATTACTCTCTAAATACATATATTTAAGTTATATTAATCGATATAGCAAAGAATTATTATACAACTACCAGTATTTGCTTTAAGTACATTAATACGTGACGAATCGGACTCTAGGCGCATGCATTTAGGTTAAATATGCCGATATAACAATGAATAATTTTAAAAGTATCAGTATCCATTAAAATATATTGCTAAGAAATGGATCAATATCTAAATGTTGGTATTTATTGCAATAAAGTCATTATTTTGCTAAAACAACTTAGTATATAATGAATTAGTATATTCGGCTTAAATTCATTGATACATCATCAACTAATTGTGAAATTATTAGTATTCAATAAAAGTTTTTTATTATATTTGAAGAGAAGATATGCAATTTAACTTTAATCTTATCTATTTTTAACATAATACTCAGATTACACACCTAATATTTGCTATATTGATGTATTTTAATCAAAAATTGATAATTAACGATCTATTAGGGGCATTTGGTCGCATTTTAATGTAATACCTATAATTACAAATCTATTTCTCAGTATATCGATCAATTTTAAGAGAATAGACTCTTTTAGGGTTTAATTTATGACATATCAATGAATTTAAGTTGAATAGTGATGTTTTTGCAGTTATTTATTGCATTACGTTGAATTCAAGTGAAATACACGCATTTAACGTAAGATTCATTGCATAATAAGTTGTTTTAATTGAATAAAAGTAATTGTTTGTGTATTTAATTAGTTTTTATTGTATTTGAAGAGAATATATGCAATTTGACTTTAATCTTGTTTATATGAATATTTGTTAATATAATACTCTGATTACAAACCTAATATTTTTTATAATGACATATTTTAATTAAAAATTGATATTTGACGATCTATTACAGACATTTGATTGCGTTTTAATGTAATACCTATAATTACACATCTATTTATCAGTATATCGATCAATTTTAAGACAATAGGATCTTTTAGAGTTTGATTTATAACATATCAATAAATTTGAGTTGAATAGTAATGTTTTTGCAATTATTCATTGCATTACGTTGAATTCAAGTAGAGTACAAGCATTTAGAGTATGATTCATTGCATAATAAGTTATTTTAACTAAATAAAAGTAATTGTGTGTATTCAATTAGTTTTTATTGTATTTGAAGAGAATATATACAATTTGACTTTAATCTTGTCTATATGAAGGTTTTTTAACATAATACTCTGATTATACCCTTAGTATTTGCCATATAGATGTATTTTAGTCGAAAATTTATATTTAGTGATCTATTAGGGGCACTTGATTGCGTTTTAATGTAATACTTATAATTACACATCTATTTATCACTATATCAATCAATTTTATGAGAATAAACTCTTTTAGGGTCTGATTGATGACATATCAATAAATTTGAGTTGAATAGTGATATTTTTGTAGTTATTTATTGCATTACGTTGAATTCAAGTGGAGTATAAGCATTTAATGTACGATTCATTGCATAATAAGTAATTTTAACTAAATACAATTAATTGTGTGAGTATTCAATTAGTTTTTATTGTATTTAAGGAGAATATTTGTAATTTGACTTTAATTTTATCTATATAAAGGTTTTTTAACATAATACTCTGATTACATACATAATGTTTGCTATAATGACGTATTTCAATCAGAAATTGATATTTGACGATTTATTAGAGATATTTCATTGCGTTTTAATGAAATTCATATAACTACACATCTATTTATCTGTATATCGATCAATTTTAAGACAATAGGCTCATTTAGTGTCTGATTTATGATATATAAATGAATTTGAGTAGAATAGTGATATTTTTGCAACTATTCATTGCATAATATTGAATTTAAGTGGAGTACAATCATTTAGAATATGATTCATTAAATAATAAGTTATTTTATCTGAATACAAGCAATTGTGTGAGTATTCAATTAGTGTTTATTATATTTGAAAAGAATAAATGTAATTTGAATTTAATATTATTTATATGAAGGTTTTTTAAGATAGTATTCTGATTACACACCTAAGGTTTGCTATATTGATATATTTTAATTAAAAATTGATATTTGGCGATCTATTAAGGGCATTTGATTGCGTTTTAATGTAATAACTATAATTACACATCTATTTGTTAGTATATTGATCAATTTTACGAGAATAAGCTCTTTTAGGGTCTGATTTATGACATATCAATGAATTTGAGTTGAATAGTAATGTTTTTGCAGCTATTCATTGCATTATGTTGAATTCAAGTGGAGTAAAAGCATTTAGAGTATAATTTATTACATAATAAATTATTTTAACTGAATAAAAGCAATTGTGTGTGTATCCAATAAGTTTTTATTGTATTTGAAGAGAATATATGCAATTTGACTTTAATATTATCTATATGAAGGTTTTTTAACATAATACTCTGATTACACACCTAATATTTGCTATAATAACGTATTTCAATTGAACATTAATATATGACGATCTATTACGGACATTTGATTGTGTTTTAATGTAATACCTATAATTACATATCTATTCATCAATATATCGATCTATTTTAAGAGAATAAGCTTTTGTTTGGTCTGATTTATGACATATTAACGAATTTGAGTTGAATACTGATGTTTTTGCTACTATTCATTGCATTATATTGAATTCAAGTAGAGTACAAGCTTTTAAAGTACGATTCATTGCATAATAAGTAATTTTAACTGAATAAAAGCAATTGTGTGTGTATTCAATTAGTTTTTGTTGTATTTGAAGAGAATATATGCAATTTAACTTTAATCTTATCTATATGAAAGTTTTTTAACATAATACTCTGATTACACATCTAATATTTACTATATTGATGTATTTTAATCGAACATTGATACTTAGCAATGTATTAGGGGCATTTGGTTGTGTTTTAATGTAATACCTATAATTACACAACTATTTCTCAGTATATCGATCAATGTTAAGTGAATAGGCTCTTTTAGGGTCTGATTAATGACATATCAATGAATTTAAGATGAATAGTGATGTTTTTGCAGCTATTCATTACATTACGTTGAATTCAAGTGTAGTACAAGTAGTTAAAG
>KZ451982.1:8942367-9024511 GCA_002786265.1 Apostasia shenzhenica
GGCGATCTATTAGGGACATTTGATTGCGTTTTAATGTAATACCTATAATTACACATCTATTTGTCACTATATCGATCAATTTTAAGAGAATATGCTTTTTTAGGATCTTATTTATGACATATCATTGAATTTGAGTTGAATAGTGATGATTTTGCAGCTATATATTGCATTATGTTGAATTCAAGTGGAGTACAAGCATTTAGAGTATGATTCACTGCATAATAAGTTATTTTAAGTGAATAAATATAATTGTGTGTGTATTCAATTAGTTTTTATTGTATTTGAGGAGAATATGTGCAATTTGACTTTAATCTTGTCTATATGAATCATTGATGACAATTATTTAAAATACCGTGCTTTGTACTAAATTAGAGTGTAAATACCAACATTTCATCAAAATACAATGAAATAGCACAAAAAACTTTTAAAATTACAAATATTCATTTCAAAAGAATAAGGTATGTAGCGAATCAGTCTCTAAATATCTTTGTTCAACTTAAATTTTTCGATATTATAATGCATTATCGTATAATTGCCCGTGTTTGCTTTAAATACATTAATACCTGATTAACGGATTTGATGAAGGAGGTATTTAGTTGAAATTAATTAATATATCATTAAGTAGTTGTGTAATTGATGATTTTCAGTTAATGTAACTTAAGATTTATTGAATTAGTCTTATAATGCATACATTTTGTTGAAATATATTCACGTCAGATTAAATAGTTATAAAATTATTGGTATTCACTTCAAGTACTATGAAATGCATGAAATTAATCTCTAAATGCATGTATTTAGTCAAAATATATAGATATAACAACGAATCATTATACAATTGTTGGTAATATTTTGGAATATCTTACTATGCACCGAATTAGTGTTTAAATAGTAGCAATTTATCAAATTACTTTGCAGTGAATTAAAATAACTTGATTTGTAGTGAATCAGTTTTTAAATGCATATATTAAATTTGAATTCATTAATATAGTATTCAAATATTATATAATTGACAGTATTATGTTAAAATTAATATGTAAGGAATAATTCTCTAAAACTATGCTTTTTGCTTTTTGTTGAAATATTTTCTTATGTTGTCACCTCTGGACGTTTTATTATTACTGATTGCTTGCATCTGTTGCGGATTTGAGTATAACATTGACTACCTGTAGGTCGCCTCAATAAACAGTTACTTCTAGATCAGCTTCTATATAGGCCACTCCGCCACTATGTTACATATATTTTACATTCATATTAATATTATTTTATTACTTAAAAATATCTAATACTTTTTCATATGATATGTTATATTGATAGGTAGTATATTATACGCTCTTATTTTATTATAATAAAATCGATATATTGCGATAGAGTCAGGTCATATGGATACCATACATTGTTGATCTTTTAGGTATTTTGTCGCTTCTTTGTACTACTAGATTAGCTATTTAATTAGCATAAGCACTATACATAATTTGGGTAGTTGTTGAGTGGCATCTACTCGATTGTGTGATGCAGAGTTCAATTAGCAGCGGTATTTCCCACTGGAGGTGGCGGATTCGAACTTCAAGAGAGTTGATGCTTAAGGACGTGCATCGACAAATTAGTTTCTAATATTTTTTAGTGATTAATTAGAGTCAGAAATCCGAGAACTTATTGCAGTCGGACAACCTAACACGTAGATTTTGCAGCAGCCATTCGACATCCGACACCTGCGTGCGGGAAATAGTAATTTTTATCACATGTGTATCATATATATGAAATATTTTATAATACACATATGATAAAAATTATTACGTATAAGATAATGATACATATATGAGTAAACTTGTTATATATGAAATATATTATAATATATATAATAAAATCTACTATAAGATATTTTATAATATATATATGATAAAAATTATTATGTATGTCGACCCAACCCGGTAGGTAATGACTACGGTAAAATCTACGTGTTAGGCTTTTAGGCTGTCGCTGTAATAATTTTTCGAGAAACCCTTCCATTCCAGTCGATGATTCTCGGTTCTGATCGTAGAGAAGAACCCTAGCCATGGCGATCGCAGCTCTACGGCGACTCCCTCTCCATCTCCCACGCTACTCTCCACCGAGATCCCTCTTCGCCCGCTACTCATCCTCTTCCGCCTCCAACTCCACCTCTGCCTCTGCCAAGGTCGCCGACCGCATCGTGAAGCTCTTTGCGATCGATGTCGACGGGAACAAACGCGTGGTCGTCGGTCTCGCCGGCCAAACCCTCCTCAAAGCCCTAGCCAATGTCGGTCTCATCGATCCGGCGTCGCACCGGCTGGAGGAAATAGACGCGTGCTCTGCGGAGTGCGAGGTCCACATCGCGCAGGAATGGCTCCAGAAACTGCCTCCGCCGTCCTACGACGAGCGCTACGTGTTGACCCGGAACTCCCGCAACCGCGTTCTGAACAAGCATGCCAGACTCGGTTGCCAGGTCGTGCTCAACCATGATCTCCAAGGTATGGTCGTCGCCATTCCTGAGCCCAAACCCTGGGACACTCCTTGAGGGTGGTAGTGGAATGGATGTAGTTCCAGATGCGATTCAAAATAGAAAAAATTCTTATGACACTGCTTCTGATCTATGTTGTGGAACTTACTAAATTTTTTTCCCTTTTTGTTATGGGACATCATGGGTGATGGATATTATGCATTTGCAAATTTATCTGGTGTACTATTGTCAATTTGAAGAAGATTTCAGGGAAGAACTATTAGAAGCTTGGAAACTATTGGGTGCTCAGTGTAGCACTGCTAACAAACTACTTGGTTCATTTTCCATTTGAAACATATATTTCACACTTTACATGGTTTATTTATCATTTTACTTGTGTCCTGAACTAATCATGTTGCACATGGTGCACTGACATATGCAATATTACTCCTAGAGGGTTTTCCTAAGTTAAAATTTTTGATTTTTCTGTGATCATGGTTTTTCTGCTGCCCTTGCAACATGAGTGTCTTTAGCATTTGTCTTTTTCCTACCTTTGCTTATGTTACATGTTCAAAAATGTGTTCACTATTTGTTCTATTTGTTGCTTCTTGTTAATTTTCTTGTTTTCCTCAAAATAAACAATTCTATGAGTACTTTGTGTAACCTTTTGTCATGAGATTTCATTGATCTTATGCATTTGCAAAATCGATTGTTATATGATTAAATCTTTTAATGTGTTAGGTTAGACTATTAGTTTAATTTTTTTTCCTGTAACATGATTTTTCTGCTGCTTTTGCATCATTAGTGTTTTCAAGAGAAATGTTGTTTTTGTATGCCCTAAATTTTTTGTTGGATTGGACGTGATTTTGGAATTTACTTATATCTATTTTTTTTATTTTACTTCTTGATGTCTTAGAATGATAACAGCGCCTTTGTTTCATAAATTCCATTTTATTCTAGAATGTTAGTTCGATTTTAGTTTTTTTTTTAGTTATCTCTTGAATGAATTTTATGTGTCCATTCTATTACTTCAAGCATGGTTAAATGTTGCAATTGTAGCCGCATGACTTCTTGTAACATCTTGTTGGTAGCTGATAGGATTGGTTCTCTGATCCTATCATTTGGTTCCATTGTCGGGACAACAACAGGGAGGCTTGCAAAACAATCAACAGAGAGGCTTGCTGGGAATCACTGAAAGACGGAATCTTACAACAAAAATGCTAATGATGGCTGAAATGCTTCTATCAATGGGGCAATTCCAGCCCATTTGTGTCATCCTGAGGGAGATCACGGTCAAGTTGGATGCCATGGAAGTTAAGCTGGAGCAATTCATCAAAAGCGATGCAGTAGATGATAATACACAGAAGATGAGATGAAGTAGAAAGTGAATACGAAAATCTCTCTGCTTTCTCCATTCTTCCTCTTCTTCTTCTTCCTTGATTTCTCTTTTGGAGTTGCAGGCATCCTCGAATTTCCTAGTATTTCATAGATCTAGATCGTATTTGAATTCTAACAATTGGTTTATGGCGTTATTGATCTCTTTAAGGCCTCGAGTGATGGTCAATTTTAATAATAGACCAATCAGTATAGCAAATTAACAGCAAGGATAATTAATAATGAGGTTTATGTATTTATATCAAATTGTATGAAAATATTGATTTGAGGAGAATTTAAATTATATTTAGGTAAGGTATATCAATTTTCTTGCAATTATATCAATAAGGCACGCAGAAATTTATAGTGGTTCGGCTCCCCGCCTAGTCTACTCTCCACACTCCTTAAGTCGGAATTCACACTAATTCACATCGGTTTTTTACGGAAATCAAAGCCGAACAAACCTGGTACAAACCCACGGTTTTTTACAGGAACCAAAGCTGAGCAAATCTTTTAAACCCTACGGCTTTTTATAGGAACTAAAGCCGAGCAAACCTACTCAAATACAACCTCCACATAGAGAGAATAACAAGTAAAAAAAAAGAGTTTGCTAGACTAGCTAGCTTAAATTATAACTTTAAGTAAGAAGAAATAATATAATGAGGAGCTCTATGGATATGCAAAGTTGCCAAGGAAACACTCGAATAGATCCAATAACGGCACATATTAGAAAACAGTGAATAAAAATGTATTTAAGAAGTTGGAAATGAATATCACTATGTGTGCGTTCAACTATAATAAAAAATTAATTAAAACCAAGAATTTTGAGTAGATTGCACCAAGTTAAAGCATGAAAACTCAAGGTTCACAGGAAGATTTAGCAAAAAAACAACAAAATAGAGAATTTCAGAAGCTGGGAAAGAGAGATCCAGAGAGGAAATGAACTTCTTTTCACTTGAAAACCACAATCTCGTTCTTTAAGATCTTCTTGAAAAGTTTTCCAAGTATAGCCTTAGGAGAATGAAAACTGAATGAAAGCTAGAGAGGAGAAGGTGTATTTACTGCTAAAACTAAATAGAGAGCTGAAGCACACAAAGAAAAACTAAGTCCAAATTGTATCCGTTGGAAAGAAAAGGAGACATCCCTTTATTTGTGCAAAAACAGATCACATCAGCCAATACAAGGTGACAACATCAAGTGGAGCTAAATAAAAAAGATAAATAAATAGCATGCCTCAATCTTTTAAAATAATAGCTATTACAAATATCAAGTCAGGCCACATTGATAAATTCAAAGCCAAAAATGGTCATCTCACAAGCCAAAACATCACAGAAGAAATAAGATACAAAAATACAAATAATTAATTAAGTGAGCTACACTCTCAATTCAATTTACTTAGAACGAATAAGTTTTTGAGCTTTGCAACCAAACAACATAAATATGAAAAGAGATAAGGTTTTCACAACTAGAAAACTAAATGGAAAAATACGAGTTGAAACCTTGGTAATAATGCACATGCTTATATCAATGTCCTAGAGAAATAAAATAAAAGATAATAGTAGCTTTTAATCTCTTGAATTAGATTTTTTTTGTCTTTGATGAAATTAACTTGTAAACTCACTTAAGATAAAAGTTAGTACAATAACACGAAAATAATTGGTATTATCAAAATCAACATGGTTCAACAATCTCCCCTTTTTTGATGATGGAAAGTACTTTAGTGTCTAAGTCGAGAATTAATAAAATCTATAAATGAATAACTCCCCCTTAGCAAGACACTAGAAAAATAAATGCAAATACTAAGTGAAGTGGGGGTGAATTTTAAAAGAATAAGAATATGTAAGAGTAATACTCCCCCTAAATTGATGCATTCAAAAAGAAATCAACAAATAACAAAGCAATTGTGAGAAGCAAAAATATATAACTAGTAGGATCACATAATTTGAGCAAGCAATACTATATGAGAGCTAAGAAAAATGAATCTAATAGCAAGATGTTAGCTACATAGTATAGTCACAAAAGGAATAATAAACCAAACAACTAATGAGTTCACATGACTTAAGTAACCAGTAACATGAAAATGAAAACTAATGATACTATACTTAATAATAAGATGTTACCCAGCACATAGTATAATCACAAGGATAGCAAATAGTGAACCAAATGAGCAACTAGCACACTGAATACCTTTCTCCCCCTTTGGCATCATCAAAAAGATACTAAGAAGGAAGAGACAAAATAATAGTTCTCAACTAGTATCAATAATCCATTACAACAAAAAATTGAAGCATAAACATCTCGACTATTATATCATTTCTTGCTGGGAAAGAGATGACCCATAATAGAATCAATCTTGAGGTCAAGGATCTCAAGAGTAGTTTCATTATGGCATACAAGATCACTGAGTTGAGAGGTTACACGTGTAAGCCTCTCAATTTGAGCTTGGAGAGAATTTTGAGATCTTGCTCTTGAATGTGGTAACCCAGCTCCTGAAAGGCATTCACAATAAATTGGGCAAATCTGAGAATGAATGTTGATGCCAAATCAGATCTAGGTGAGGATGGTTGAGAGGTGTAAGAGGGCTTTGGCTGACGAAGCTTAAGGCTGTCCATAGAAATAGAATAATATCTGGCATCAGAAATTTTAGAGGAAAAATCATTCTCATGGTTGGAGCTTAGGTAATAGCAGATTATATTCCCATAATGAAGCTCCTATGGGAAGAAAGTTTCCTAAGAATATTGTGGCAGCCATCAAGCTCATGAAAAATAATGCCAACAATATCGAGAACCCTACCCTTCAATAGATAATATACAGCAGATTGATGGACATTAGTTCAGTCACTCTTGTGCCTACATATTTGGATCAGATATTCTTGGAGAATTCTGCTTAGGGTTTTGGCATGATCACTGCAGGCAGACAACTTCTTGACTTTGCCAGCTAAATGCCTCTTTATGTCAGGAAGATTAAAGAAAGGATCAAAACTAAGAGTTGATTCAATATCAGAAAATGTACTGGACTCAATTTGAAGATCAGAGAAGGAGATAAGGTCATTAAGAGTACTGAAACCAAAGAAGTAAATAAGATCATCACCAGTGATGGTGACAGACTTTCCTTGAACAAAGGTTTCTAGAGTTCTATTTTCAAAATCAATCTTCATGTTGGCATAGAAATCCTGAACAATGAGAGGTAAACAGGGGTATTGCAAGACAACTATTTGGTCTAGCCTTGTCTCTCTATGATCCCTCTGATGAAATCAACTCTTTTCAGCTTGACAGACTTCACATTTAAAATGGGAATCTGTTCAACTAGGTTGACGTAATTTCAGGTGCTGGCATTCAGCAGAAGAGAGGAGATAGAAGCAGGTTTTACTGACCTCTTATTCTTTCTGTCCTTCATTTTGGGGGATGGAGGAGCAAAGGGAGAAGATGAGGATTCTGGGGATTGAGCAGAATAAGATGAAGATGAATCAGATGAAGGTAAGGGAGAGATAGGCTTCTTTTGTTTGTCTTTCTTCACTTTCGGTGAAGGGGAAGGAACAGGAGTAGAGGAGGTGAAACCAGCAGGAGAAGAAGAACGAGATGGAGCAGAAGATTCCTCTTCACTGATCTCCACAACAGGGGGCGGAGCCGAAGGTTTGAGCTTACTTCCAGGACGGTTTTCCCAAACCTAGGCTTTAGCCTCTGTTTTCTGTTGGAGGTGAAGGAAGGTGCAGAAGCAGGTGCAATAGAAGATTTACCTGGCCTATGCACTTTCTTTTCCTTTTTGCTTGCAGTTGGAGGAGGTTCAGGCATTGAAGTTTTTGTTGTGGTTGACCTGATGGTTCTTTTTGCTAGAGGATCATCTTCGACCTTCTTCTTCTTCTCTGTAGGTGCAGATTGCTTCTTCTTAGCTTTAGCCGGGGGAATCTCCACCTTCACTTTTTTGGAGGAAGCCGAGGTAGCCAGTTTCTTCTTCTTTTTCTTTTTGGAGGAGGAAGGACATGGACCTTGGGGTTCTTCAACCTCCTCAGGCGAATGGAAGTAGATGAGGGAAGGTTCCATAGCGGCTAGGGCAAGCGCTTTGTGACGGCTGGCATCTGAAGAATCTGAAGTTGTGGAGCCATTCGCTGAGGCCCATTCGGTTTTAGAAGAAGAGGAGAGGGAAGAAGGAGCAGCTCTCTTCTTTGATGAGGCCATGAAGATGGAGGAAGAGTTAGGGTTTGGAGAGGAATGAAGAAGAAGAAGGGGCGACGCGATGGATGGAGAGAGAGATAGAGCAGCAATGTGAAGCGATAGAGAGAGAGGGAGAACAACATGGAAAACAATAGCCATGCATGAAAGGGCGTTGCGCGGGCACAAGGCCCGATTCGCGCATGCGTTGCTGAGCGGTGCGGGTTAATGAGTTGACCTGTTGACCCGAATTTAAACATTTATGCTTGTAGCTTAAATTTCGTGGGTCGACCCGGCCTGATGGGTTAGGCTCGTTGACCTAGTCAATGGGCTCAATGAGTCCCGCAGACCCGATGGGCTTCAAATTTTCGAGAGATACGACTGATTTTCAATGTTAGCCAAGGTTGATTTCATTTGAGGTTGATTTTCCAAATCGGTCGAGTTTCTCTGGAAAAGATAGATTTTGAAGGAAATGATAGAACAAATTGAGCATATGATCATCAAAATCAAAAGTTAGCAATACAATGAATTGAAGTGATGGGAAAAATCCAGCAATGATAAGGTTTTGGTGTAAACATGAGAGCTTTAAATATTATGCATCTTGAGGCAACACAATGATGTCAATGCAAGGCTAATCATGACAAGTTTTTCATAAGCATAAACTAACCAACTTACCAATTTCTCTAATAATGAAATTAAATCTATTCTCATGCAATGACTTTGTAAAAATAACAGTAAATTGTAAATCAGTAGAAATATATTCCAAAGAAATATCACCCTTCTCAACATGATCACGAATAAAATAATGTCGAATTTCTATGTGTTTGGTTTGTGAGTGCTGAATCGGGTTTTTAGTTAAACATATAGCACTAGTATTATCGCATTTGATAGGAATGCGATCTAAATCAATACCATAGTCAAGCAATTGATATTTTAGCAAAAGTAGTTGTGCACAACAACTATCGGCCGCCACATACTCCGCTTTGGCCGTCGATAATGCAATGGAATTTTGCTTACGATTTGACCAAGGCACAAGTGCATTGTCGAAAAATTGACAAGTGCCAGATGTGCTTTTACGATTAACTTTGCATCCTGCAAAGTCAGCGTCAGAGTATCCTATCAAATTCGGTGTATTTTCTTTGGGATATCAAAGACCAAGTAAGTGTGTGCCAACTAAATATCTAAAGATTCGCTTAACTGCTGTTAAGTTGGATTCTTTAAGAGATGATTAAAACTGATGCGGGATAGATGAATGAAGATGCTATTTAGAGATCAACAAATTATATCTAGCAGAATATCCACAAATTAATGCTAAAATATCAGAAGTCAATTTTGTAATGACTGAGAAATTAACTAAATCCACAAAATCAATTACTTTTAAAATTTTAAATAAATTAGATCGAAGGTAATTGAAAAATTACCAATTCAAATTAGGGCGCAATTCGGTTTTCAATAAATCAGAAACGGGGCAACAAGAATATGAGAACTCACAATAACTAACAATAATTAAATTGCATTCAATAATGAGGTTGCACAGGCGGAACAAGTTCGAGCAACTCACAAGCGAGTAGAATGATCTAAAGTATTCGATTTAACAAGATTAAAAGGTTATTGAAGTTCGTACCTATTGACGTAGGATGTAGGGGATCCCAAGAAACACCGAGAAAGAGAGAGAGAACCCCGAGGGACGGCGGCGCGCAGAGAACTGAGCCTATCGGTCAAGTCTCAAAATGAAAAGAGCATCCAGAACAGCACACAGAGGTTTAAGGTGGTTCAGGGATGAGATCCCCTACATCCACCAGGACGAGCTCAAAACGTTTCACTATATCTCAAAAAGGAGCCGCTTGGGCCAAGTACAGACATGACCAGAGCTAAGGAAGAAAAGGCGCTCCCCTGTATAGAGGGAGGAAATGAAGAAGAAGAAGAAGAAGGTCTCTATGTGACTCGTCCTTCTTCCTTTTTTTCCTCCTTCTTGAAGCTTTGTTCAAGGATATTTATAGGCGGGTGGAAGGAGAGCTCCGCCCGGGTCTTTCGAAGGGAAAAAAGTATAAACAATGCTGAGCCCACGCTGGTGGTCCCACCGCTGTCGGCCACTGGAGGGGCTGAAAACAATGGGTGAAGAGTTTGTCTTCTTGGGGTCCGTGCCTTATGGGAACTTGCAATGGTTGGAGCATGCGGGCCCTTGGTTTGTGTGTTTGGAAGAAGCAAGCTGCATTGGAAACGGTGTGACCAGAGCACGCTGACAGCGATAGGTATAGCTGAGAAACATTGTGCTCGATGTGGCTGGGAGAGTTGGAAACATCGGTCATGCAGGATGTTTTGGAGGCTCCAAACATCACTCACGATGTTTGGGAGCTCCAAACATCACTCACGATGTTTGGGAGCTCCAAACATCACTCACGATGTTTGAAGGCTCCAAACATCACTCACGATGTTTGGAGACAAACACAGTTTCAAAGGTTAATGCATGATGTTTCATGATGAAGGAGCGCCACGTGTATGGCTATGATGCAGTGCTGGAGCCACATGTCCACAGTACCTGATTCAGATAATTTAGGGACCACGATGTAATTTTCTCAAATTAGGGCTTAGACGTTTGGCGGAGCTGCACGACGGTGTCGAGCAGAGTTGTTGTACTTATGTCGGCGTAGCCAGCGCGGGCACGTTGCTTGCGATGTGGAGGCGTGACAACGCGATCACGTCGGATCGGAGTCGGCGAGCTGGATGCATGAATACAGGCTAGCGAGCGGAGTGTGCGAAGATCAAACAAGGTAAAGGTTGAGGGGTGCAAGACGAACAAAATCGAACTCAGAGTGAAGAGCTGGAGCGGGTGGAGTTTAGGGATTCTCACCCAAGGCCCAAGCTCTTCCCTATTCGGGATATCGATTCATTCCAGAATTAGATAATCCTAAGGGAAAATACAAATCAAATTCATTAAACATTAAAAAAAAGAATTACAAAGAGACATTTATATAGACCTCCTTACAAACTGACTAAATAAAGAAAAATATATAATGTAATAAATTTCTCACACAAATAAGGAAATACTAGATAACATACTTAAAATAACAATCACAGAAATAAAAACAACTAATACAAATAAATGCGGGAAATAAAATCATTTCAAAATGGAATCTCCAATCAATCAGAATGAATCAGAGATTTTCAATCCACCAAGTCAGCAATCCGCAGCATCCATCTTTCCAAATCTGCTCTAATAGTCAGTCGATCAGATCGAAGCAATGTGGCTAGATCTCGGCCGTCGACGATAAACTCTTCCAGGAATGAATCAATGGTCGATCGTGGTGTCCCTACCAGAAATCGAGCAGACATGCAAACACTAAAAACAATATCTGGCCTACTTGTAGTTAAATATAGTAATAACTCAATTATACCTCGATAGAGCTTTTCATCTATATTTTTATCTTTTTCATTTTTATCTAATTTTGTAGATGGGCTCATTGGGGTACCAGTGTGTGCTTTGACTTGTCGATGCCAAATTTTTTGAGAAACTCTCTTGTGTATTTGCTTTGACAAATGAAAATGCCATTTGTAAGTTGTTTGATTTGCAGTCCAGGAAAAAAGTTGAGTTCTCCTATCATGCTCATCTCAAATTTCCTAGACAGATACTTAGAAAATTTTTCACATAAAGATTCATTAGTAGTACCAAAAATAATATCAATATAAATTTGTGCTACTATGAAATTTTTATCATGTTTTCTTGTAAACAACATTGTGTTAACTTGACCCTTGATGAAATCATTGTCTAGAAGGAATTTGTTTAATCTCTCATACCAAGCACAAGGTGTTTTTTTCAAGTCATATAAAGCCTTCTTGAGTTTGAAAATATGATTCAGAAAATAAGAATTAATAAAATCGGGTGATTGCTCAACATTAATCTCTTCGTTAATAAAACCGTTGAGAAATGCACTTTTGACATCTATTTAAAATAATTGAAAATCTCTGTAACAGGCAAATGAAAGCAAAAGACGAATAGCTTCCAATCGAGCTATAGGTGCAAAACTTTCCTCAAAATCGATTCCTTCGATTTGAGTAAATTCCTTGGCAACCAAACGGGCGTTATTACGAATAATAACACCGAAATCATTAAGCTTATTTCGAAACACCCATTCTATATCAATAATAGAATGATCTTTGGGATGTGGTACAAGTTTCCAAACATCATTTCTGGCGACTTGTTCTAATTCTTCTTGCATGGCAAGAATCCAAAATTCATCATTTTCGGCTTCTTCAAAAGTTTGCGGCTCGACGTGAGAGATAAAGGTAGAGTGAATTACCTCATCTTGGAAAGAAGCTCTAGTGCGTACTTCGTGTGATGGATCACCTATGATTAATTTTGATGGATATTTGTGTGCATCATCACGATGAGGTTCTTCTTTGGCTTTTGTTCCTCAACCTTTCAAACTTAGCTTCTCAAGGCCTGTACCTTTAAGAAAATCATCTCTCCTTGGAGAACAGGCATTAGACTCATTAAATTCAATATAAATGAATTCTTTAACCAACATAGTTCTCGTGTTATACACACGATAATGTTTGCTCATTGAAGAATACCCAAAGAAGATGACTTTATCGGATTTTGGATCAAATTTGCCTAAATCGTCCTTACCATTATTCAACACAGCATTTACAACCAAATACGCGAAAATAAGAGATGTTCGATTTTCGACTCTTTCATAATTCATAGCAAGTCTTCCTTAGTATTGAGCGAACAGTAATACGGCTCATAACATAGTAAGCCGTATTTACCGCTTCAGCCCAAAAATATTTTGGAAGTCCTCGCTCATAAAGCATGGATCGTGCCATCTCAATAAGAGTTCGGTTTTTCCTCTCTATAATCTCATTTTGTTGAGGTGTTCGAGGGTCCGAAAAGTTATGTGAGATGCTATGTTCTTCACAAAAAGATTTAAACCGTTCATTCTCAAATTTGCCACCATGATCACTACGAATAGATAAAGCATCAAAATATTTTTCATTCATAATGCGCTTGTACAAAGATTTGACTTAAAAGAATTTGTAGCTTGCTTTCATAGTATCACGCTTATGAGAAAGAAATAATGTCCATAAAATCTTAGAGTAATTATCTACAAGAACTGAACAATATTTCTTACCACCAAGATTAAGAGTCCTATTTGGACCAAACATACATATGCAAGATCTCAAAGGACTTAGTTGATATGATGGCATGCTTTGACTTAAAAGAATTTGTAGCTTGCTTTCATAGTTGACGTGCATCACATAACTTATCTTTCTCAAATGCAATACTAGGGAGACCTTTAACATGATTCAGTTTAAAAATTTTCTGAATGGTATACATTCTAGTATGACCTAACCTTCTATGCAATTGCCATGAATCATTTGTATATAATGCTAAACATTTTACGTAATTGCAATCAATAGAACTTAAAACGCGTCATTGCCGGGTCCCAAGTCCCGGATGAAAAACGCGGAGGGTTGCGTTAGGCAGTCGACAGCCAGCGTAAAACTTGTCGAATCAATCATGACATGAATTCTTTAGAAAATTACGCTAAAGCTAAGGCGTTTTCTGGAAGCGACGCGCTGTATTGCCTGAATACACTAGGAGGTACACTATCAATAGGGTGAAGCAGCTTTTTGAGAAACTAGGAAGTACACTATCAATAGGGTGAGGGAAATTTTGGTGCCAGGGGTGAAATTAAAAAAAAAACACATAATTTAGGGGCAAACCTGTCCGAAAACCCCTTGGATGGTCTTGGCATTTTAGCCTTCATTTGATTTGTGGTCAAGTTGGCTATGGTCATTTTTTCAAATTTTTTATGAAAAAATATATAATTTTTTTTGAAAAATAAAGTCAATTAATTATAAAAATATTAAATAAAACTGGTTGATGTATTGAAAATTATATAAATTATTTTATTTAAAAAAAATAGTCACGACCAAATTAGCCACCAATCAACTAAAGGCTAAGGAAGAAAGTTCGTTGCAATTTTGTCTCAAATTCAGTTGCAGGGTGGTGTTTAGAACAGAGGGAATGTTGTAAGACAGTTTGGTCCATAGAGCTGGCTGGTTGGTGCCGATATTACGGAGGCCATTTGGTCCTATTTTCTTACCCTACCCCCCCATCTGATGGCTGAAAGCATGCCAAGTGGTAGAAATGCTGGTCAAAATCATACCCCAATTTGGCCAACACTGTCAGTTTGATTTTTTTATGAATGACTCGAATTGTGTCAGATCTTATTAGAAGTAACCCTTGGTATTTTTGGGTTGGTTGTAGGATTTTTGATGGGATTTTTGTAGAATCATCACTGATTTCAGTTGCTGGAGATGTGGAACGCTGTTATCCATGAAGGAGACTCATTCTACTGCATCATGAGGGGATCTATTCTGTCATTTCCTTCAGATTTAAGGTATGATTGAGTAATGCGACCTTTTGATTTGAATCTATTTTCTTATTTTACCCATTTTCTTGTTTTTTTTTTTTTTTTCATGCTCTATATTTTTATCTATTTGGTTTACGTTCTCCTTTACTCATCTCTTATGTTTGGTCTGAATCTTTATTCTACCTTTTATTTTGAAGGGTGAATCTTTAGTTGAGTTTGGGTTTTTTGATTATGCTATTATTCTCTTTCCATCCATCTATTTTGTACTTAAATCTTGTTTGTGGAATGTTCATTACTAAAGTTAAAAGTCGTTATGATTTAAAGTTTTTTTGTATGTAAGGTTTAAATTTAATAAAATTAAAATTAAATTTAGATAGAGATATTTTTTTTATTAAAAATTGTGAATGATGTGAAATAAAATTAGTTATTGTGTTGGAATATGTGAGGAATGTGATATAAATTATTTATTATTTTAGTGATATGTATAGAATGTGAAATAAAATTAATTTTTAATATTAAATTTTATATGTGATGAAATATGATTTTAAAATTAAATCTGATTAATTTTGAACTGTCAAATAAATACAAGCTTAGAGGTTTAGTTGAACTGGCAAAAGCCTTTTATTTTTGTGGCTGTGTGCTTGAGTGGTATGTAGTGTCCATCATATCCCTATCAAAAAAAGAAAAAAGATGTGGTGTCCACCATATGCAGGTAGTCCTGCTAACCGGACCGGACCGGGCTCCGGTCCAATTCCAACAGGTTCCGAACTGGCCTGGAACTGGTTGGCCAAACTTGGAACTGGTTTGGGTCTAGTCCGGTTCCATGTTTTAGGTTGAGCTAAATTTATTTAATTAAACAATATATTTTTAATATTACTATAAAAATTGTTATTAGCATTAATAAAAACTTTTATAATAAAACAACTGTAGCTTATTAAAATATTTTGTATTGCAAAAAAAAAAAAAATTATAAAGAATTTTTTTAGAGTATTCATTTTCTTTTTTTAAATTGTTATTCTTAAGTCCATCCACAAAATTATGTTGTTGATTTCATGACTCGACAGCAAACTTGTAGATTAGTAAGCATGCAAAGGATCGCAACAAATAAGTTACTTTTGTAGTCTTATATTGTTCTTTTTGTGGTGGAGAAAGTTGATTTAGATGTAATAGTCAACACTTGGTGCCATTAGAACATCTTGAGCCAAGGTAGATAGAATGATGTATTATTTTGACTAGCATTTCTACCACTCCAATATGCTCATATCGTCAAATTTTTGCTTGAGGTGTACATAAAATTGTAACTCGTTCAAATTTTCAGGGCTCGACTTTGTGTCGTAGATTGCTCACTAGTAGTTGCTTTTCTTTACTCTAAAACGTGTCTCTTCACTGTTGCTGACTTATAAATGTTGAAAATGTTTGGCATCTATTTCGCAATATGCTTAAATTTATCAATAATCAAATGCTCGAAATTAAAAGCAACAGAAATAATTAAGTTTATAATATGATATTCACATCTAACATAAAAAAGATATCCGTAAAATGGAGGTTTTAAAAATTATTATAAGAAATTAGCTGCAGAAGTATTATTCGATTCATTATCTAAACTAAATAAAAATATTATTTTCTTTGCCGTAAATTTAATAAACATTTTCAATGTAAGTAGAAGTAATAGATCTTGTATGAACTTCAACTAATGTATCTAATGAGAATATATATTTCTGTATTCCTCACCGTCCAATCTAATGATTGGTAATAATTAGGTAATTCTTTCTGTTTTTTTAGTTCAAATATCAGAAGTTAAACTAACTGTACAAGTAATATTAGTGAGGTATTAAAAGAAAGATTTTCTATATTCTTCATATATTGACATATAATTTTTTTAAGTATATGTTTAAAAGTACAATTATATTGAGGTTGTAAATATTGAATAATATATATTTTCTAAAGTTTCTCTTTTTCATATATTGTGAAAGGCTGTTTGATTCATACAAAGAATCACACTAAACTTCGACGTGTCTTATCATTCTAAATGATCATAGTATAGATTTATTTTGTGGATTCAATTGTGTTTGATTTGCCTCTATGGTAGTGGGTTGATAACTTTTGTGATCAAATATGTGAAATTTAGTTAGATAATTTTTAAATGTACTAGTTCATCATTTGTACCACCATCTTTGTACGAGTATTGATTTTTGCAAATTTTGTAAACAACGTATTCGAGTTTCTCCGGATTGCTATTAGGTTTAATCTATAGTTCAAAATACTCTCATACCTTATTGCATTTTGTTCGAGACTTGTTGGAGAAGCCTGAAGATTGAGTTGACAGGTCAGTGTCAGTGCCAACATTTTCACTTGTTTTAAGGTCAAGATCATGTTTTTCAAATAGATCGTGATCAGGTTCTGAAGTTTCGTTAAAATTCTCATCGAGTGGTGAAAGACGATCGAGTTCCAGAAAGTGATCTGGATCCATATTTCGCTAGTGACCTAAGGAAGATACAGCAACGAATTAATGTTGGGAAACCATCAAAACGTTGAATATGTTTGCAAATTTTTTGAAAAGACAAAAATCTAAAAGATAATGAAAGTTGAAGAAATTATACAACATATAAGTCCTATTTATAAAGGACTATATCTATATATAGTTTAAAAAGTGTAAAATAATCTTAAAACAGTCATACAAATGATCCTAAAACGGTCATACAAATGACCGTTTGATTATATGTTTTTAATCAACTCCCATTTGGCAGAAATAGGCACTGATGCCAGATGCCACTTTATGTCGTGGGAGCTGCCCCCATTCAATTTTTTTTTTAAATAATGAATTTGGTTCTCAGGTTTTGAGGGTGCAGACCGCGCCGAACTGGTTCCGCTCCCTGGAATCAGCCAGAATTGGTTCGGTTTAACTGATTCTATGCCGAATCGGGTTTTACCGGGCCAGTTTCGGATAGAATCGGTCCAGTAAGCTATTTGCAGGTCCACTCAGCAACCCTAGAATCGCATGCCAAATGAGGTGGCGGATTTTTAAAAATAATGATAATTATAAAATTGATAAACAGTTTAAACATATTCGTTAAAAAATATAAATATAAATATATTTAAAAAGTCACTCTAACTTCGGGCCATCTCAAAAAATAAAAATAAAAATTTAATGTCAATCAACGGAGCCTCCTAATTACCGGACTCGCTCGAACTTCAGGCGACTTCTAGGCATGACAGATTTTACCTTAATGATTGATAGGTGGAGTCTGACCCACCAACCCATTACCATCACTATACTTTTATCCATAAAAAAACTAATCTTTAGTTTTAGTTGTTGACAGATTATATTTTTTTTCTTATTTTATTATATTTAATCACTCGTGTGTATTTATTTTTTCTTTTTTTATATTTAAATAAAAGGTAAGTTATACTCGAATTTCTCAATTTAGAATTTAATAATATACAGGTTTATGTTTTTTAAAATTATAATATTTGGTCACTAGTTTTAATATAAATATCAAATGGGTCTTTATCTATTTTTTTATTATTTAAAATTTTTGTAATTGTAATTATAAAAAAATTATAATAATAAATACAAGAAAGGATTCTTTTGATAATTATATTGAAATTCAAAGATCTCGATGTTATAATTTTAAAAATGTATATTTACGTGTTATTAAGTCCTAAATTTAGAAACCTAGGTGTAATTTATCCTTAAATAAAAGAAACTTAATATTTTTTTAAATTATTAATAATTATATTTTAATAAATTATGATTATTAAATTAAAATTTTGTTTCACTTTATATATTTTGATTGATTAAATTTTTCACAAACATCTTGTTGTGCATTTCTATTCATAAACTTTGACTTTTGTGCACTGTAGATTTCGATGGTGAATACGATTGTCTACATTATTATTAACCTTCAATACGATTGTCTATATTATCAAGGTTTTAGCTTAGTAATCAAATAAAGCAAACACAAGAAAAATAAGATTTTTTTTAACTAGAAAGCTAATTGAAAAAATACGGTAAAATCTTGGCAAATATGCATATGATTTTATTAATGTTTAGAAAAATAAAATGAAGTTCAATAGTAGCTTTTGATTCCTTGAATTTAAACTCTTTTGTCTTTTATAAAGTAATTAACTTATAAGCATACTTAAGATAAACATTAGTTTAATAATTTTAAAATAATTAATATCATAAAAATCAGTAGAGTTCAATATATATGAAGATTGGTGATGTTATTCAGTCTTTGTAATGCTCTACAATTTTCATACATCTTATGGATGATAACCCGAGGCAAAAAAAAAATGGATGATAACTTGAGGCTTTATATTGAGGAGTTTGTCATAGTATTTTGACGATATCCTTATTTATAGTCATACATTGGAAGAACATATTAGGCATGTGAAAAAAGGTATTTGATTTTTTTGCAAGTCACCGGCTATCTATCAACTTCAAGAAATGTGAGTTTGGAAAAAAAATCATACTATACTTTGGGTTTGAAGTTGACAATGATGAAACAAAAATTGATCCGAACAAGTTAAACGCAATTAAGGAATGGCCTCACCCGAAAGTACTACCGATGTTAGGAGTTTTGTGGGAGAATGCTAATATGTAAGAAAATTCATCAGAAATTTTTCTATCATTGCCTCTACTCTATATGCTTTTACTAAAGTAAACAAAAAATTTACATGGAAGAAAAACATGAAGATACATTCAACTTATTGACGAGAAAGATAAGCGAAGCACTCATTTTAGCATTACCAAATCTACAAAAGCCATTTGAGATCGAAGCTGATGCATCAGAATATACTTTTAGCGCGATTCTAATGCAAGAAAGAAGGCCTATAGCATATTATTTTTAGATGCTTCAAGGGTCAAAAAAAAACTATTCAATATATGATAAGAAGTTATTGACATTGTACCAAGCGGTAAAGCATTAACGTCCTTACTTATTGGGAAAGGAAGCTTTTATTCGCACTGATTACAAGTTACTATAATACATTTAAATACAATCTATGCTTCAATAAGTACGTTATATAAAGTGGATGTCATACCTCCAATAATTCAATCTTATCATCATATATACGATAGGAGTACAAAATAAAATAATTGACACGCTCTTCTGATCACCAGTATGTTTATCTTTTTGCATGAAAATACAATCCACTCTCCTTAAAGAATATGAAGAGATGTATACGAATAATAGAGATTCAAAGAAAAATTTATGGAAGCAAAAAGTAATAAAAAAAGTCTTACTTTACTATTAAGGGATTTCTCTATAAAAGAACACAATGATGTATTTCTAAAAATAGTGATAGAATGAGATGGATTAAAGAAGCCCATCCTCCAAGGTATTCGAACACTTTGGAGTAGCAAAAACTCTTCTTAATCTACAAATGTATGTGTATTAGCCATGAATGCATCTTGATGTAGTCAAATTCGTCAAAATGTGCATTTTATGTTTCACATCCAAGCCATTTAATTGCAAAAACGGCTTATATATTCTTTTGCTTGTACCATATCGGCCTTGGGAAAGTATCTCTATGGATTTTCTTTGAGGATTACTAACTACACGCAAAGGACATAACTACGTATTTTTGGCGGTAAATAGATTCTCTAAAATGATCGCGCTCATGCCATGCAAGCAGACTTTTTCAAGAAAAGAAGCAGTATGCTTATTCTTTCAATATGTTTGGATTTATTATGGTCTTCCAAAGTTCATCATCTCTAATAGGGACTCACGCTTTCTAAGTAATTTCTAGAAGTCTTTATAGGCTATAATGGATACCACACTCAAAGGAGTACTATCTTTCACCCACAAACTGATGGTCAAATAGAGGTCGTCAATCACACGGTGGTGTATCTTCTAAGACTTTTTGATACTTATTACCATAAAATCTGGGTTGACAGTCTTTCTTGTATATAATTTGCTTTTAATCGTGCAATTCATGATTTTACCACCCTAGCTCCTTTCAAAGTATGTTTGGGATATTTACCTCAGTGCACATGTGATATGGAGTTTACCGTAGATTCAAATCAATCAACACAAGAGGTTGATGCTATCACAAATATTCCTAGAAGGGATTCGAAAGGTTCATATGGAAATGAAGAAACAATTCAATAGAACCCAATAATAGCACAAGTTACGACATGACAAACATTGTATAGAAACAAAATTTAAGGTAGAAGACCTCGTATGGCTGTATATAAGTAGAGATAGGCTCAAGATAGGCTCAAATGAGATGAAAGAAAGCTCAAACAAATATGACATGGTTCATTTAGAATTTAAAAAAAGATTAGAGCTAATGCTTATCAATTGAAACTTCCAGCTTATATGAAATTATATTTTGTAGTCAGTGTTGAGAATCTCAAATCATTTGAGCGGTCTATATTAGATAATAACCAATGAGAGATAATTCAAATATAGATGTCTTGGAGACAAGATATGAAAGAAAATTGAATGAGGATAAAGTGTTGAAAAAGATCTAAGGTATCTTCCGTGTTAGAAAGAAGGGATAAAGAGCTTCACAAGCTAAGCTGTATAGTGAAGAACATGCAACCTTACTGTTTGCACACCTGCAACTTAATTCATGGGAGTGAATCTTCTTTAAAAAAAAGGGGACCTGTGATCAAGAGATCAAAAGATTCATGCGTTGGATCCAACTTGACTTAAATTGATCTAACCCAACCCAAAATTAAGAAAAGATGAGTAGGTGAAGTTTCCCACCTATCAATGTTGATTGTTCTTCTTTCCCACTTAGCTAGAGTTGTATTTTATTGTTAAAGAATTTTTTTTTCCTTTCTAAATATTTATTCTATGTATTTTCATTGGAGACCTCATTTGTACTTAATTTCATTCAAGAATAAAAGAAAAAAATTTATAAAATTTATTGTATTTGAAGATTTTCTCCTATTCTCTTCTCCTTTTCTCCATAAAAAATTTCTATATTTTGAAGTCTTCAAATTGCTTAGGCTTTCATTTAAAGCGTTATCAACCCATGATGTCTAAGTAGTTTTGGATCACTAGACATTGAATCCTAATGACAGCCTCTGTTGCCTTGCTAGAACAAGCCAGCATTACAGCTCCTCCACCTCAACAACCACCGACACTGGCCGGAGTAACACCCAAGAGCATCAGCAATGGCCAGATCTTTGTTGCCACAGCAAACGGTTGGCGGAAGGTTGTTTCCAGCCATGCCGGTTATCGTTGCTACTACGCTGCTTTCGTAGCCCCATACGATGTGCCCCTCGGTCATGCCAATGTGTCCACTCCTCACGACCTCGCATGGCTTCCAATCATGTTGGGCCACCTGCAGACCCATGCTCCAGGAGACGTTCGTTCTAGCATGAATGATAGAGCTACGCCATTCTTTTCCCTTCTTCTTAGACCCATTGTGTTGGGAAGAAGCTGCAAAAGGCCCCCCAGGTTCTACCACTGATTTAAGCTTATTACATAAACCAATCGTGTGACTAAAGCACCTGATCTCTTGCCCACCTAACACAGACCCAACGACTAACACTCTCCCTTCTAGTTCAACTGCCATGAAGTGTACCTTAGCAATCTTTGCCAAAATTTACCCCGCTCCTTTGATCAAACCATCCTGATCTCAACTCTAGTCGTCTTAGGCATAAGGCGAAAGTCCCCTTGGGTTCTTGTAACATCCCGTGATCTCATTGTAGAGGTATTGTCCGCTTTGGCTTTAGGAAAACTGCGTACTTGAGTACTTCCCAGGAGGTCACCCATCCCAGTGCTACTCCAACCCAAGCACGCTTAACTACGGAGTTTTCCATCACTAGCCTCACGGTTTTGCCCCAAAAGGCGCCTCTACTATTTGAGATCACGTTATCTACTTATACAGCTCAGGATCTCCCTCCCTTTCCAATGTGGGACGATTCATTCCTGCGCCCCTCTCACCACTCATTATTCGGCCTAGAAGCCTGCCAGGAGCCGCACTTTGCCTCAGTGATTCCTTTCTCTTAGGACATCACCCGGCGATCACTCCCCGCCCTCTTCGGCCACGGGCGTCACAGTTCTGTTACGAAATCTGACTTAATACCTAAGTCATTCGCAACTAATGTGCCTTTGTTGTAACCCCCCTAACACGAACCTAATTGTCGACTGAACCATCCTAGGCACAAGGTAAGAGGCCCTCAAGTTCTGTTATGGAATCTCGCTTAACACCTAAGTCAGATTCATAGTTATTGCACCTGAGCTCCTGCCCCATAGCATGGACCTAGTGGCTAAATAATATCTAACACTAGCCGTCCATGGTACGAAAGCAAGGGCCCCCCAGACTCTATTACGGAAGTAACTCAACACCTTGAGTGGAACCTTTGGCTAAGGCATTTGGGCTCTTGCCCACCTGGTATGGTCCTAGCAGTTGGTGTGTTCTAGTCTATACTGTTCTCTCTATATGTGGAATATCACTTAGCAAACTTTCGCTTAAGTACACTCTACACTTATGGTTCCTTGATCTTCCATATCTTGCATCCCTGCATGCATACATTCATATATACATATATCGACACATCTGTACATTGCACATCTTATTAAAAATTTCTTTTATTCAATACAAAAAAAGTTACAAGTAAAGATTACATTACAAGAAAAGAAAGGTACAATCTCATCCTACTCTACAGGGGCAGTTCCCCTACCTCGAGTCCTCATCTTCAAAAGAGTCGCCCACCAAAATTTCAAAGAATTGAGGCAGGTTATCGTCTAGTAGATAGTAGATCTAGACCAAACACTGAGTAGCTAGACTCATAGCCAAGAATTAAATTCTTTTTATTTAATTTATGTTTTTTTATTTTTTAAATAAAATTTATATTTAAAATATTTTTCTTGTTCCACCTCCTGCACTGGCCAGCTCATCGCTCCACACTAGCCTTGTGCATGATTAGGGCTGTTACCGATCCGATTTCGAGCCGAGCTAATACTGGCTCGAAATCGGATTGATCACATTTCGATCGACTCGAGCTCGATTGGGTTTGACTTCGAGCCGGCTCAGTCGATTTCAATCGCCTTCGAGCCGATTTCGATTCATTTTCGAGCTGACTCGAAAATGAATCAAATCTCAAAATTTTTTTGAGCCGATCTCGAGCCAGGTAAGCTCAACTCGATTCAGCTCACGATCGGCTCAGTTTATAATATATATATATATTATATTTAATATATATTATATATACATATTTTATATATATACATATTTTATATATATATATATATGTATTATAATATAAAATGTATTTTAATTCGAGCAGATTTTGAGCTAGATCGAGCCGAGCCTACTCTTGCTCAAAATTGGCTTGAAATTATTACTGAGCCGAATTTTTGGCTCGTTAGTTGGCTTATTTAAATCGACTCGATTTTGATTCGATCTAAAATCGATTCAATTTTTGATTGATTTTCGATCTTCGATCCATAACACCCTTATGCATGATGGTCGGCAAGCCCCTGTGCTAGCCCTAGATGCCTATGCTGCCATGTGCGACTGCTGCGCTTGTGCATGATGAGAATTTTTTGTGTGCACAATGTGTGTCATGTCATCCGTTCGCACACAAATAAAATTAAGCTATGTGGCACAACGGGCTGTTACTTAGCACTGATTTTTTGCTACGTAGCACTGATTTTTTGCTACGTAAGACTACATGATATTGATGCCTTGTTATTTGGAGTTATGTAGCACTAATTTCTTGCTACGTAGTACTGACTTTTGCTACGTAGCACTGATTTTTTGCTACGTAGGATTACATAATATTGACGTCTTATTATCTGAAGCTACGTAGTACTGACCTCTTACTACATAGAGCTACGTAATATTATGTAGATAACAAGACGTTAATATTATGTAGTCCTATGTAGAAAAAAATCAGTGCTACGTAGGAAAAATCAGTACTACGTAGCAAAAAATTAGTGATATGTAGCTCCAAATAACTAGGTATTAATATTATGTAGTCTTACGTAGCAAAAAATCAGTGCTACGTAACAGTCCATCGTGCCACGTGACTTAATTTTATTTTTGTGCGGACGGATGACATGGCACATATTGTGCACACAAAACTTTCTCGTGCAGGGCAGGTGTAACTGCGGTGTTTGAGGCGCACATGGCGGCCCACTCGTGCTGCAGCGCAGCGGCCATGCGTGTGGGCAATGAGTAGGAGACGAGGGATATTTTTATCCTTAGTATATTTATATATTTTATTTAAAAAAAAATTAGTAAAAATAATGTGATTAAAATTTAAATGTCAATCTTTGTAAGATTTTAAAGTTGTGGACCGATTTTCTATTATTCTTGAATCTCAAAAACTTAGATATTTATTTTTGATCTTACTATGTTAGTTCTCCGCAGAAGATCACATATTTTTAGATTCGTCAAATTTTGACCAAGAGTTTAGCAGTATAAGCAAATTATGTCATTTATACATATAATAATATAAGAGTGATCAACATTGATTAACTATTTTAAAATATAAAAATTGAAACTGAAGCTGTACCAATTAGTTTTTTAATATCAAAAACTTAAATTAAAATTAATCTAACAATTAATTGGTTATTCGATTAATTGAATTTTTTAGTTGATTAATCACAAATATTAGTTGGGATAATTACCTGCATGTCACACAATTTCACTTTATTTATGCGTTATCCATTCATTCTTAGTTAATTACGCTATGCACATTCAAATATTATAAAATCTTACATACACATATTTTAACTTATTTTTATTATAATGAGTAATCATAATTTTTCAATAATCTAACTATAATTAGATTACAAAAAATCTGAGCCGTTCATCATATTATTTTAAGGATATTTAAATATATTTTGAGTGAAAATTTTAAAACCTTAATGTTTAAGTGGCGGTAAAGGAAGGAGATATTCGCGATGTAAATTGATTTTAGGACAAATTAGCACTTTAATGTGGTATTGAGGAAAAAAAATATACATTAAGAATAAAAATATAATTTTAATAATTTACTAACAGAATATTTTTTTTTAAATAAATTTTGATTAAGTTTTAACTCAAATGTGTGTATATAAGATTTTATAATATTTTAAATATGTATAGCGTAATTAATTAAGAATGGATGATTAAAGTATAAATAAAATTAAATTATATGACATGTAGTTAATTATTCTTTTTCATTATTATTATTATTATTTTGGATATTAAACCAATTTTGTATTCGTGAGCCCTAATTTGATTTCCGTTTCAACTTCTCTCGCATTCTCAGCTCGACATTCGTTTGGACTCATGGAAGGGGCTGGCGGGCATCTGCTGCGGCTGTTGGTGAGCTGCCGGAAGATAACGGCGCAGGTGACGAAGGGCTCGACGGAGACGATCGTCGCCATGGCGTCGTCGGGTGAGCAGGAGTTCGCCGCGGAGGCCCGCGCCAGGCTCTACCGCCGCCCTCGCTCCCCGCGACTCTGGGACGAACGCGTCGCCGCCCGCGTCGGAGAGAAACTAGCTCTCCGCCTCCGCCAGATTGGCGTCTCCGATCTCCGCCTCGACGTTGACGATTGCGACCGAGATCGCCTCTCCCGCCCGCCGCACTACCGCAGGTCTCTTGCTCTGCTCTTCAAATCAGTCGAGCGCGCCGGCGTCCGCGTTGCCGGCGCTGATGATCTCCTCCAGAGCGATCAGGCACAGGAATGATTTCCGATCTCATCCTCCACATCGAAGATCGATTGCGAAGGAGAATGGCTCTCCCGGCCACCTGTCTACCCCCGGCCTCTCGCCTTCCTCTTTCAGTCCTTCAAGCTCGCCAACGTCCGCATCGCCGGCTTCGATGATCTCCACTAGGGCGACCGTGCACAGAACTGATTTCCTGGTATTCTTCGAAACCGAATGGCAGATAATTGAATATGATTTTCCTAGCATTTGTTCTGCAATTTTCGTGGACAGATGTATTGATTTAGAATGCTCAAATTGAATTTAATATTTCTATCATATTTCAGTCAATGAAAATAAATCCATTTTTTGTAAGTAAAACTCATTAGCAAATTTATGAATGGGGTAAAATTTAAAAAAAACTCAACTATTAGAGAAATTATTGCAGTCGGACAGCCTAACATGTGGATTTTGCGGAAGTCATTCGACGTGCGACGCCATCGCGGCTCAGCAGTTGGCACTAATGGCGAGTTTTTTTAACGTCGTTTGCTCGCTCGTGATACCGATGAACCCTAATTTTTTTGGCGGGCTGTTACGATACATATATAACAAAATTTGCTACGTATGATATATTTTATGATACATTTGTGATAAAAATTGCTACACATGAGATATATTATGATATATAAATATCAAAATTTACTACATATTAGATATTTTATGATACATATGTAATAAAAATTACTACATATAAGATATATTATAATATATATGTGAACAAAATTGCTATGCATGAGATATATTATGATACATATATGATAAAATTTGCTACGTATGAGATATTTTATGATACATATGTGATAAAAATTACTATATATGAGATATATTATGATATATACATGAGCAAAATTGCTATGTTTGAGATATATATGTGAGAAAAATTGTCATGTTTGAGATACATGTGTATCTGACCGAATTTTAAGGAAAGACCGCCTTGAAGATTTCTATGTCCTAAGAGATCTTTCAACGCTGCAGCTACTTGATGAGACAATAGACCATTGTCACCGCATTTGATGGGAGCTGCGTGGGGACAATACAGAAGTGATTAAAAGTGTTCATGAACTTGGGCTGGAATGGGAGGAATAGCCCACCGCGGAGGTGGTGGAGGCAGACTGTAATCTTTCCTTTCGGCAGTTTTGAATGTCCCATTCGCTGAAGGGAACTCTATCCCCAGCTGGGGGTCTCTCCCCCAAACTTGCTAGACCTTCTCGTTAAAGGTATTAGTAGGGAGGTTGCATGTATCGTCGGCTACAAGCTAAACATCATCCCACTCTATTTCACTCGGGTGTGTGATTTCTTGTGAGCTATCTCAATCACGAAAGAATATGGGAAGTGGGGACCACTCTGACCCTCGGGCCTTATATATCCTTCAGCCTGGAGGTTCCACTTCCCAAGGCCATCATCTAACTGTCCAATCCTGTTACTCTAAAATGAAAGGCTACTGATCGTGCGCATCATCTCAATCCCTTCGGTAGTCATTTCACGAAATTCAAAACATGGCAATGATAACTCATTTCGTGAAAAACAATTCCACTAAGTGTTAATGAGATTGGATCACAAGTTCATCACCAAAAAAGAAAGAGAGAAAAGAAGAAAAGAGAAGAAGAAAGTAGGCTGAGCATTAGGCCCTATGGAGGGGAAGCTGGAACTCTGTTGCAGTGAGGAGATTTTGGACGGCACTGGCAAAGTTTGTTTAGCGATGGTTCTCTCCAATTTGCTCTTCGAAGTGAGCCTTTAGAGCGGCTTTCTCCTTCCGAAGTTGTTCGATCTGCGCCGACATCGCCTCCAAGTGGGCTCCAACCTCCGCAGAAGAGTTTGGGCCTCATCAAGTTTCTATTCGATCGCGGTCACCTGCTCCCCGCTCGCTGCCCCTCAATTTGATCCAACTGGCGGCAAATTTTCCGTGTGAAAACTTGGGTGGTTGAGCCTGTGCCTCCAATGTCGGACAGGGCCGGCGCGGCAAGAGTGGCCGAATCGATTGCTTGACTGGCGGGAGTCGAAGCTGCCATCGAAGTCCCTTGGTCCTGAGCAGACGCACCGTCAACTCCCCACAACCGAGGATGGAGCTAAAGATGGAGCTCCCCCATCCTCCGCAACTGGAACTAGTTCATTGTCCGCCAAGGTGATGGTATTCTCCACCAGCAAAATTGTGCGTACGCTCTCAGCCCGGCCTCCGGAAGCAAGCGTCGGCGAAGCACACATCGAGCCCGTCGAACTCCCTACTTCAGAAGGGGTGTGGCCTTAATCGGAAAGGTGGATTCGTGGTCTCTTCGGCGCCTCCTTCCGAACAACGGGCCTCTTAGACGTGCTCTGATTGGTTTGAGGCGCATGTCTAGTGAGGGGGACCTCATCATCAACATTCTCGACCATGCTCTCATATAGGGACATTTTGCTCTGCTAGCAGACGGGAAACTCACTCAAACTTTGGCCCGCAGGGAATTTATAGGGAACTCAAGCGTACACATGGCAACCGTTGGCAACAGCATGCGCATCAATGCATGCGACTTCAGGCCAAAAGAGAGGCATGTTGCATCTAGATTTACACCAGAGTATCTGAAGCGTACAGGTGGAAGCCCTCCCGAAGTGCACACATGGAAAGTTTAGCGGCACATATGGGTAGTGCACGATGGGTACATGGAGAAGAGCCCATATCGAAGAACCTAAGTCGAACTGTCCTTGTCGAATAGCCTGAGCTTAGAGTTAGTACAAAGCGATAGATCCCATGCTGATATAAAGAGAGATGGTCAGACTGTACAGACTGTACAACCTGTATGAATAGAGCCACCAGACTTCTAAAGTGCAGCTATCACCCAAGTTATGTTAGAAATGAAGATCATTTCTTTGACATGACAGCTATAGGCAAATCTCAAACTATAGAAAGAGGCCCTAGAAAGTTAGGAAAATAGAGGTTCTTTATAGAGTTTTATGTTGAGTTCTATTTATAGCTGCTAGCGGAGACAGGCCACCAAGAAGTTCGCTATTCTATTTGAGGTGTCAGGCGTCCAACGCTTCCGATATGGCACGTCTTTGGCATTAAAACAATGGCGACAATAACCTTTTGATAGCTAGCTCTTTGCAAAAAGGGAATTTATGCTACATTTGTTGAGAGAATCGTGCGCACAATTTGTCGAATTTGTGATGCTGATGGCAGAAGATGAGTAGACTTGGGATATTGTAGCGTTGAAGTCATCAGTTGCTGGAAAACTCATCTCTCAGATTAAGAGAGTAGAACTATGCAGAAAGGTGAGGAAAAGATAATCCAAAATCCTCCCAATGAAGTTTGAGGGTCGTGACTCAAACTCAACCTTGTTTTTATTTAGCATGGCTTTATTTAATTCTCCTAGATGCGATTAGGGCTGTTACCGATCCGATTTCGAGCCGAGCCAATACCGGCTCAAAATCAGATCGATCACATTTCGATCGACTCGAGCTCGATTGGGTTCGACTTCGAGCCGATTTCGATTCATTTTCGAGCCGGCTCAAAAATGAATCAAATCTCAATTTTTTTTAGAGTCGATCTCGAGCCTGATAAGCTCAACTCGATCCGGCTCGATATCGTCTCAGTTTATAATATATATATATTATATAACATATATATTATATTTAATATATATTATATATATGTATTATAATACAAAATATATTTTAATTCGACCTGATTTAGAGTTGGATTGAGCCGAGCCTACCTCGCGGGCTCAAAAATGGCTCGAAATTATTACCGAGCCGAACTTTTGGCTCGTTGGTTGGCTCATTTAAATAGACTCGATTTCGATTCGATCTAAGATCGATTCAATTTTTGATCGATTTTCGATCTTCGATCCATATTAACACCCTTAGATGCGATATTGACAATTGAGATTAATCAGAAAAAATCCGATCTAAACACACAAATACATGAATTTATCTTGCTTCACCTCAAATAAACGTTATGTCCTTTGACAATAATGACAAAATCTAATGTGAATTATTCAGAATCAATAGAGAACTTATAAAAAAAATCACTATGGCTCCTTTTGTTTGGCCATTAAATATTAACCTAATTTAATTTTAATCAAATATATCACATCACATATAAAATTTAATATTAAAAATTAACTTTATTTCACATCCTACATACATTATCAAAATAATAACTAACTTATATCACATCCCTAACACATCCCAATATAATAACTAACTTTATATCACATTCCTCACATATCCCAATATAATAACTAATTTTATCTCCATCTAAGTTTAATTTTAGCCTCCTTAAATTTAATCTTACAGACAAACAGACCCATAGAGATAATTATTTTAAATTTAGAAAAAAATTTAATTGCAGTTCTATCAGAGTTTACATAAGAAAATAAATCTGGATAGAAACTATAAGAATAATGGGCATCAATGACTAACCCTTTTGGTCGCTAATGGACTAGTTCGATCGCTAATAGTAATTAGCAATCGACTATAGTTGCTATTCGGAAAAAAAAAGAAATCTTCACCAGCTATTCAAATATAAAGATGCACAAAAAATATAATATGCATTGCTCGAATCATAAATCTACAACACACTAAAATGCATCTAAAATAGATAGATAATTTCAGGGGTAACATAATACTATACTACTAGATAACTGCTTTCAAACATGATCATCAATAAAAATTGCAGGTTATTATTGTGAATTCATTATATAAAAGAGTAAATAATTGAAAACTAATAATCTAATGATCTTCGTCTTATGAATAATGCGCAGGAGGATCATCGTGTTCGCTTCCACTAGATCCAGGTGATGAATAATAGTCTATAATTTGCTTTGCTCTCAGCTCCAACTCCTGGAAATACGGTTGTTGGTACTGACGTAAGAGCTCCAATTGCTGTTGGTAGTGGTGTTGCAATTGCTCTATGGTTTACTGTTGCTGCTGCTGTAGTTGCTACAAGGCCAGCTATTGCTGCAACTGCTCTATGAAAACTAGCTCCAAAAACTATCATGCAAGCTCCACTGCCTGTTGAAGAAGCTCTTGCGAGTATGATTGCTGCTGTGATCCACTGAACTTAAGTTGTTTGGTTGTTGGTGTGACGCCTGTGGTTGAAGAGGGCGGGGAGTGATCGCCGGGTGATGTTCTAAGAGAAAGGAATCACTGAGGCAAAGTGCGGCTCTTGGCAGGCTTCTGAGTCGAATAATGAGTGGTGAGAGGGGCACATGAATGAATCGACTCATATCGGAAAGGGAGGGAGATCCTGAGCTGTATAAGTAGATAACGTGATTTCAAATAGTAGAGGCGTCTTTTGGGGCAAAACCGTGAGGTTAGTGATTGAAAATTCCATACTTGAGCGTGCTTTGGCTGGAGTAGCACTGAGATGGGTGACCTCCTGGGAAGCGCTCAAGTCACGCAGTTTTTCTAAAGCCAAAGTGGACAATACCTCTATAATGAGATGACGGAATATTACAATATGGTATCAAAGCCGATCTCCCGCAGTACGATGTGGTTTGAGGATAAATCAGGCGGAAGTTGGTGGGCTTGTGACGCCCATGGCTGAAGAGGGCGGGGAGTGATCGCCGGGTGATTTCTAAGAGAAAAGAATCACTGAGGCAAAGTGCGGCTCCTGGCAGGCTTCTATGTCAAATAATGAGTGGTGAGAGGGGCACTGAAATGAATCGACTTACATTGGAAAGGGAGAGAGATTCTGAGCTGTATAAATAAATAACGTGATTTTAAATGGTAGATGCGTTTTTTGGGGCAAAACTGTGAGGCTAGTGATGAAAAACTCCATAGTTGAGTGTGCTTGGGCTGGAGTAACACTGGGATGGGTGACTTCCTGGAAAGCGTTCAAGTCATGCAATTTTTTTAAAGTCAAAACGAACAACACTTCTATAATGAGATCACAGAATGTTACAGTTGGAAACTCAATATATAAAAAATGTGAGCATACATGGAAAGCCCATACCATGTGCTCTTTCTTAGCTTCCTTGTAGCTGCACGCTATGCATCCACATCAAGATTTGGGCAGGCAGTGGGATCTTGGTGACGTTGTGTCATCTCCTGGAAATAGTAATTCTATACATTTATATATATATATATATATATATATATATATATATATATATATATATATTACACTTTTACTTATTAATTATATTTATATAATCTGTTTAGAGTAGAGGTGAGAATTTAGCATGGAAATCGATGGTAACTCGATGATCGGATTGATATTTAACTTGAATCGAGTTCTATTTTAATTTATAAGCTAAACAATAAATCATGGTCGGATCAGATTAACTTTGTCTAAGCTTTATTTTTAAAAAAATAAATAATATATTTACTGATTTACTATAATAATTTATTTTTTATACATAAATATGTATTAATAATTGTATTTAGGATATTTGTTAGGTGGCCTTGTGAGTATGGTTAACTCAATTTTAAATTTTAGTAGATACAATATATGTTAAAAATCATTCAATTCTTCGAAATACTTGAGTTGGCTCAATTAAAACTTAAGCTTGCTCGAAATTGAAATTAACTTAAACATGAATCAAATTGAGATGAGTCGAATTTAAGATAGCTGCGTTGAGTTGAACTTAGATTTTTCTCGCCCCTACTCCAGAGCAATGCTGTTTGGCCAAAAAAAAAAAAAGCTAAATTTTATGACAAAAATGGCCTCCACTTAAAAAAATATAATACATAACAAAAAAATATTTTTATCTTATTTTATTATCATAATTATGTGTATTACACTCATTTTTAAAAAATTATATTATAGTTTTAAAAAAAAGTGTGCGTCGTGTAAGAAAAGTGTGTGGAGTATAATTTTTAGGTGTACGTGTAATTTTAAAAAAAAATTTTGATATTTAAATATGGTGATATAAAGCATTATATATGTAAATATCTTAATTTTTTAATATAAATAATTTATTTTTATTATTTTATTATACATAATTTAAAAAAAAAAAGTTAATGTTTTTATTTTATTTTTTCACCAACCAAAAAACCCCAACTCAAAACAAAGACATTGCGCTAACTAATGTTCTAAGTCTAGAATGAAATAACATTAAAATAAAATAAAAAAGCCTAGAATCAAGTAACTAGCAGAAAGATACACGTGAATATTTTTGTTGTATTTATTTATTTAGTATTTATTTCACGTTCATATAGTACACCAAGTACATTTTTTGTAGCCCATTAATAATTTCATGAGAACAGCTATCGTATGATCAATTATTTTATTTGTTTTATAAATAAATAATTCCTTTAGAGATGCATAAGATTAGCAGTAAAATGTAGAATCTATCATCAAAATTTATAATTTTAGTTTTTCATATATCAAATATATATTTTAGACTTTAAAACTTTACAAATTTTTATTTTTTAAAATTTAAAATTATACATTTCATGAGAAAATGTAGAATGTTAAAATTCTGAATTTTGTATCAAGTAAAACGTTTAGTTAAGTTGCATAAAAATTTCTGGAATTTCAAAATATTTTTTCACTTATTTATAAGTTTTAAATTGTAATATTTATGTTCTTAAGATTAGTAAATTTCTATAATTAAGTTCATAAAATTAATTATGTATTATTATATGGTATTATTATCATTTTTAATATTTCAATTTGAGTTAAATATATAAAATATTAAAATATAGAGTGATACATTGCTAATTTTTAAACGCTCAAACATTATGCTTTAAAACTTATGGATTAATATATAAATATTTTATAATTTAAAATTTACTAATAACGTAAAAGAAAAAAATTGACCTATATGCATATTTACTTAAAATGAAAATTAGAAAGTGTGAAATTAATGAATTTTGAGAATTATAAATTTTATTTTTTTAAGATATAAATCATGATTTTTGGAGTATTCCATATAAATAAAATCGCAAAGGGCAGCGTTGAGGGATGTCCCCCCCCTCCCCACCGGTGGCGGTCAGACTGAGGTGACTTGTTCGTCAATGGCTGCCAGCGATCTCTCTCTCTTTCTCTCTCTACTCCCGTTTTCATATTTTGATGTTGTTGCCGTTTTCAGTAATTTCATCGTATTACATCGCATTTCCAGTAGGTAGAAGCTTTTGTAATCGGAACGTAGCTTTGGGCATTTTCAAAATGATCCCAGGCTGAGTACCGATTCCTCGTTCTTCCTCGCAGGCTGATCCCAATTTTTTTGATAATCATCGAATTTTTCCGAACTTCGTGGTGTGAATAAGTTTTCCGGATCTTTTGGTTCATATTTCTTGAAAAGGTGATTTCGTTTGTGATTTGGGAAGAGCCCTAGATTCCGAGTTTGTAAATTTTTTTTTTTTTTTTGGTTTCTTTTCCGCGGGATTTGTTTTATGATTTGTTCCGTGGATCCGGGAATTTTGAAACTTGAGAGAAAAAGGGTCGATCAAAGAAGAGTTGAGGTGGAGAAGGGACAGGAGAAGGTGAAGGAATGGGGGTTATGTCAAGGCGGGTGTTGCCCGTCTGTGGCCGTCTTTGTTTCTTCTGTCCTTCTTTGAGAGCAAGATCACGGCAACCGGTTAAACGATACAAGAAGCTCATTGCAGATATTTTTCCTCGGTCGCAGGTTAGTTTGTACCTCAGTTCCTCTTGAACATTGCATACATGAGCAATTGGCGGAGATTTATATGTCAACCTGTCTCCACATCTTTTCCAATGTGCTATTTTTAAAGAAATACACTACTTCAGAATTCCCTTCTTCCCCTTATACGAAGCTTATTCTCCTATTGTTAAGCTTCAGTTCTCCTATTGTTACTTCAGAATTCCCTTCTTCCACTTATACAAAGCTTACACCTAACTGTTTCTTTGTGAAATAGAGGAAACCTTGCTCTTGTCATGACATAGAGGGTTTAGTTCTCACCCTTTCTATGTGCAATGGGGGATACCCCTTTTACATTTCATGTATATCATTCAACATAAGCTTGAGCTAGGAAATGCATGATCCAAAGGTAACTTGCTTTTCTTCCTCTTTTCTTTTCTTACACATGTATTTGCTCTTGTTACCATGAGTAACGACCTCATAATCTACTATGGTCATACTTTCATCATCACATAATGTACCGCTTAACATGTAATCCATAACATAAGTATATATAAATTTCACATGGTATCAAGCTTTTCATGCTATCCTCATAATCATGCTACATAATGAGATAAGATCATAATCTATTCACGAATCATTTTATTATCCATCACATATTTCCACGCTTCATGTATAACACGTGACATATCACATATACACATATTCCACCTATTTTTGCACTTTTCATTTCACAATGCTGAACAAATCAATAAAATTCAAGGTTATTGTCATTATATGCATAAGTAACACATTTATCCAAGTGTACAAGTATCACATTCAAAGTCACAAATTGTCATAAATCTGATCTCCAGTCAAACTGGACCTTCGATCAATTTGGCCATCAGTCAATTTCAAATTGGTCGTTCAATTGACCTAGCATGTTTCTCAGTTGATTTTCCTTCTTTGGCCAAACTAGTTTTTGAAATCACCCACTATCAACGATACACAATATCAAGCTCTACAGATATTCAACTTAATTATTTCCAAAGTTGTTTCTCTCACGTTAACAATATTCTAACATGAAAATTCATAAACACATGAATTCCTGCTCCACAAAGGTTGTTAATTCTAACTCAAAAGTTTCACTTAAAACTAGACACAAACATGTAAATTTTTTGCCATAGTTCAGACAGTGTAAGGTATTTTCAAGCATATCATATTTAATTGATTCCACCTACCATAACTTGGTGCCTGAATAATCCTTAGATTTGTTAAGTTCCCCCACCGAGCTTCCTTCGCCTTCTTCTCATCTTCTTTTCCTTCTTCCTTTCTCTCACTCTCTTTATTTCCTAAATTTTGTTTTCCCCAGTTGAAGAGGCCCATGACACATTAAATAGCATCCCTCTTTTGTATGCTTCCTTGTTTTTTTTGACTTCTTTTCTTTATCTATTTATCTATTTTTGTTGATAAATTAAATCTTCCTCCCCAGAATTAGTGACTTCTTTTCTTTATCTTTTCTTTTTTGACTTCTTTTCTTTATCTATTTATCCAAGTTAGTGGGCCTTGGGGCTTATTTAATTATATTTTTGTTATTGTGTTATTTGTATTATTACTCCTAGAATCCATTTGCTTTGTCTTTCCCTCTCTCTTTATTGTAAATTATAGTAATTTAGTATATATTTCCCTTAAAATTTTCTATCACTCCCCTCTTTCTCCTTTCTTTATTTCTCCTTTTCTTCCTCCGCTCTTTACATTCGTTCTATCTGATTTCCCCCTTCTCCCACCTAATTTCCCTCTTCTCCCATACCCCCCCCTCCACATTCTCTATTATCTTTCTCTCCCCCTCCTTTTACACTTCTGCCCATTTCTCCTCACCTATACCATGTCAGGAGTGGCATAGTGAAAGCGAGTCGATAGCATCTTCTTTGAAGGAATGTGTAATATCCCGTGATCCCATTGTAGAGGTATCTTTGGCTTTAGGAAAACTGCGTGACTTGAGCATTTCCCAGAAGGTCACCCATCCTAGTGCTACTCCAGCCCAAGCACGCTTAATTACGGAGGTTTTCATCACTAGCCTCACGGTTTTGGCCCAAAAGGCGCCTCTATTATTTGAGATCACGTTATCTACTTATATAGCTCAGGATCTCCCTCCCTTTCCGATGTGGGACAATTCATTCCTGTGCCCCTTTCACCACTCATTATTTGATTTAGAAGCCTGCCAGGAGCCGCACTTTGCTTCAGTGATTCCTTTCTCTTAGGACATCACCTGGCGATCACTCCCCGCCCTCTTCGGCCACGGGCGTCACAGAATGGAAAGAAAAATCGTAGGCTAAACCAACATGGCTAGTTGTTGTACAAAAAGATATAGATGAGTTGGAGTTAATGGTTGCATTGGACATGATTCGCTAGCAAAATGGGATTCGTAAGGTTGATACTAAATTGTAGGAATAAGGCTGGTGATCCCTGATTTTGACATGTTTCTAATGTTGACTGTTGACTACTGATACTAGATCAAGACAAGCATATTACTTTTTTTTGAGTTTCACTAATTGTGTTCTTTCCTCTGTCAAATTATTGTAACTAAGGCCATTGCATGGTTTCTAGTGATTTGATTTTATTTTAATTGGCGACACTGGTCCTGAAGTATGGTTTTTTTCAATCACTTTCCACAGTGATGGGATAAAGCTGTTGCTAATGATTTTGATGATTCTTGGTCACATCGTCCTTCCCTCAAGATATTCCAATAAAGACATGAGAAAGCCATATTGGGCAAAGTTTTTCTTGTAATAATATATGCTAATACTTGGTCTTATTCTGCTTTGCCTCCTAAATGGCCTGCTAGTAGTAGTGCTGTTCTTTCTTTCTTTCTTTTTATTATTTTGAGTAGCTTTTTCTATCCTTATGGCCCTCCTTTTTGTGCATCTTTAGAATGGACTGCCCAATGAGAGGATGATGGCCAAGCTCTGTGAATATACTTCTAAAAACCTATTGCGAATACCTAAGGTACTTCATATTTCTACTGCAATATATTTTTGTTCAATTTGACCTCTGATTTTATTACATGAATAGTGTTGTTTCTCATTGATCGTTGATATCACCACTCGACCTGGAATTGCCAGAAGCAATGCTATGTCCTGAAATATATGCATGACATAGCATCATGTTCCAGATTTCGTTTTCTTTGTGCTTGATCGTTGAATCAAGGCTGTGGATTGCTTTGATGTTTTGGTGTTGATTTATCATGATATTGTTATCTATTTAGTGCTTGATGACTATTTTATATAGCAATGCTTCTTTGTGGTGTTATTTCTTTAATCATTTGACAATCAATGAATGTCACAGTGTATGTGATTGGCTTCATGCATTCTGTATAGGAAGAAAAACCTTGACTCGTCGCTTATGATGTCTTTCTGCAGATTACAGACAACTTAGACCAAAAGTTTTACAAAGAGATGAGGACTGAACATTATCATCTGGCAAAGGTTGTGCCATGCATCTATAGCAAAATGTTAGCTTCATGTAAGGAGCAGATGTAAGTTTATTTATTTATTTTATTTCCATGAGGAGTGAACATTCAGGCGGTTATTTTAACCTATTTCTGTTTCATTTATTGTCTTGTCTAAAGGCTTAATAGTTTGAATTGTATTGCTTTTAGCTGGAAGACTTCTATTGGATAAAACAGCTCTATTTCACTTCTGAATCCATTGAAACACGCACTGATTTTGTACTTACATTTTTTCTTTCACTGCTGTTAAATTCCTATCAAATTTCTTGTTTCTTATTCTGCATGTTGATTGTGACCTAACGTATCAATTGATACCATCAGGTCATAAATAAGATGGCTTTTAGTGGAAATGCAAATCATTATTGCAACTTATAATAGAATACAAAGACTGGAAAGCCTTTCCCTGGATGTCAGAAATGTTTTGTATTTGTACCAACTAGTCTGTATTTTGTTTGTTTAACTAGTCTGTAGTTATAACAAGCTTAGAACGACATAGCCAATCCTTTATGTTAAAATTTTTTATTACAGGCCATTGTTTGCAGCTAGTATGCTGTCCATTATACGCACTCTTCTAGATCAAACCAGACACAATGATTTGAGGATTCTCGGTTGTCTAACTCTAGTTGATTTTATCAATAGCCAGGTAAGTTGCTTGGAGAAATTGCATGTTGATTTGGTAGTATTGTTTGCCTGCTAAAATTTCATTGCCAGGTTGATAGTACGTATATGTTCAACTTAGAGGGTCTTATCCCAAAAGTTTGTCAAGCTTGTCATCCAGTAGGGGATGATATGAGCCTCCAGTTGCGCTTAGCTGGATTGCAGGCCCTTGCTTCTATGGTATGGTATTTGGAGGATCTAATACTCTAAGTTTATTAGATTTTTTTCATGTTCAGCTTGACATGAATTGTTAGTCGTCCATGGCACCAACTAATATGAATATCAGATCTGTACATAATTCTATTTTCTTAGACCCCAAGTTGGATAATCCTATTTTGTTATAAATGCATTTAAATAGATAATCAATGATTAAATGCTTTGAGATTCTTGTCATTGGCAGAGTAATTAACAAGAATAGGATTCTTTTGTGAACAACTCAATCAAACTTCCCGAGACCTTAATCCGTTATTGTGTCCTTCACATTGGTTTAATTGTAGGAACTCAATGAGTACATTGTATCATTGTTTTCTTGCCACTGAACACTTAGTTCCTTATTTTTCAAAGATGACATTGGGTGCTGACTTAGAAGATGTAGAGTATTAACTTATGATTGTACTCCCAATTCTAAAGAATTACAAAACATATGAAAAGCTTTAATAACAAATTACATTTTAGACATTACAATTACTCTTTGTTAGCATCTTTAGTTGGAATAAAATATTCTATTTATACACCTTGATCAGTCTCTAACGAAAAATGTCTTAGCTCTTGTGATGAAGTGAATCGATGTTAGATAGGTTCATTCACTTTTGCTTCAAGAAAAAGTTGGATTACCGTTAATTCACATCAATAGTTAGATATCATTGTTATTTTAATGATTAGATTTCTATCTTATTTTAATCAATAAATAGAATCTAAAGTTTTGGACCATGGTTAAAACCACAGTCATTTTGGAAAAGATATTGTGATGGTACCAAACAGAATGTGTAAAATATAATTTGCAATTGAAGCTTTTCACTTGTTTTGTAATTTCCGAGAATTTAGTGTAAAATCTGTAATATGATATAATGTATGTAATTCTTCCAATTATAAAATAGGTAATTTGTACCTAGAGTTCGTGGGATGTAATTCTAGGCAAAATTAATAGTTAGCTCTTTGACTTTCTCATTTCTTTACTACGAAATTGCATTTGTGAGTAGCTGCTTCCCACCTCCCTATACAAACAAGTCTTCATGATCTCTGATATTGTAGCCTGCTCAGCCATTCTATTGCCTTGCACTAAGCATCAAAGATGGTTTTGAACCAACCAGGGAAGGGCGCTATGCGAATCCAATGATCTTCAGTGGAGATATACAGCTCAAAGGAGACAACTGGCTCCTATTTGGTTCAAGTCATCATCTACCATGCTCGTTGTACTATAACCACAATGGCTTTTGGGAAGAGAATCAGTCTTCCATGCAGAGTTCCTAGCTCTCCATTGAAGTATAGAGTAGTAGCTTCCAAACTTAGGCGCCCATCATGCTTAATGGAGTTGGTCATCTTTGCCATAATCTCAAGTTTTCCCTCCAAAGAAATATATAGTGAAAATAAAATATCCTTTTGTTGTAGAATGCCTTTCACTTTCTTATACTAGTTGCACTCAATGCTTATTCAAGTCTTCCATTGCTTTACAACTTTAAGGAAATAAATTTGAAATAATCCCTTCTATGCAAATACACCATTGTTGGAATAGCCTATTTACAAATTCTCTTAAGGAACACCATCTTGGGTTGGGTAAACCTTCCTGCACCATGCACCAGTGTGTGCATCATTTTTCATCTCAAATTGCTTGCTATGTTGGCTGTGCTTGTTATTTTACTTGACTCTGAATCAACTCGCACAAGTCTATCCCTCTCCATGTTGATAGCCTTAGTTATAGATAAAATTCTCACCTACAGCTCTTCTCCAGAAAGTTGGCTGATTTTGTCCCTCTCCCATTCATTTTCAGTAATGCTTTTGGCCACAGTTGCAAGAATGGTAGCCACATGCATATTTAAAACTCGTATGAGTGATGACAACATTCTCTGCTTGTGAAATGGGGTGGTGGTATACTATTGACTTGAGAAAGAGGGTTCATTTCTTCAAACATCATTCGTTTTTGTGTGTCTATATATATATTTAGATAGATAGGCAGATAAGAGAAGGCACTGAAGAGAGAAAAGAGCACTTGAGGCTCAGTCCAGCTTTGTTGGTTAGATGTAATAATAACAACAACATAGCAAGCAATTTGAGATGAGAAATGCTGCTCACACTGGTGCATGGTCCAGGAAGGTTTACCCAACCCAAGATGAAGGTGTTCCTTAAGAGAATTTGTAAATAGAGGAGGAGGTAGAAGGTGGTAGTGGTGATCAAGTGGGCTGAGAAGAGAGGAGGAGGTAGAAGATGAGGGCACAATGGTAAAATCCACTCATCATGTTTTTTGTTGGTGGGACTTATCGGCATGCTAAGTTCCAACTCAAGGAACGAAACTTGCGAAAATAAAAAGTTGGGACCCACTTGCAGGTACCTCTATGCCTCAGCCCAATCTACCTTTATAAAATTATTGTTGGACCATAATTTAGGGCCATTGATATTTAACATGGTATTAGATAAGAGATCTCAAGTTGCCCCACAATTACATATGGCATAAGGTTAAAAAAAAAGACGCTCGATCGAACCTATGCTCCAAGAAATTTGTGCATAAGTGGGTTTGATTATAAAACTATTTATGGATCATCAGCTGCAACCTTAAGCTCTTAGGGCTATTGGTTACCAGATTTAGTTTTTCTAAATGTAATCTCATTTATTTATCTTAAGAAAGCTCATATTCTTTAATTATCTGATAGGCATGAAAGTATCGGCCACTATTAACCTATGTTGAGTGCATGTAACACTCATAATTTTGAGTCCTTTTAATTATTAAAACTAGGTTTGTGCAACAAAATAGAACTTTCTGTAGTAGTCAACAACAGCTATGTGATTTTATGTATGAATATTAACTTGCATTTTGCTCTATGCGACCAGGTCCATTTTATGGGGGAGTATTCTCATATATCTATGGAATTTCATAAGGTAAGTTTGTTCCTCTTCTTTATTAACTTTATCCAGCACCAATTTGTTTCACTCATTTTCTTTATTATATTTTCTCTTTTATGTTATTGCCGGAAGGAAGAAAAGCAATATTTCATAGAAGTTACAGGAATTCAAAGGGTTTTTAGAAGTCTGAAGCCTTGTAATTTATTAGGATGCTACATAGATTAAATTAAGAAGAAATGCTTATGCTAGAAAGTAACGGAAATACAAGATTCAGGGTAAATTGAATTAAAGTAGCCACAGAGATAAGAAATCAAGAGATTTTTGTTTAGATTATATGTATTATAAGTGAAAAAGTTTTTTGGAAATGTTATTAACTGAGTGTTAACACCTTTCCCGGTTGATTGAAAGAATGTTCTATTGGGTTTGAAGAAGTTGTTTAAAAGGTGTAGTTCTGGGACCACCTGAGATAATAATTTAGGTTTTAAGAGTGCTGAGAGAAATAATGACATTTCAGATTTTTAAAACTATGAGAATGACGACTGATTCTTAAAGGCTTTTAGTACCAATGTGGTCCAAGTGTTTTAGTACCAATACTGCCATATATAGAAGCAAGGAGATGCCCCAAATTGTAGTAATTATATTGGAATAATGATGTGGAACACGATAGTTGATGTACAACCCTTAAAAGGAAAGGGGAGTAGTAGAGAAGAAACATAAGGAAACTAGAGATCTTTTATACAATTCATTCAAAAGTTATTCATTATAAAGATATGGGCTTATTAATAAAATTTTACCTCAAACTTTCTAGAGACAATAAAAGCTAATGAAATAAATGAGATAATTACTAATAAACTTAAGATAATAATTAAAGTCCTTAAATTGTTGAATATGTAAGTTCTTGTAATGGCTAATAGTAAATAAATAAGTTTAATTTTAGATAATCTAGAGCCAAACTAATGCCCTGTCGAATGAGAAATGCAATTGGTTGTGTTAGATAGTTGACAACTATCATAGAATTTGTTAAATCAAATATAACATGGATCATTTAAGAAATTGCACTAAAGTTGAAGTATTCCCTAGAAGCGATATGCTGTGTTGTCTAAATATTGTTAGAAATGTTCAAGAGTCGCTATATCGATATTCGGGTGTGGTGATATGCAAGTAAGAATTTTTACTTAATGGACAGGTGCACGTAAAAAAGTTAGTCCAAGATACCAGAACACAACTTACTAAAATTATATTAGGAATTTTGAATATAGGAATCATGACAGGAATGTTAATGAGGTTTGTAGATACTATGATTACTAAAAAAATTAATATTTTGTACGTTTAGAAAATAAAATGGGTAGAAGAGAAAGCCAAAAAAATTAATAACCTAGATTTCAAATTTTGGTACCCTGGAAAGAAAAAAATTAGGAATGAAGTTAGTGTAATTCTGCATAAGAGTTTGAAGGATTATATAGTGTAATTTAAGAGAAATGAGGATAGAATTATAACTTTAAGGGCCTGTTTGTTTGTAAGGTTAAACTTAATAAGGTTAAAATTAAACTTGGACAGAGATATTTTTTATTGAAAGTTGTGAATGATGTGAAATAAAGTTAGTTATTATGTTGGAATATGTGAGGGATGTAATATAAAGTTAGTTATTATGTTGGGATATGTGAGGGATGTGATATAAGTTAGTTATTATCTTAGTAATGTGTGTAGGATGTGAAATAAAGTTAATTTTTAATATTAAATTTTATGTGTGATGTGATATGCCTGATTAAAATTAAATCAGGTTAATTTTCAATGGCGAAACAAACAGGGCTTAAATATTACAATCAATAGAAAGATTATTATAATATTATAAGTGTGTATGCTTCTGAAGTATTTTTGAATGCAAGTATAAAAAAAAGTTTTGGAATGATTTGAAAGAGTTAATATAATGAATACTTTGAAAGAAAAGAATATTTATTGAAGAAAAAATAAACAAATATGTTGAAGGTGTTGAGGAATTTGATAGTATTCATAGTGAATATGTTTTGGAGAGACTAATAAGCAAGATGAAACTATTTTAGAGTTTTTTTTTGTTTATGATTTCATGATTGTTAATATTTTCTTTAAGAAAAAATATACATATTATTACTTACAAGAATGAGCCTTTAAGGAAGCAAATTGATTATTTTCTCCTAAACAAATGAGATTGCTTAGATTTTAAAAATTATAAAGTTCATTTCAAGTGTTGCTTGACTATATAATATCGATGAATAGTCTTAAATTTCAAAATAAAGAGTTGGAGAAAAAATATTATAAGTTTAAATGGTGAACTCGAACTCAATGATAGAATTTAAAGAATGTGTATAGATGTATCTTTAAAAAAAAATTCTAAAACTTAGAAATTAGGACGTTGATGGAGAGATAAATTTTATGTAATTGATAATTGCTAACTACATCCACAATGTAGTGAAATATTTGTTGGGAGAATATAAAAGAAAAAGCTCAAATAATAAAGTTGCTTGGTGGTAGAAAGAAAATATAGAAAAAAATTAATGAGAAGAAGTTTTGTTATAAAGACTGGCTAAATATAAGAATAAAGTGAATTTAGAGAAATATAATGTGGTTTAACAATAGTCCAAAAAAGTAGTTTGTAATATAAATAATGTAGTATTTGAAGATTTATATAAGAAACTATACACTAGAAAAAGAGAAAGACATGCAAAATTGCCAAGACAAGAGATAAGAAAATTAAATACTTAATTTAAGTAAAATATATTAAGAATAAAGACCAAAAAGTACTTTTTAAGAAAAAAAATCTAATATAAATGGATGAATTACTTTTAAAAGTTTTTCAATAAAGATTGCAGCAATACAATTGTTCTTATTGAACTTATCCTCTAAAAAGAATATAAAAATTGCTCTTATATCTAATGTATTAGTAAAGCTGAAGTTTAAGAAGCATTAAAAAATATGAAGGTAAAAAAATAATATGATTATGTGATATTTTAATAGATGTTTGAAAATGTATGGAAGATGAAAGAGTTTCTTGGTTCACTCAGTTGTTTAATATGATTCTAAAGATTAAAAGAATATTAAATGAATGGAGAAAGAATACATTAGTACCTTTTTCTTAAGAATAAAGATGATATATATAGGATTGTGCCAAATATGGAGGAATTAAATAAATTATACTTTAAAATTTTGGGAGAAAATAGTCGAGTATAAATTACTGCATGATACTAGAGTATCGTAGAACTAGCTTGATTTTTTGCCAAGTATTTCTACTATAGAACATGTTCATTTATTTAGAAGTTTAATGAAGAAGTTTATAGAGACAGAAAGATCTACATTTTATGTGTTTGTTTGTAAGGTTAAATTTAAGAAGGTTAAAATTTAATTTGGATAGAGATATTTTTTATTGAAAGTTGTGAATGATGTGAAATAAAGTTAATTATTATGTTGGGATATGTGAGAAATGTGATATAAAGTTAGTTATTATGTTGGAATATGTGAGGGTTGTGATATAAGTTAGTTGTTATTTTAGTAATATGTGTAGGATGTGAAATAAATTTAATTTTTAATATTAAATTTTATGTGTGATGTGATATGCTTGGTTAAAATTAAACCAGGTTAATTTTAAACTCCTAGACAAATGGGGCTTTAGTTTTTATCAATCTAATAAATCTTATGATAAAATCTTATGGAAGTGTTTTGGAGAGTTTTAGAAAAAACGGAATTAACACAGCTTATATTGAAGTCGTTAAAGATATGTATAAAAAAGACATTAATTGTATTTGGATACAAGGTTGTTTGATTAAGAATTTTTTTATTACCTTTGAATTATATCAATGTTAAGCTTTAAGTTTGTATCTCTTTGTATTAGTTATGAATATCTTAATTGGATACATTCAAGATAAGGTGCCTTGGTGTATGCTTTTTTATATGATATTCTTCTTATTAATAAAAATTAAAATAAAGCTAAGAAGAAACTCAAGTTGTGAATGAATAACTTAGAATCTAAATGTTTTCATCTTAATAGATAAAAAATTGAATTATGGAGTGCACACTTAATTAAGAAAAAAGTACTTGTATGAATAATATAATAATTGATGATTAAATTATCAAAAAAATTAAGCGTTTTGACTACCATAGATAAATCATACGAAATGATAGTAAAAATAGATAATGACATTATTAGCAAAATCTAAACAGGATAGATAAAGTGGAGAAATGCATCTAGTGTGCTATATGATAGAAAAATTTTATTCAGATTAAAGGTAAATTTTATAAAACAGTAGTAAGACTATTGATGATATATAGCATTTGATGCTGGCCTACAATGAAAAAATATATAAATAAAATAAGTGTTATAAAAATAATGATGCTAAGGTGGCTGAGTGGGTATATACGAAAGAATAAAATTAAAAATGAATATATCTGCGAGAAAGCTATTAAGGATTAACTTAGACTGAGTTAGTGTAGATAGTTTAGACATATAAATCATAGGTTGATTAAAATTCTAATAAAAAAACTTGAGTTATTGGAGCCTGTATATGTAAAAAGAGGAAGATAAATAAAATGATAAGAAACTATAAGCAATAATCTTACAGTGCTAAATGAAGATTTTTGTTAACTGATAGAGTGTAATAAAAATAAAGAATTTATGTGGCCGATCCCACCTAGTGAGATAAAGACTTTGTTGTTGTTGTAGATCCAAATTATCTTGATTTGCATAATTTCCTTCGCTTGAAAAAAAATTGACTCTTTCTTTGACGTCCCAATTACTAGTACTCAGCCTCCTTTTTACACGATCGAGCTACTAGTAACCAAAATGTCAGACATAATATATATGGCAATATGTAGCATAAAAATTAAAGTCACTTGCCAAAATTTTTGATATTTCTTGCCATATCTCGTAATTCTTATTGTGCAATACCTGCCACCAAAATGGCAAGAATCCTTCAATATAGACTCTACACCATAACATAACATGAATTTCAAAACATGTACAAATGACATGAGAAATAATAAAAAAATAATCATCAGTGAGCCAAAGGAGCTTCCAAATATTATTTTTACATATATAACTGCACAACATGCCTCACATCAAAATATCTTGTGCATGCGTAATAGTAATATCATACCAAAGCATATGACATAACTGATCAATAGAAATTCTCCACTTTTGTTATATATCACACTAATAAAATAGTATAACATGACGAATATAAATATCATCAATCATCATCATATTTTCTTATTTTACTCTACTAACTTAGTTTCATAATATTATAATACTTTTCTGTTATATATTAGTCTCATACCTCTTCACCTATAAGCCTGTTAGAAGTTCCTACTATTTATTACCTTAGAAGCCTTGCCAGGAGTGACACCTTGCATCGATGATTTTTTTTAAGACATCACTTGACGAACACTCCTTGCTCTTGTCGGAATAACTTGTTATAGGCAACTTTTCGCCTTTATCAGTTCTAGATATACAAGTTTTTCTGTATCATATCACCTCACAAAATATTAAATCCAACTCATTTATTATTCAATTAATAAATCGTTTTGTTAAACAACACCATTTCATATTCCCTTAGCATTATATATGTACAAACATAAAAATAAATCAACTTAAATTTCAGAGAAAGAATTACCTACATTACTTGTTATTTGATAAATATTAATTTCTTCCCTTTTCTGTTCACACCCATGCGTGATAGAGAGAAAAAGAGAGAAAGAGTAGCCTTCTTTCTTCCCTTTTTCTTTACTCTTTCTTCTTCTTCTTCTTCTTCTTCTTCTTCTTCTTCTTCTTCTTCCCCTTGGGCTCAGTGAAAGGCTGGCGAGTGGAAAATAGAAAGCGAGAAGGACAAAAACAGAGGAAAGGGAGAGAATTATTTTTAAAAGAAGAGAGAGCCCGATGGTATTAAAGAGAAGGGAAGGCGATGTTGGCGCTAGTAGGTGGCATCCTTATCCCTTTTTAGGAAAAGTTGCATTTTAGTCCCTTAGTTTTTATTCTCTTATAAATAGGTCCAAAATTCTTTTATTTTAGTTCAAAATTATTTATCTTAGGTCCAAATCAGCTTTTGTTTTAACTCCTAAATAAATATTCTTGAATGTTACAATTCTCCTCACCTTTTAAGAAATTTTGTTATCGAAATTTACATAAATAAATACAGACTTTTATTACACACTCTAATTTATTTTGCAACAAAGGTTCTAAAATGTCTGTATAACAGATTAACAAAACATCACATATTATATCTTTATTATCATTTTTCCACTTCTAAGCTATTCCCTCACTTTACTTATAAGCATGTTTGACTCTGCAATCTCTGAATCTTCCATTAATTTATCAAACTTTATATACTACTATACTTTTAGCATATTCTGTAATGGTGCGGGCAAATCTTCAATATATAATTGACATTTCTCTTTTTTGGTTATTTGTCCTCCGTCTTTCTGTTGCAGTCTCTCTTTAAACTTTATCACATATTTCCCTACTAATATTAAATCCTTGTTTATCATTTTGTCATTTTCTTTTATTCCTAAATCGTCAATTACACAATCATTAATAATTTATACATACCTAATCTTCATAAAATAATCAATACTCAACTTTTTTAATTCTAAAATTTCTAGTAAACTCATTCATAATTTTCATGTCACAATTAACATGAAGCAGTAATCATCAATATTTATTTGTAGTGAGTGCAGCCCATTATGTTTACCCGCATTCTCTGTATAAGATCGCATCTGCTCTAATATCACTCTGTCACATCCTGACTTCCAGTACTCGACCTTCCTTTTGCACGACTAAGCTACTAGTAACTGAAATGTCAGACATGACATATATGAACATGTAACATAAAAATTAAAGTCACTTACTGCAACTTTTGATATTTTTCGCCATATCTCGTAATTCTTTTTGTGCAATACCTGCCACCAAAATGGCAGGAATCTGTCTATATGGACTCTAGGTAAAACAATATTCAAACTATAGCATAACATGAATTTCAAAATAAGTACAAATACCAGGAGAAATCATAAAAAAATAATCATCAATGAGCCAAAGGAGCTTCCAATAATTATTTGTACATATATGTGGCATGTCTCGTATTAAAATATCTTTTGCATGCGTAACATAAATATCATACTAAAGCATATGATATAATTGATCAACAGAAATTCTTCACCTGTCATATATCACACTGAGAAAATAGTATAACATATAGAATATAAATGTCATCAATCATCATCATATTTTCTTATTTCACTCCACTAACTTAGTTTTATAATATCATAACACTTTTCTATATAGTATTATAGAACTATCATTCTCTTACCTCTTCACCTCAAAGTCTATCAAAAGTTCCTACCATTTGTTACCCTAGAAGCCTTGCCAGGAGCCACACCTTGCATCAGTGATTCATTTTTAGGACGTCGCCTGGCAAACACTCCCTGCCCTCGTCGGAATAACTTATTATAGATAACTTTCCGCTTTCATCAGTTATAGGTATACAAATTCTTTTGTATCACATCACTTCACAGAATTTCCAATTTAACTCATTTTTTACTTAATTAATAAATTATTTTGTTAAACATCACCATTTCATATTTCCTTAGCATTATATATATACAAATATAAAAATAAATCAATTTTAATTTTAAGGGAAAGAATTACTTACCTTGTTGTTTGACAAATATTAATTTCTTCTTTTTTTTCTTTACACACCCATGTACGATAGAGATAAAAAGAGAGAGAAGCCTTCTTCTTCCTCTTTTCTTTCCTTTTCCTCTTCCTACTTCTTCTTCTTCTTCTCCTCCTCCTTTTCCTGGGCTCAGCAGAGGGATGGCGGACGAAAAATAGAGAGTGGGAAGGAGAAAAACAGAGGAAAGGGAGAGAGAATTTAAAAAAAAAAAACATGGCAGAGAGGGAGAGAGAGCCTGGCTGTATTAAAGAGAAAGGAAGGCGGTGCTGGCGCTAGTAGCTGGCATCCTCATCCCTTTTTTAGGAAAAAATGCATTTTGGTCCCTCAGGTTTTATTTTCTTATAAATAAGTCTAAAATTCTTACATTTACATTCAAAAGTATTTATTTTGGGTCCAAAACAGCTTTAGTTTTAACCCCTAAACTCATATTCTTGGATGTCATACTTTCGAGTAGGCATTTATGCACAACTTGAGGACATTTGAAATCAAAATTGATATATATCATGTGTTTCCAATCATCATTGAGCTTATCTATAATTGCGGGTGAAAGTTTAGCTTGAAGATTGAAAATCACTTGATTTTTTGTCGGAATTGTGCTTGAATCAAAATTTTCAAGTGAATCCGCGAGCCAATTTTTTGTCTCGAAAATCTTTTCAAGTCGAGTGTGAGCTGGTGCCAAATTGGATCGAGCCAAATTCGGATTGATTTTAAAAAAAAATATATTTCAAAAATGCTTGACATATAAAATAATTGACACACCTTATTTGCAATGAGCAACTTGATCTTATGGATGGGTGGCTTGGTCTTGTTATGGGAGGCCTGTATCGAAACTTCTTTGCTCCATTTTAAAAATTTGCCCCCTTCTTTTTAAAAAATTAAAATTTTTAAAAGTTCAATAATTTAGTCCCACATTGGGGGTTTGAAGAGTAGGAGAAAGGTTTATAAAAATGCAAGATGGCTTCTTCCAAATTGAAACAAAACCTTAATTAAATAGAGAGGATGAACTAGATCGAAATAGGTTCGAGCTGGCTAGTGGCTCGAGTAAGTTCGACTCGAAATAGTTCGAACAATGAACCAATTTCAAGTTAGCAATTTTTTTTTATCCATGCTTGAGTTGACTTTAGTTTGGCTTAAACTCGGATCGTTCTCACCCCTATTGATATTATAAAATTCTAAGAATTCTTCAAAAAGTAAAAATAGGTAAAAAACGTAAAGCTCACATGTGCCATACGTAATAAGTTTTTTACAATTTAAATATGATAAATATTTAAACAATTAAAAATTTTAATAAATTTGTGTTAACTCTAAATTTGTGAAGGATGGTGATGAAGTTAATGGCTTTGGAGAATAATTGTTGCAATTGAATTTGAAAGTTTATGCATAAAGGAAATCATATTAGTAAGCCTTCTTGATTCTTGAATAGGCAAAACAATTAGGTTAGGTTTAAAACCACATCTATGTAACAATTCATGCTAGAATTTGTGTCGGGAATGATATTTATGTTTAAATTCTAACTTACTTTTGTCTTACTGAATGATCTACCAAGGAAGAAAACAATAATCTGTTATGCTTGGGACCAAGAAGAGTGGAGAGTAGCTTGTAGCTACCTGGTCCAAAGAAGAAGAGTTGAGACTTTTGGTAGGTTCTAGAATGACAAAGGAGTAGGGACTCCTAGTAAGCTTTCAAGTAAAGGGTATAAGAGTGAAAGTATTATATCAAAAGGGAGGTGAGTTTCTGAGCTATATAAGTAATAATTTGTCTTTAAGATGTTGAAATGCCTTTTGTGGACAAAATCATGTGCCTCAACATGTGAACTCTACAGTTAAGTGTACTTGAGTGAGAATAGTTTTAGGATAGGTGACCTCCTAAGATGTTTTCGTGTTGCATTAGTTTTTTAGCTAAAATTGACAACACCTCAACATCTGGGTTACAACTTGTTACATAAGTGCTTTTCTATTGTTGCCTTTATGAAGTTGAAAATACTAATATTCTTTTTAGTGGTTAATGCCATACCCTCACACTATAGTGTTCCCAGCAAGTTCACTGTAATACATTGAAAGCAATTCTTCACTATAATACATTGAAAGCAATTCTTCGAGGATAGAACAAGCATACATCTTCTGGGTATTATTATAACTCTTCAAGAAGTCAGAATATTCAACATAAAAAGTTTCTAAACTCCCATTTCTTTGGCGAGGGTCTAGTAAAAGGACCAACACAGTATAGATGAGGAATTGTTTCTCAATATGTTTCAAATTTTTCCTCCATTTTGTTTACAAAAGTACATAAAGATGCTTCTGATCTAAATTTTATAAATTTTTGAAACATCAGAAATATTTTTTTACGCAATAAAATGCGAGATATTGGGTAATAATAACCAGAAAATTATTTCTTTAAAACGTTAGTAAATTCAACACCTTTTTTAAAATATTCTAATACAGATATTTTAATTGTAGATTTTCATTTATTTTATTATAATCTTAAAAATCAGTGAGTACATCTTGGTAAGGTAATACAAATTTAATTAGACAATGGAGAGAATTCCATCTTATCTCAATTAGCAATGGAAATTTAATACAAGTTAACCCATTGTGCTTACAAATACGTTTCCATTCACACTTAATTTTTGAGTTTTTGGTTCGTTTAGCTATATGTTTAATCTTTTTAATAGAAATATGTGTTGAAATGCCATGGATACACATAAGTTTATGATATGACTTGTGCAATGACCATAGTAAAGTGTCATTCAAAATTGTTCTTAAATCATGTGTTAAGAAATTCATGACTATAGTATTTTTGGACGCATTATCTACTATAATCAATAATATCTTGTCTTTTATACATTATATTTTACGAACATTGTGAATATATTTATAAATTATACTATGCGACTCATCAAAAATTGCGTCCCCCATTGGCTATCATGACAACTAGATAACTTTTTCAGTTTATATTAGTCCATATATCAAATTTAAAGCTAACCCTACTTTTTCAAATGTTCGATTAATAATTTTTAGTTTTCTTTAGACATATTTATGAGTTCTTTCTTAAGTATTTGTCTATAAATATGTTAGTAGAATGATAGAAAATATTGAATGATATATTATAAATAACTTTTTCTCACATACTGTGATAGGTTCAGTTCTTACAATAAAATGTGCTACGTCCCTACATGCTTTGTTGTTCTTAAATAACTAAGACATAGGCCACTTTGTGGATTCACTTGGATCTTTGAGCCTTCAGCAGTAGTGGGTTGGAACATTGTTTTAGCATAGTTTTGAAATCTAATTAGATAATTCTTAAATGTACCAATCCTACTTTCTGTGACTCCCATTTTATGAGAATATTGAGTTTACACTATTTTCAAATTATGGCATAGTTTGGTTTGTTTGTGTTACTATTAGGTTTAATAATTATCATGTCATACTTACTATACTTGACACGACCTTTAGCAATGATGCTCGACAATTGCTTGGATGGGTCGGTGCTAATTCCTTTCTTTGTTCTTCCAATGCTCGCTTCTAGTCTACCTTAACTATCTAAGGCCCGTTTGGAAGTCTCATTTTAGAGCTTACCAAACACGGGGAAGGGATGCAGGTCTTGGTTACATTTGTTGGTGTGTGATGATATGGATTCATGAGAGGCAAACGAGGTGCTGCGAAGATGTTGACTTGCCATTCATATTAGGATTTAGGAGAAAGAAGATAGAGCTTAGAGAGAGATAGGGAGCACACATAAAAAACAAAAGAGAAGGAGAGTAATGGATATGGGAAAGTTTTTTTAGATGGGTCTCTGCTCCAAAAGAAATTACAAACGATTAGTTAATTGTTGCATAATAGAATGATCAATTGACTGTTGCATTTTTTTTGAAATTTAGTTGCTTTATTTTTTTGTAGACAGAGGGAGCATGGTTGGGTCACTCAGCTCGGGGCATGTCCATGTGGCTTGCTTTCTATTATAATAGTAAAAGTAAAATAAATTATTGATATAAATCCTTACCCGCTTGTTGCTATAATTATTTTATTGCTATTATAAATTTTTTCACTTTCTCTTTCCTGGTCTATTCATGGAGAAATAGCTGCAATCACATCTTAGCCTAGGTTTTCCATATACTAATTAAGTTCTACTTCCATGCCTTGTAATCATTCCCCTATAATCTCCTATGGATTTCTTTTGACATTTAGGCTCTATTTGGTAGTAAGAAAAAAAAGAAGGTTTGGTTGAAATTTTTAATCATTTTTGAAAAATGTGTATGATGTGAAATAAAGTAAGTTGGTTATATTAAAAATTGTGTAGGATGTGAAATAAAGTTGATTGATTTATTGAGAATTGTGTTGGATGTAAAATAAAGTGATTGTTTAATGTTGGAATTTGTGTGAGATGAGATATAAAATAATTTTTTAAGTTTTTTTTAAAATAAATTTAAGATTTTGGTCATAACTAATTTTAGCTATGAGTTTTAGTCCATTGCCAAACAGGGCCTTAATGATCTCTTTCTATTCTTGTCTAGCCCATGGATAGAGAAGGATCTCTCTAAATCACATTAAAGTCTAATGTTTCTTTTCTTGTATTTTGTAGTTAGCTTTTTAAACTTTTCTGTTGTCTCTTGACTCTCTTTCTTTCCATTTTGCTCATAGAGTTTGTACTATAGGCCGGATCAATTCCTTCGCGAGACCTAACGCTCCTTCTTGATCAAACACATTTCTACATCAATGTTTATGTTGGTTCCCTTAGGCAGGATTGAAGATGGTGCGTGGTGTTTGCAAACAGCTTGTGCCTACTGAGAGATCAACAACGAGCGAAGCTATTGATCTTCGCAAAATGATTACTTTTGTCACTGAGGTTTTAGTTGAATCAACCTAGTCATAGGGGCCATTATAGTAGCGTTGCTGTAGCATACATTCCTTTCCTTTTATAAGTCGTTGGAGGACAAGGAGATCCCTTGGAGCCTAGCATTAATCATGGCAGTGTTCACATGGATGGTGACCATCGCGTCTCCGTAAGCTTCGACACTGGACATCACATTCAGATTGGCGAGACTTCCATTTCTTCATAGAGGGAATTTATGACTACGGGCTCTGTAAGGAGCATAAATTCCATAAGGGAAACCCAATGATAGTTATCGTCATTGAGCTCAAGAACAATTTGTGGCCTCTAGAAGATTTTCTATGCAAAATCCTCACCAATTTATAGAAGTTTGTGCTACAAGGTGATTAGTGTAAAGAAGTGAAAACATTCTTTGATAATATTACCTCAACCCGATGAAACACTTTCCTTGTTTGCAGGTTGGAAGACTAGGGATATGATTTTACCTTTGAATGGAAAGACATCCCTCAGCCTAGGTGGAGGTTGAGTTTGGGCCCTCCTTTGTATAATGACTCAATTGTCGACCATCTTCTAGACCATAGGAGTAGAGAGTGATGCAGAGAAAGACGAAGCCAAGTCGAGCATGTGCCAAATTACAGTAGCGGTAGTTTAGGGAGAGGAAAGCAAACTTCCAATGGCTACTTTAGTTTCCTGGGAGATAAAAGATGGTTTCGTGCAAGTCTTTTTGTTTCCTACCGCAAAGGGAATGGAAGCCACTGCTTAGCCCTTGAAGAAGGCAAAGGTGTTAAGGAGCATTGAAGGGGAGAGCTCTCGCATCCCTTAAGTTAAAGAGGTTGCAAGCTTGGAAGCAAGTGGCTACGCGTGATGAGGCACTTACCAAGGTCTGTGTTGAGAAGTATTTTTGTAATTTTTATATGTATTAGTGGCTTTATTGTAATGTATCATATATAAATGAGTGTGATATTACGGTTGAATCCTAAGGCCTCATTTGGTTACGAGTTGTTTTTGGACAAAGAAATTGAAGAGAGCAATAAGCTCAAAGCTCGTTGTATGTGATATATGTAGGAGACCTCTAGGAATCTCTTTGTAGAGAGCAATAAGCTCAAAGCTCGTTGCAAGGCTCTGGAGCAAGAAAAGGAATCCCTTAAGATGGAGAAGAGGGTATTAAGGGAGAAGGCCCTGCTCCAAGAATTATTTTCAAAGTTCCATTTGGAGAAGAAATTCTTGGTGACAGAGGAATCAAAAAAATGGCTTGCCCTCCTGGAAAAGGGTTCCTAGTGGTGCAAAATAATGTTGAATAGTGGCTTCATCTAAGGTTTTTCTTAACATATGTTTCTTATTTTTTAAAATTTAAATTAAAGCATAGAATTGTAAAATAGTAAATCGGACCTCAACTTAATGGTATAAGCTTGGCTGGTGCAATATTTAGAATATATGGACTAGCGTATAATGACAATCGACAATCTTACTTTGGGAACTTATAAGCAATTAGATCGATGATAAGTTGATCCTCCTTGGTGATAGTTTTAAGTACCTTGTTTCTTCTATCCAAAAAAGTGGAGATATAGACGAGGACATCACAAATAGAATTGACGTAGTGGCTTAAATGTAAACCTCAGGAGTATAAAATAGTACCATGATCTGTCAAAGGTAAATCTCTATGTAAATTAGAGCAACTTTTTTATCTTAATTGATAAAATAATAACATGCAGATTCTATAAAAATCCTTGTGTTGTTTTTTCCAACTCAAACGTAAACTAGTCTATAAAATGTATTTTGTGTATAACTTTGTCTACAGCAGTTTACATGTATCCAAAGACAACAAAATTGAATATCTGAAAACATCTACTTTGAACTTGGGAGAATAATTAATTGCGCCGTAATGTGGATCTTAGTTTTTCTCAAGAGAATCTTACATCAGCATCTTAGCATTGCACACTAAGGTGTAGATGTGCTGTGAAAAAGTTCAGTTAGTAATTTAGGTGTGCATGTGTTTGTGGTTGCCCACCAGTGCACGTCTGTTCATGCACACATAGGTGTGGATGTGCTTTTGGTGTCCCTTGTACTTTCTGTTCTGTGTAAGATAGCTTTTAACTATAATGTTACTCTTAATGTCCTCGCATCCATACAGATCATCTCCGTGACTCTGGAGAATTATGCGGCTGAAGTGCATTTGCAAAATGGAAAGCAGGATATCCAATTCATTTGCCTCCCATCATCATATGATGACAATAATACCAAATTGCCTGCTTCAGAGTGAGCCATAATTCATAAATCTTGTTTTTGTTACTGGCCTTGCAGATTGGTCTCCTTTCGTTGATCGATGTTTCCATAATCTACTTGTATTATTCATTGTCAGGGATATTTTAAGAAGTCTAACATATTGGTCTCGAGTTTGTCTTCAAAACATGGCCAATCTTGCCAAAGAGGCTACTACAATGAGGCGTGTTTTGGAACCCCTCTTTCATAGCTTTGATGAAGAGAACTATTGGTCTCCTGACAAAGGAGTTGCTTATTCTGTACTATCATTGATGCAAAATTCAATGCAGAACTTAGGTTATTGCCAATTTGTTACTTTTTTGTTGCTCTTTTCTCTCTTTATTATAATCCTCTAATTACTACTGATAGTGTGAAATCATATTTTTCTGTTCCAGGGAAAAACGATCATTTGTTGCTTTCTATGATTAAGCACTTGGATCACAGGAATGTTGCTAAGCAAATGAACGTGCAGGTCAACATAATCAATATTGTAACACAAATTGTACAGCATGCACAGATCCAGGCTTCAGTAGCTATATTTACTACCATAAGTGACCTGATGAAACATTTACGTAAATGCTTGCAATACTCCATTGAAGCATCTATTACTGGAGAGGAACTCAGTAAATGGAATTCTATCCTTCATTCTGCTCTGGAAGGTTGTCTTGTAGAGTTAATAAAGAAGGTTGTTCATGATTTAATTAACTTTTCTTGGTTATTTTAGAGAATTTCTTATAAAGCACTCTCTAATTTTAATATTTCTTGTTAAATTGTTAAAAAACAAAACCGTTTTCTCTACGGAGGTATAATTTTCTTAAATTTATTTCATTCTTATATACTTTATAATATGATTGAAATGCTGAATATTAGGTTGGAGATACTGGGCCAATCCTTGATATCATGGCTGTTGTGCTGGAGAACCTTCCTTCTACTCCTATCGTAGCCAGGACTACTGTATCTTCTGTTTTCCGTGCTGCACGAATTGCAGCATTTGTCCCGAATTTATTATGTAAAAAGAAGGCAGGTCAATTCCTTCTGTAAAGCTACATTTCCAAGTTACTGTTTCACCACTTTTTCTCCTAATTCTTGATATCTGAGCTTTTGTGTTTTTAATTAGGCTTTTCCAGAAGCTTTATTCCACCAACTTGTTTTGGCAATGTCACATCCAGACCACGAGACAAGAGTTGGCTCCCATCGTATTTTTTCTGCAGTTCTTGCACCTTCAGTTGTTCCTCCTTGGTCAATTCCTCCAATATCAGTTTTACCACGAGGTTATAATAAGAGGGAAACCCTTTTTGTAGCTCTCTCAGGTTTCTCTTCCTCTGAGACCATATTGGAGAAGCTTGGAAAGGCAAAGTATTCCCTGCAGAATGTAGAACAATATATAACAACAGCTAATGAACTTGAAGGGAGAAGTATGGAAAGTGGCCGGCATGTATATGAAAATGGAAAACAGCGTGCACATCCGGCTGCAATTGAGCTGCGTACAATTAAAATTTCTACATCTTCCCCTGATGTAAGGAATTTTGTTGCTCAATAGAACAAAAATATTTTTGGTGAATTTATGGGTGGAATTCTTCCAGATATTGTTTCCTAATTAAATTTTGTGCAGGAGTTGACATCTATGAGATTGAGTGGCCATCAAGTAGGTATTCTTCTATCGTCAATTTTTTCCCAGGCATCCTTTCAAGGAAATAACCCTTCCAATTATGAGGCAGTGGCGCATACTTACAACCTTGCTCTACTTTTTTCTCGAACTAAAGTAAGTTCCATATTGTGTTTGCAATATCTTGCATGCCAAGGGGATTTAAATTTACTGAGCATGTTTCTAGAGCAAGAGGAGCTTTTATTTGTTTGGTTAATCTTTCTAATGCATGTTTACATGCAATGTAAACAACAACAAGAACAACAAAACCTAAATCTCAAGCTAGTTGGGTCAGCTACATGGATTTCTCTTCACTATTTTGAAAGCCAGCTGAAGCTTATATCATATATCAAAAATCTAAGTACAATACTCACTATTAAATTATATTTAAAAAATTATTCTCTATATTTGCTGGCGAATCAAGAGCATGGCATATTCTAAGTCATTTTTAGTCATCCACTTACTCTTCTGTCATCATAACTTGGTCCCCTAACATACGTATAAGGGCCCCTAGGGTTCAACAGTGGACATGATCAAACCACTTTGAACATCTTCCTATCCTCTTATCCTCTATAAGTGTCTCACCTACCATCTCCTTGTTACAATCTCTTCTAATGCACTCAATTCTAGGGCAATTCATTCATCTGAGCATATGCATCTCTCTTTGCAAATCTTAACTCTGGTACAATATTGGTCAAATACCAGACATAAATATTCCATTCAACTTAATAAACATCTTTATATTGCAAAAAATTTCATTCACATTCCATATTAACAACTTAGCCTTGATGCTAGCGGGTTGGGGGATGGGAATGTAGAATCTTCATAAACAATTTCTTGTGCTTTTCTATTAGATTAGATATATCATTGACTTAGGGCCTCTTTGGTGCGAGGACCAAAATAAGGATTAAAATGGTACTAGTTAAAAAACAATAATAATAATAATAATAATAATAATAATAATAAATATAAGTTTCTAATCATTCTACACAAAATATTATTTTATTTTATATACTTATTAATTTTCAATAAAAATATCAATTTTATTTCACGTCCACCAAAATATTAGAATTTAGTATTTTGGTCTAGGATGTGAAATAAAGTTGATATTTTTATTGAAAATTAATGAGTATGTGAAATAAAATAATATTTTTTTACATTAGAATTTGTGTAGAATAATTAGAAAAATTTATTTATTATTATTGTTGTTGTTTTTAAACTAATACCATTTTGGTCCTGATTTTAGTTCATGCGCTAAACAGGGCCTTAAGATTAGTTTCTTTCTCTATATTTATATGACTTGGCCATTGCACTAGGCCTGACTTTTGTTTTGACAATTGTTGTGATGCTCATGGCTGAAGAAGGCGAGGAGTATTCGTTGGGTGATGTCTCAAGAGAAAGGAATCACTGAAGTAAAGTGCAGCTCTTGGCAGGCTTCTAGACCGAATAATGAGTGGTGAGAGGGGCACATGAATGAATTGTCCTATATCGAAAAGGGAGGGAGATCCTAAACTGTATAAGTACATAACATGATCTAAAATAGTAGAGACGCTTTTGGGGCAAAACCGTGAGGCTAATGATGGAAAACTTCGTAGTTAAGCGTGCTTAGGTTGGAGTAGCACTGGGATGGGTGACCTCCTAGGAAGTGCTCAAGTCATACAATTTTTCTAAAGCTAATGTGGACAATACCTCTACAATGGGATCATAGAATGTTAGAATATGGTATTAGAGCTGACCTTTCATAGTACGATGTGATTCGAGGACGAACCAAGCGGAAGCTGGTGGGCCTGTGATGCCTGTGGCCGAAGAGGGCGGGGGGAGTATTCGCCGAGCGATGTCCCAAAAGAAAGAAATCACTGAGACAAAGTGCGGCTCCTGGCAGGCTTCTAGGCCGAATAATGAGTGGTGAGAGGGGCACCGGAATGAATCGTCCCACATTGAAAAGGGAGGGAGATCCTGAGCTGTATAAGTAGATAACACGATCTAAAATAGTAGAGTCGCCTTTTGAGGCAAAACCGTGAGGCTAATGATGGAAAACTCCATAGTTAAGCGTGCTTGGGTTGGAGTAGCACTGGGATGGGTGACCTCCTGGAAAGTGTTCAAGTCACACAGTTTTCCTAAGGCCAAGACAGATAATGCCTCTACAATGGGATCACGGGATGTTACAGTTTTGTTCCAAATTCTTCTACTTTAAAGTTCCTGTAAAAGTCTTATTAATCAAACTCTTTTTTGCAACTTGTAGAAGCATTGAGATATGAAAAAAAGAAGTTTTAGAAGCAATGAGTACTTGAGACGTTGGATTTATGAACTATGTCCAAATTAACGTGGTAAGGTGGAAGCATTGTGGCAAATAATAAGTACTTGATTGCTCGTCTTTCTGGCATTACCATGGCTGGTAATTGGCTTTTGCAATAAAGCCAAACTATCGCACGTCTTTCTACTATTACCACGTCTGGTGATTGGCTTTTGCAATAGTGTCAAACTATTGCACTGTTAAGGCATGAAGAAAAGTTATTATAAAATTAAAGATGAAAAGCTAAACCTAAAATACTTCTGTTACATGCTTTATAAAGTCATGCTCAAACTGTAATCACAGGCAGTACCAGGATTTGTCAACTCAAATAGTTTGGATAATGAATTGACAATTTGACATTGATCATGCGTGGATCTTTTAGCAACTTAGAGCAGATGTGTAGACTGTAGATGGAGTTTCTGTATTATAGCAACTTAGAACAGATGCGTAGACTCTAGATGGAGGTTCAGTACGGCAGAGTACAAGTGTCAGTTGAATCTGTTGAACTTGACAGCATTAAGTTACAGTTGGCTACAGTATGCCAGTATTGTTTCAATGCAAATTTTGATTCTTCCAAAAATGTTTTTAACGTTTTTGTTATTCAAATATTGCTAGATATGTAACAAAATTAGATAATTGATTTTTGCCTTATGCAGAATTTATTTATTGCTTATTCAAACTATTCTAAGATCTGAGCAAAATTGTTTTCGTCTGTGATTATGAAAAAGTTGATGTATGATTTATTGTATCATTGTTGGATTTGGGTTACCTCTTATAATACTGGTGAAGTGGATTAAAATAAATATAAGGTTGCTCTGGGAGATTTAACCCTAGCATATAGATGTGATTCTTACCGGGTGCTTTTTTTTTACCTAGTATCTAGATTTGTCAAGTTCTCTTTAACCTTCAGACATTCTTGAAATGTAAAAGTCTCCAAGAACAGATCATTGCATGATACCCTTCAAGCAAGTAGAACAAATTAACCAATCAGGTCTACGTTTTTTAGTAGAAAAAATTTCATCCTGGGAAATTCCAACTTGAACATTTGCATAATGCACTAAGTGAATTCTCCAAATTGTGCTACATCTCACAATATCTTCCATGTGGCACCTGGGTGAACCGGCTGGACTAGTGTAGACCCGTGAACTATATGACCTAGCTTTTTGGCACCACCTCTTATAGACCTCGGGCAAAGCACCCGACAAGGGCCATGTCGGGAAAAGGAAAACCACAATCTACAATTCCAGGCGTTCAGAAGGAGACTAACAATCTAACACCTCCGAACCCTGGGTATATTCTCTCACATCTCTAAAGACCTGAGGCAACATCTATGCAACATTGAGCTCGAGGAAGCTCCAGCACTTGGCCACTTTAGATGGTTGCCTCCCGGCACGCCTCAACTCAACCAAATCCTAGCAAATCCAAGTCATATTTCTATAAGAATGTGCAGTGCGGCCCCCTATGTCTTGGTATAGACTAACGATGCTAAAGGACAAAGGAACAGAGCATGTGCTTGCTCTCCCCTAGAACATTGAGCCCCCTAACACTATCGTACATCTGCCTAATCTTCAGGCTAGGTGTCAACATCCTAGTTGTTGTTACTATACCATCTATAGAGGATCTATGATCGGGAGTCACCATTTGTGGCTATAAATGGCAACTCACAAGAGTTGTTTGGCTAAGCTCTTCCTTCATTAACTCTACTTTTGTTTCGAGGGGCTCCCTAGCATCCCTCTTTTGTCTAAACATTGGGCACCCTTTGTAACCCCGGTAGACCTCTAGGGACATCCTTCCACCTTTCTCTTTCCCCATCTAGGTCTATTACTTGTACCACATTTAATAAACCTTTTATGCTGACATAGTGGAAATATTTCCATCTGGCTTGGCTCATGGATGTAGGAGATCATTCAAGAACCACGTTAACTACTGGTATCCTATTTTGACTTACATTCTTTACTGTTTTACATTATTATGTTCGATTCATCCCCTTCGACACCATTGCTTTACTGTCCCGGCTGATCATAGCCGCTAACTCAACTCGTCAATAGTTCTTTAACAAAATATAAAATGTTTCCCAGAAATGTGATAAAATATAAATGTTTCCAAGAATTGTGACAAAATATAAATGTTTTAAGACATTATAGAAATATGTTAATTCATACAAGTCAGTGCAACAACAACAACCAAGACTTTATTCTACTAAGTGTGGTCAGTTATATGAATCTTTTATTTTCATTACACTTTATTAAATAACATATTTTTATTTAACTCCAAGTATGTAAGATGATTTCTTATAGTTTCTTGTTATGTTGTTTTGGCCTTCCTCCTTTTCCTTTTACATAGGCAAAATTTAATAATTCAACTTTCTTTACAGAAGCTTTTATCAGCCTAGGATTTATATGTCCAAACCATCTAAGTATACTTTTTTTGAGTTTATCCTCAATTGAAGCTACTCCAATATTTTTGTAGATAACTTATTTCTCAGCGTTTCCTTTTGCGTATACTCATTCATCCGCTTTTGCGTATACCTATTCATTCGCTTTTGCATTCTCAGTTCTGCGATATTTGTCTTATTTGTATGTTTTTACCGCGTAGGTTAACATTCAATACTATATAATATCACTAGTCTTATAATTATCCTGTAAAATTGATCTTTAAGTTCAAGTAATTTTTTTTTATCATAATGCACCTGATGCATTCCTCTTTTTTATTTATTCTATTTGAAACCTGCTAGTGACATCATTATATGTTTCATCATCATTGTGTATGATTGATTCAATGTATTTAAAGTGCTAATTCTTAATAATTTGATCACTAATTGTCATATTGCTAATGCAAATACTCTTATTTCGACTAAATATGTACTTCATATATATTCAATTTTTGATCTTTTAAGATGAAAATCTTCAAGCTCTAAAGTATTTCTCTATAGCTCGAACTTCATCTTACCCTCTTTTTAATCTTATCCACAAGGAGAGTATCATTTAAGAAAAGTATACACCAAGGCACTTCATCTTGAATGTATCCACTTAGAACTTTCATAAAAATCTTAGTCACATCCCTTTGTGTCCGAGCACAAGTAACAACTTCTTTATACATATTTTTAATAACTTGAATATAAATAATGCAATTTTTTTTTTAAAAAACTTTTTAAAGCACTTTATTTTCTTTCTTTAAACATTTTCATTAAACCTCTCAACAAATGAATAACTTATATAATAAATTTACTGGCATAAACCAAATTAACTCTGTGATACCCTAATATCACGACATAATCTATACTTGATTACTATCTCCTAAAATTTTAAAGTATAATTCCTTAATTTAATTTCTCTATAATAATTGCATTCTTGTACATCGTCTTTATCCTTATAAATAGATGCTAATATATTTTTTTTTTCATTCATTTGACATTCTTTTGGTCTTCAAAATTATATTAAATAGCCTAATAAGCCAAAAAATTTCATCTCCCTTACATTTCTAAACATTTATTGGAATAGCATTCGGTTCTACTGCATTTTTATACTTTTTCTTCTTTAAAACCTTTCAAACATCAGTTTTACTAATATGCTACATGTAAGAGTAATTCTTTTTTTGGATGCTAAATTTAGTAAAATTAGTTATATTATCACAACTGCCATTGAAAAGTTTTTCAAAGTAATTCATCAATGTATGTTGAATCTGGTACAAGTATTTGCATACTTTAGCAATTAAATCATTAGCGTTAACCAAGGTATTTGTGCTTGTAGTTTCAAATGGTATGTGATATTAAGCTTTTTTTTTGTATTGAGATTTTTGAAAGCTACTTCTGATAAGTTCTTAACCAAGAAGCTTGTTTTGGGTTGCCTTTGCAACTAAGATGAATAAGTGTTATTTTTGAATGCCATGTGGCGGCAATAAACGATTATTAACATTTGAAGGAGATATACTATTCTGGTTATTCTGAAATGGGGGATGCATTTGTTTAACCAAGTTAACTTTAGTTAAGGTTTTCCATCAAAAAAATAAAGGAAAATAGTTGAGGTTGAGATTTTATGATGATATTTACATTGATGTGAGAGATATTTTTATTTTGAAAGTGTGCAAGATTTGAAGTATAAGCAGTCATTATATTGGGTGATTTTACGGTGTTAAATAATGTTAGTTAATATTTTGAAAATTGTATAGGATTTAAAGTACAATTAATTTTAGTATTAAGATTTTTGTATTTAGGTTAATTGTTAAATTTAATTTGAGTTTCCAAATGCACCTATTAATTGAGCGTAAATTGACCAATAAATTTAATTTATATGAAGTGTTAAATTAATCTAAAGCACTGTATATTTTGACCATAATATGTGACCGCATAGAACCTGTTTTCATCAAATTCTTCTAAGGATGTGTTTTGGAGTGTAATGATCTTCCTTTGTATCATTATGTTTTTTGTTTTTCCAGTGATTATTATCTATCTTTTCAACTTGTTAAGCTTTTGAGTCTTAAAGTTGAGGAAAAATGCGAGAAGGCTAACCTTTGCACCTGTTCAACATTTTTTTAATCAGGCATCTAGTCATGTAGCTTTAGTCCGGTTCTTCCGGCTGGCATTCTCTCTGAGGATTATGTCTCGTGACTATGAAAGTAAGTTTCGTTCATCGAGAATGAGTTGCTATTCATGTCTCATGTAATGTGGCGCTATTTAATGCTGTTTTAAATCCTTCCGGTAGCATTTTCTTTCATCCCTTAAACTTTTCCTGCACGGCCAGTAGTGAAACCAAATGTGTCTTTGAGCTTATACACGAAATGTTGATAACCACCATCCTGTAATTTCCAGTATTTGCGGCAAAGCCATGACCAGTCAATTTTATAATAAACTAAATAGTTTATGATGCTGCATTTTGACTCGAAACATGTAGTTTCATGCAATGTTGTGTATTAGTGGAGCTTTGAGTTTTGCACAAATGTTGGTGGGATTTGTTTTTAGTTTCAAGGTTCATTTCATGATACTTTTAGGAACTACATTTTAACAACTAAGCTTTGGATCTACTGGTGATATTGTTGTACTACTCATTTATTGTTAATTATCTAAAATGTCTGTCTTTATAACCTAGATGGCACTAAGAATGTTGTTACATAATGTTTTTCGAGTTAACTGAAAATCTTACCTATCCAGCTAGGTTAATTTTGTTTGGGATTGTTTGAAGTGAGTTTAGTTTCCAGCCTATAGTTGTAAAGTTGTTTAGTTTTAAGTGAGATTAACAATTATAATCCTGTAAACAATTTTTTTTGATACAATTTGAATCATAAATATGTGGTTCCTTATTAAGTCGGGATTAAGCCCGTTTTCAGTGGGATGTTGAGACTGTAATTTTGGATAGAATTCAATTCTAATTCCAAATAGGTAAAATTAACTGTTTGGTACAAGATATTAAAATAGAGTAGAACTTGAGTTATAATTGTAAAATATGATGCAGAGGTCTTTGATGAAGTACTCTATTGTGTAAGTGAATCTGAAGTTTTGGTGAAGCTTGCATGAAGGGGTCAATGGGTCATCATCATAGTTAATATAGGAGCTTCCAAGCAAGTTCATAGTATTGCTGCGAATTTCTGTCCCTTGACTAGTAATAGCATTTTGTATTTTTAGTGCAACCTACGTCTGAGTGGATCTATGTACCTCAGAAGTGAAGTTGCAGTTGAGATTTAAGTTCATTTAGAATACTCTAAATGAATTACAATCTGCTGGATCAATTTTTCTGTTGATTAGAATCTGTCTAATCATTTCTTTATGTAGAGACCGACTTAGGTGCACTGAGTGTTTTTAGAAGATGCAAGCAATTAATTTTAAGTCATACTTATGTCCAATTGTATATATTTTGAAAGTAATCTCTTAAATGAAATACATATATCTTAGTAGGCAATGCATGGGATACACACACTATCAACTAAGAAATGCATCCTGCACATATTTAGAAAATACATGTACTGCATGCAAGTATTCTTCATTATTTTTTTGTCCTGTTAAAGTTATTGTTCTCGATTTTTTATCTGATTTGACCAGTTAAAATTTAGATTACTTGCATCCATCACGTAGAAGGTCTTTGTATACGTTAGCTTCATCTATGCTTATTATGTCTGCAAAAGCTGGTGATCTTCGAGATTTGGCTGCTTTGATCAAGGCACAACTGACAGTGAAAATGGTATGCAAATTAACGTTATACTCATGTATATATTTTATTCACTAGTCAATAGCTATAAATGCTCTTATGATATCTTTAATGGTGAATATCTCTATATTTTCCCGTTTGTTTATTGTAATCGCGTGCAGGTTGATCCTTATCTAAAAATAGTTGAAAGCAGTTTACAGGCTGTTGGTGTAAATGTACAGTATGGATCTGAAGAAGATGAAGCTAGTGCATTGAAGTTCCTTGAGGAAGTTAAAAATGAGGACAACGATGATCTGAGAGAAATTGTGTCATATCATTTAATGAAGAAGTATGAAAATCTATCTGAGGTAAGTAGGCTGTCTATAAGTAGAGCTGGCCTTGAGCTGATTTCGAGCTAGCTAGCCTCAACTTGTAATCGAAACTTTAGATTTTCAGAAGAATTTGATATGATTCCAATAAAGTTCATGTAATTTTGAGTTTTGAATCAGGCATGCACATTATACACGCAACACTTATGCAAGTAATACTATTAAATTGTTGTGTAGTTTGTGTTTATCTATTTCTTTATTGCTTTGCAATACATTAACTTCTTTACATTATATATCTTGACTTTGAAAATCTAAATACACAAGTTTGTTCAGGGTATAATTTGTGTTATGTATTATGTATTACATATGATTGTATGATGCAATTGGCTAGGCCCATATAGCTCTTATATTATACTTGTGTACTAACTGTAGTGTAAATAAATTAGATAAGATGGACACCCTAATTCGATTCATCTTTCCCAAGATCATATTTACATGGTATCATGCCTAGAGGGTCTCACCGCACTGTTCTCCAACCTTCAATCCTCTCCTAGCAGAGATCTTGATGAGCAAACTGCTTGTGAAGCCATTCGCCACCCACCTCTAATGAGCTCTATCTGATCTGTGAATGCCTACGAGCCCTTGCCCTAAGTCGTTTGGCCGCCTGCGAGCATGCACTATTCTCTTGCATGTGAGCCGATCGTTTGCCTGCCTGTGAGCTCACGTCATTCACCCTCCTCTTGTGAGCCCTCGCCTACAAACAACAATCCCATTGGCACAGCCATGTAGATCTACGCCGCCTCGCTAAAGTAGAATCAGAACTCAGTTGGCCATGTTTGTTCTTGCCAAGTTATTCTCTACGTCACCTTACTTCGTCAAGTGTCAAAGCACTAGGATTTTCATTGATCCAAGCATCTTGAAACCTTGACATTATGTCTCAAATTTCAAGCTCTCTAATCCATGCAAACACTAAACGTATGCAAAATACACCAAGGGTATTGATGCCATATGTGATCTCAAACTCCACCAAGTTAGGGGACCGAACTTTGACGGGTAAGTCTGCTTACACAGTGAGGAAGAAGAATATGTAGAAGAGTTTGTATAGGTAGAAACTGGGTGCTCATATCATAGATGATTTGCCTCTTGAAACAGATCTTACATATGAAGAGTGGTATGCCATAGACTGCGTATCTACAATCAACTTTTGAATTCTATGGATGTATCCGTTCTAAACTTAGTGTCTAGCGGTGATACAGTTAAGAAGCTCTAGGAGACATTGCAAGAAATGTACTCATTTCTCGAGGATGTATGACGTGATGAGAGGGGTGCTCTATCCTAATTAGCCGGGGCCCCCTCTTAGGAGTTTTTTGAGGAGTTCATGGTTTTGCTGATGAGTATGATAGGTCGGCTCTCTATCCTACAGATCGTACTCAGTTTCTGAAATAGAGCAACTATCTCTTGGTAATTTGCTATTTGAATGGTTTAGATCCAAAGTGTGAGACAACAAGATCACAGTTTTTGACTAGTGACAATTTGGCTAGCTTCGAAGAGGTGCACAGGAGAGTCATCAAATCTACTATTAAAGTAGAAACCAAAGTCAATCTAATACTTGAGTTTTCTGAGAGTAGCTTTATATGCAACTCATGGAGGTCATCATGGTAACTAAGGTACAAGGTGGGGGCAAGAGACCGTTACATGAAACTACTGTAGGATTCAGGGTCACCTTCAGCACTATTACAAGGTGTTGGTTGGTGACTTAGAGCAACCAACCACTAGTTTGCACTCCAACTCATACTGCTATTGAGTCTTTAGTGCGATTGTGGATAAGAATATTAAGGAATACAAAAGAATTTCAGGCATATAGCAGAACCTCCTCTTCTTAGGACTCAGTTGCCTAGACTGGTATTTTCTTTGTTGTTGTTCCTACCTCTTGTTAGGTGATTGATTCAGGCCCAGGTGAGAATATGATGAGTAACAAAAGTATACTCACTGATTATTAGCCCTCCTCTGATTATTATTGTGGTGATGATTCTACTTTGGAGGTTTGTGGATGTGGGTTTACACATCTAATTCAGGCATTCCTTTGCAGTATGTCTTATATACACCCAAGATGACATTTAATTTATTATCAGTTAATCGCATAACAAAGTATTTAAATTGCTCAGTGACATTCTTTCCTGACTTTAATTTTTTGGGATCTTTTGACACATAAGACTATTAATAGAGAATATGTGAGTGGGGGCATGTATCAGCCTGATTCCTCTCTTTAGCCAACTTGGGTTGCTTCAGTGACCTATCTTTTTGAGATTCAAATGCGCCAAGGCCACCCATCTTTAGCTACCTTGAAACTGTTTTATTCTCATTTTCAGTTTGTTTTTAAATTTGATTGTGAGTCCTATCAATATGCAAAGTCATGCTCCACTCATTTCTAGTGTCAATCGGAGGACTACTTTATTTCAGTTTGTTGATTCTGTTGTTTGAGAGCCTATCCGTATTATGACTCATGCTGTTTATCGTTATTGTTTCATTTGGGGATGATTATACCCGTGTGACATTTATATATTTGATGAAAAATCGTTTTGAGTTGTTTTCCATTTTATTGAGTTTTACTTTATTATTTTGTCTCAAGAAAATTTGCGCTTTACAATTTGATTATAGTAGTGAATATCAGTCTAATTCATTCCAACAATTTCTTCGTGGACATGAAATTCTACACAGATTATCTTCTGCTCGAATGCCCCAACAAAATATTGTTGTCGAACGCAAAAATTGATACCTTATGGAAACTGCAAATACTTTACTCTTTTAGATGGGTGAAGCAATCCTTACTACTTGTTATCTGCTTGTTATTTGATAATTGTCTCTAACCACTCTTAGAAGTAAAATACTTCAAAACCTTCTTTTCCTCAATAAGGATTTATTTGGCTTGCCTCGTAAGATCTTTGAATCTATCTGCTATGTTCATGATGATCGTCTTCAAGTTTTTAAACTTGATCCACGTGCCTTTAAATGCACTTTCCTTGGCTATTATATAAGTATCTAAGAGATGTAAATGTTATTCTCCCTCTTTAGGTCATATAATTATCTCTTGTTATGTTATCTTTGATGAGACACAACTATTGTTTGCAAAAGATCCCACTCCAGTCTCATTTAGTGCATTTGGTTCTTCAATAATTAGATTCTTCTTTATAATAATCCCTTTATATCTAAAGCCTAGATATGAGGATTCAAGAGTTAACTCGCTTGGGTATGAACCTGGTCATATGTCCTTTATAGAGTTAGTTTTACTGCTGATTGATCCAGTTTAAGACAATTTGCCTATTGCTGTTAGAAAAAGCTATTGAACATGTTATTACCACCCCTTGTATACACAGTATAAGGGTCTATTTGTGAGCCTGTAGGCCTTTACTACTAATTTGGACTCGATTGCTTTACCATCCTTAGTCTTTATGTCCCTATAGCATAAAGGTCGGCACTAAGCTATGATAGAGGAGATGCAAGCTGTACTTAAGAATCATACTTGGGATTTGGTTGATCTTTGTCAAGGAAAACAAACTATTGGCTATAAATGGGTTTATGCAATAAAAATTCATGTCGATAGTACAGTGGCATGCCTCAAAGCTAGATTCAAAAAAGGTTATGCTAAGTTATATGATATCGATTACTTTGAGACTTTTTCTCTTGTCACAAAGATAGCCTCTGTTAGACTGTTTCTGTTATTAGCTGCTACATATTCTTGGCCACTTTATCAATTAAATATCAAGAATGTATTTCTACATTGTGATTTGGATGAAGAGGTCTACATGGAGCAGGCACTTGGGTTTACTGCTCAGAGGGAAAAGTGTGCCATTTTTGCCAATCTCTTTGTAGTCTTAAACAATCTTCTAGAGCCTAGATTGGTAAATTCAATTAAGTGGTTCAAAATTTGGCTTCAAGCAGTCACAAAAAGATCATTGTGTGTTTCATTATTGATCCTTCTTGTGGCTATCTTTTTGATAGTATATATTGATGATATTATTGTGACTGGAGATGATGCACAAGGTGTTACTACCCTTGGACGATTTCTTGCCAATAACTTTGAGACAAAGGATTTGGGTTTTGCACTACTTTGTTGGTATTCAAGTTGTTAAAAATAGGAATAGTATAAGGTTGTCTTAAAGAAAATATATACTTGATGTGTTGGCTGAGACTAATATGATACAGTTAAGGTGAACTACTTCTACATCAAGAGTAGTATAGAAGAATATTTGGCAAGTTGAAGAACCAAACCACCATGACCAGACTCGACATTGCCTATGCAGTAATTATTATCGATCAGTTTATGGCAACACCATGGAAGCCCCACTGAGATGTTGTGATGTGAATTTTGCGGTACTTACAAGGTAATGCTAGAAAAGGACTTACATTTAGTGGTCAGGGCATACAAGAGTGGAGTGCTACATTGATGTAGACTGGGGGAGTTGCTCCATTAGCAAAAGATCCACCTCTGGTTATTCAATTTGTGGGAGGAAATTTGATTTCATGGAAGAGCAAGAAATAAGAATTTATTGCTTGTAGCAATGCTGAAGTAAAGTATCAGGTTATTGCTCTTACTACTTTAGAACTATTGTGGTTGCGTCATCTCATGACTGAGTAAGGATTTGTTCGTGATAGATCTAGTTCTATTTGGTGTGGTAGTAGGACCCATTCACATAGCATTCATTCCAGTCTTCAATGAAGGAACCAAGCACATTGAGATCGATTGTCACTTTGTTCGTCTAGAGCTTTGAAAGAGAATAATAGATTTGTGTCATGTTCATACCGGGGAGCAATTAGCTGATATATTTACTAAATCTCTTATTTTCTCAATGTTTTTAGAGTCACATATATTTGTAATTAGCTGAGCATAATATTTGTGCCTTAACTTGAGAGGGGAGTGTTATGTATTATGTATTAGATATGATTGGATGATGTAATGAGCTATACTTGTATGCTAACTATACTATAAATAGATTAGATGAGATGTAAACCCTAATTCCATTCATCTTTCCTGAAATCATATTTACAATTTGAATCAATTTTCTATAAAGAGAGTTGGCTGCAAGTCAATTATGAATCAAATATAATTCAAGCAATCAACTACCGAATTTTGAACAAATTCGGCCATGATATCTTTAAGCTTCAGTTTGATCTTCTCATGTTGAACAATGGTCATCTGTTGTAAATGTGTTTTGCTATTTCAATTAAGACAAAATTTAACCCAATTTATGTCTTGTTGCAGCAAGAGTTAACAAAAATAAAACTTCAGCTCTCACAGGAATTTTCAACCGATGATGTCTTTCCTCTCAATGCTCCGATGTTCATGGATAATCCTGTTTATTCACCACTTGATCAAAAGGAAGCTTTTACTTTTGATGAGGTGTTCTCACGAGTAAACATCAAGTTTTCCTTGAAATTCGTAAACATCAAGTTTTCCAACAAATTGTGCTGTTAATATTGATTTTGTTTTGATTGAATCACAGGTTACTTCTGCTGTCACGGATAATGAGGATTCATTAAACAATGCTTGCAGAAGTCAATCAGATCACAACGCATCGGAATCTAAAAGTTCTGTGGACATTCTTAGTGTCAACCAGTTGATTGAATCTGTAAGTCCTGTCTGCCATTTTACATATTTGATGTATATGTGTATATATATTGTGCACACTTGGGAGACAATGGTTTGACGGGTGTCCGGATGCATATGATTTAATTGAAATAGCTCCTCCTATGTGATAGAACAAAAAAAGAAAAAAAGTCCTTGAAAGGGAGATCCTTGAGACTTTCAAAGATCTGAGGATTAATGATTTCCCCTTGCAGTTAACTACTTGTCTCATCAGAGGATAGAATTTTTTATTTATAGGAGTTCAACTTAACCTTGTAGATGGCACGATTTAGATGAGGGTGATGAAAGAATCCTATCAGAATCTCATGATTCTATCATACAGAGCTTAACCTAGAGCTTAACCTATGTATCTAATTTATTTAAGCCAATTTAGGGCTACAAAACAACACATTAGGAGCCATAGATAAGTTAAATCCTGGGTATCTTTTGCAGCCAACCTGGTTTGCTCAAAACAGAAATTTCTAGTTGTAGAATTGACGTTTGCTTGCTTGAAAGATATAAGCATCTTTGGGCCTAGCTGTTTGAGTTTACAAGACAGCGTATCTAAAGAGCATAACAACTTCCTATCAAAGGATGGGTGTCACAAGTCTAATGGAGATCTTAGGCTGAAGTCAACATTAATTTGTTAGGACTTAGACTTCATGGGGGTTCTGACAGCATAGTTAGGGTATGAAAATTTGTTATTGGTTTTAAAATTGTGATAATATATTCAGAGATGTCAGAGCCTATAATCAGGCTTTAGAACTGCTAATGGCATGCATATTCATTGACATTAAAGCCTGCCATTAAGGTGTTGGTTTAAATGGTGATTTGGTTGGCTATTGTGAGGTAGTGGAGTTGATAGACTTGTCAGGATAGGTGTTGCCTCACATCCAAATGGATGTCATATGCTTGTTAGGAGTTAATGACTTCATTGGGGAATTAGCATGTGAGACCCGTAAGTATTTTGGTAATTTGGCTTCGCTAGGAATTTTCTGATTTAGGCATTGGTTTTGTCTACTAGACCTTTGAGAATATGAAGTGGGGATTTGGTTTTGTAGTACAGGATTTGATTTTAAAGTGAATTTTGATTTTGAAGTAAAGTTTTGGATGAGTGGAGATTTGGTTTTTTATTCATACATGTGGGGCTCAGGTGTTTGATCACACGAGGATGACATTTAAATTTTACAAGTTTTCATTGCGAATAATTGAATTTTCAAGTAGAAGAATCTTCTTATCAGTTGAAGATAATTAAATAGCGTTAGGTGGGGACCTTTTTGTTTGACGACACAATACTCACCATAACTCCACATTATGTTGCGAATTTTGTGTTTTGCCTTGTAATTAGGCTAAGTCCTAATTTTTCCAAGAATTTTGATGGGATAATGGCTACAAATTTGGATAGTGGATTATCACAACATTCATAATTATTTTGTAGGATGTCCGAGTTTTTCACTTCCTGTAGACTAGAGGGTGCCTCTTGAGCTATATAGGGGAGTAAGCATATATTTCTTTATAGTTCATGTAAATATAATTATGTATTTATACGTATATTATATCATATATAATAACAACAATAACAGCTATATGAATTCTTTGTTTTCATTAAACTATCAAATAGCTACTTTTCGTTTAGCTCTAAATATACAAGATCATTTATTATAGTTTCTTGCTTGTCTTTTTTGGTTTCCTTATTTTTTTTTTGTCATTAGCAAGGTCCAATAAGCCCTCTCTTTAGTGGAGCTTTCATCAATTTATGATTTATATGTCTAAACCATCTAAACTGACTCTCTTTGAGCTTATCCTCAATTGAAACTACTTTAATCTTCTCATGTATGTACTCATTTTCAATATTATCCTTTTGTATATACTCATGCATTCACTTTAGCATTTTTATCTTAATAATACTTATTTTAGTTGCATATTTCTTCTTTATAAGATAGCATTCAGTATCATATAATATTACCAGTATTACTATTATCTCATAAAAAGTACTTTTAAGCTTGAATAAGATTTTTTATGTAATACAACGCATGAGATGCATTCCTTCACTTAATTTATCCTACTTGAATTTTACTAATAATATCATTATCTATTTTACCGTCATTTTCTATAATTAATTGGAGGTATTTAAATCATCCACTCTGACTGACAACTTGATCACCGTCACATTTTCAGTACAAGTTTTTCTATCATGATTAAATTTGTACTCTACATATTCAATTTTAAATTTACTTAAGCAATATCTTTTATATTGAAAGATATTTCTCTATAACTTGAGTTTTGTTTTGGCTTCATCATGCAGATATTCTTGTCTTCCTAAACTTCTTCATTAAACCTCTAAATAAATAAATAGCTGTCATGGTAAATCTACTTAGCATAAAACGAAACTAATTATGTGATACTTTAGTATTACGATGACATAATCTATGTTCGGTCAGTCTTACTCAAAATTTTAAAATATAACTCATTAATTTAATTTTTCTGTAATCGGCACTGTCAAATACATCACTTTTATTCTTACTAATATACTCTTTCTCGGCATTTGACATTCTTTCAGCCTTGAAAATCATATTAAACAGCCTAATAAACTAAGAAACTTCATCATACATTACTAAATCATATTAAGTAACCTAAGGAGCAAGAAATATTGTAGAGGCAATGCCCCTCTTTAAAATATATTTATTCCCGAAATTTATATATAAGAAAGATATATAGCCTTTAAAGGCACACACTCACATGCACTCGTGTCTGCACACACACATATTTGTATGTAGATGTATAAAATATGTATTTATGTATATTTTTATTTTTATATATTTTTTTATTATATATTTTTTATATTTTTATATGTATGTGTATTTTAAATTTCAAAGCTAAATGAGTAGTGGATTGAATTCAAAACTAGTGAACTGCTCATTCTAAAGCCCTCTTGTTCTTGCGCCAGGAAGGAAAAGCATAGTGCAAGGTAGTCATGCGGTGGCTATTGAAAATTTTTAGCAATGATCTTAAAATGAATTTATGGTAGTTTTTTTGGAAAAATTTAATAATATTAGGCATGTCGTGACCTTTTTGGCTGCTAGAAAGTGATCTTAAGCATGTTGGGCTATGACCCTTCTAAAATGGCTTGTGCTTAGGGTAAGGGCCAGGTGAGAACACGATTCAAAGTACAAAAACTATAGCAAAAACATGCACAACGCAACAAATAAAATACTAAATGTACCAAAAAAACTTGGTTGCTTTATGAAATAGCAATCTCTTGATGGGCTTCCCTTTTCATCAGCCATTTTATTGGGTCAAGGAGCTCAACGCTAAGTGGAATCACTCCTTTTCACCACTGGTGACTGGTCGAGGCCAGAACAATCATAGCCTCTTTATTGTGAATCTTTCTTGACATAAGAGAGAGTGATAGGGGGAGTTTCCCTCTGTGTGTCTCACGCCATCATTGTTTCCATTAAGAAAGAGAATAAGAGGGAGTGAATGGGGACGATGCAAAGCAAGGGAGATAGAGACCCGCTTTAGAAAGTCGTCCTTATGCTCTATCGTTGCAGCTCTCAGTTGTTCGCTACACCTTCACCGTCGACTTGAGAGAGAGAGAGAGAGAGAGAGAGAGAGAGATGTGGAGGGAAAGGAGGGATGGAGAGAGAGAGAGAGAAATTTCTCTTTATGTTGTCACCGTTCGCTGCGCCTCCCTCGTCTCCAGCCTGAAAAGAGGGAACGGAGTGAGAGGAGCTTACCTTTCTCCTCTCTATAGTTGTTGCATGGAGGGTTAAATGCCATCAAAATAACTCCTCTATTTATCTAGAGATTGTTGGGGCTTTAAGGGCATTGTGGAAATTGCATGTTAAGACCCCTCTTTCAAATTAATTCTTCCATATTTTTCTTCTAATTGAATTCATTTTGATTATGTTTTATAAATTGAGCTCAATGACTTGTGTCCGCTAGTTGGAATTAGACTTTTACCCATTTTAGAGGTTTGACTCAATTGGTTTTTGTCGATTAGATCCAATGGACATCACTCATGTCATAGAATTGTCAGGTTACCACAAGAACTGTTGAAATTTCCTAAGATCTTTCGGTGATATTAAACATATGGTCCTAGACTTTGAATTTAGGTTTTATCCAACCTTGTTTAATGGTTCAACCACCAAAATTGTGTTACCTAGGTAATTTCTTGACGTAGGTTATTTTTAGCTTTGTTAAATTGTATGGTAAATTATTGTGTTGTACAATTGTACGAAAAAGTGTTTTATAAAGTTGTTTTTTGTTTAGTAAAGTGTTGTTCAAATCTATTGTGTAAAGTATTATTTAGTAAAAATTATTGTGTTGTATGGCTAATTGATGTGTTTGACCTAATTGATCATATATATAGTTATAATGAATTAAATGTATATTGTTGATAGATTTTTGAAATATATATACAATAATTAGTAGCTATATATAATAATTATAGCTATAATTATTTTGAATTATATAGGTGTGTTTGTTTGTAAGGTTAAATTTAAGAAGGTTAAAATTAAATTTGGATAGAGATATTTTTTTATTGAAAGTTGTGAATGATGTGAAATAAAGTTAGTTATTATGTTGGGATATGTGAGGGATGTGATATAAAGTTAGTTATTATGTTGGAATATGTGAGGGATGTGATATAAATTAGTTATTATTTTAGTAATATGTGTAGGATGTGAAATAAATTTAATTTTTAATATTAGATTTTATGTGTGATGTGATATGACTGGTTAAAATTAAATCAGGTTAATTTTAAACTCCTAGACAAACGGGGCCATAATAATGTTAAAATTATACAATAACGATTACAACTATTTTTTTCTATGTAAATAACAATATTAATTAATAGCTGTTTGGTATATTATTGGACATTAGATAAAGTATGTGTCAGTAGATTTATATTAAATTATATAAAGCTGGTTTTTTAAAAGTAATTGGCTTTAAAAGTTTTTTTAGCTTTCTGCCACTGGCTTTTTTGCTTTTTAAAAGCTATTTTTTTTTTGTTGTTGTTTTACCAAATGCAGCTCTTAACTTTTAGCATATAAAAGTATTGTTTCCCACTAAAAAGCTATGCCAAATGCAACTTTAATTGTCCTTTGGCAGTTTGAATCGAAATGGAGATCAAATCAACCCTATTTTCCATAATCTTATTTTCAATATATTTTTCCCATTAATTTTGAAAATTTTTGTTATTATACCTTGATTTTTGGAAATTCTCATATTTTGCTTGATTAAAGGGCTCAACTAATTTAATTTGATCATATTTTGTCCTTTGGGACATTATTCGAGTTTCTTTAGTTGTTGATCATGAAATTTTAAAATAAGAGTTCAACATATTTAGTGTTGCTTGTTAGGTTGGCTAAACCTAGAATTGAACCAACTTGGTTTGGGAAGAACCAGTCCATTCCAAAATTGATTTAAATTAGACCAGATCAAATAGGTTTTGGTTTGAGCCACCCAACTTGGGGTGGTTTCACGAGTTAGATGACCGGATCCAGTCTGATCATCCATCACTCAAGGCCTTCGAGAATTGAATTTTCTTTAAAAAAAATGCCTCTTGCTAGCAAGGATTAGAATTTAGATTAACTATGCTCGCATGATCACCTAATGGATAACTTAATAACAATTAATATGTACTTATATATAAGTAAGAAGTAATTACAATAAATAAATAAATAACTGAATACATTATTTATATTTAAAAAAATTAGAGATCATGCTAAATTGATCTGATTCAATCATGGCTCGTGGCTTGGTTGAATGAACTCAAGCTAAGCTCTTAGCTCTCCCATAAATAGAGGACTAGGTTGAGAGCATCTGGAGTTCTATTGTTGACTATGCAGTTTAGTGGTGAAAACAATCAGGTTTATGAAAAATTATAAGTATGTCTTCTACCTTATTAGAAATGTTAAAAAAAGTACTTTTAAGAGCCTATCCATTTTACCAAAAAAAGAACAAAAGTGAGCTCCAAAGCAATAAATTAAGAGTAATGAGGCCAGTATAATTATGTTCGCATGTGCAGCTATGTAAAAGGCATAACTGCACATCCATGTTGTTTTAAAAAATAAAATAAAATAAACTCAATTTTTGTCTTGGCAATCATTGTTGTGGCCAACAGACATTGATGCATTGAAGAAATTGCTTCTTTTGCCAATTTGATTTCTAATATTTCTGAGAATAAGGTCAAGGTTTGTACAACAACGACGAAGGTGATTTGGAATATATTTTAGAATAAGCCCAAGCTGAAAGTTAAGAGTAGTAGCCTTCAACTAAAGCAGGTGCATTAACACAATTTTTTGCAAATTTGACAAACTCGTATAAAATGCAGTAAGATATGTGAATTTTTTGGCATTATTGAAAAATAAAATGCAAATTTAAGCATAGCTGTGCAATTTGTAGTCCGTAAAATTTGTAAAAAATAATATTTTTATAAATTAACATGTTTTAATGATAGGACCGGTACGTTTCAAGAAGCACAGGGTAAAGTTTTATAACTTCGATGAGAAAATGTGAATGTGCCAACATACTACCATCGAACATTCTGACACATGTCAATCCACAAGTTGGATCTTAGCCTTGAATGTTTTGAATGATAAGTTATGGTGTGGCTCGGTACGTTTCATTGTAAAATTGGAACAATCATTTACATTTTGTGAAGAGGAAGGTTACATCGAATACATAATTGAATATCTACAACCTACTTATTAACGAATTTTTTGACACATGTTAAAAAAGAAACTGCTAGCTTTGTATGAACAATATTGGAACCCTCTGATTCAATATCTCGAAGGTCTACCTTGTAAAGTAGGCTTAGATATATGGACCAACATGACAAGCTATTTAGTCATGACTTGCAATTGAATTGATGATCAATTGCAAAATGCATTTTGACACGCGATCCTTTTGATCACACATATACAAGGGTAATCTTTTTCAAATATATTTTGAATTTATGCAAGATTTTTTGTATTGATAATAAGGTTTTTGCAATCATACTACTGCGGTTAATTATTTAAGTCAATATTTAAAACCTAGTTTACATAGTATTTTATTTTTCTTTTTTTTTTTTTTATTTCACCTATTAGCACTACAACTTCTCTACTCCACTTGAAAATTGTGATAATGTGATTTAAACCTGAGACTCTCTAATTTTTAGGCAAGCTCCTTATCATAGGAGAACACTACTACTTAGTGCTTTATTTCATGTTCATTGTGCATGTCATTTTAAATTTGTGTCTAGAACTTATTCTATCGACAACTTGGCGATTGATAAAATTAAGTTTATCGAAGTGGATCTATAAAGGAAACATTCAATGTGAGTGGAAATAGATTTATCAACACGCAAAGAAAAATCCTAGCAGGTTTCCCCTAGCGTTTGGCACAAGTTAGAATTCTTTGCATCATTTAATCTATTCAATTTTTTGTTGTGATATTTATGCTTTGAAAATTTTATATGATGTGAAATATATTGAGATGTATGTGAGATGTCAAATTAGTTAGTTATTTGATATGTGTGTAGGATATGAAATTGTTGACGTAGAATGTGGAGATCCTAGGAAACACCAGAAAGAAAGAGAGTTCCGGGAGACGGCGGCGCGCAAAGGGGGCAGCCCGTTAATGAAAGCTTAAGGAGAAAATCAGTTCAGAGCATTCAGAGAAACGCGCGGAAATTTAAGGTGGTTCAGAGAGGAAATCCCCTACATCCACCGGTTAGTCGGTGAGGAAGTTTTCACTAATGTAGAAAAGGTAGCCTTGAAGGCTTGTACAATGTTGTTTTAGAAGAAAAGGAGAAGAAAAAGGAGAGCTCCTCAGTTGGGGGCTTCTCTACGATGAAAGTTAGCCAATCTCTGCTTTTCTTTTGTGAGTGTGTCTCTTTTTTCTCTTCCTTTTTTTTTGGTGGTGAACTGTTCAGTGGCATTTGTAGCTGTTGGAGTGTGTAGCTTCACCCTGGCTTTCCGGAGAAAAGGTGATGGACAGGCTCTGGGTTCGCGCCGTTTGTCTGCCACCGGAGAGGCCTGTAGCTGTAAGGAGGATGATATCTTTTAATACTAGTACTTCTTCTGGGGATCCGTGATGGTTGGAGCATGCAGATCCTTGATTTGCGGGTCTGGAAATAGGTGTTTTGTACGAGGAGCAGCGCGGTTAGGTGGAGTTGATTGTGACAGGTGTTGCTCTGTAACCTCGTGCCCGATGTTATTAGGGGTGGTACTGAGATATCGGGGACGAGGTTAGGTTGAATCCTCGTGGCCGAGGTTTGACCTGGTCAAAAGTCCTGCAAAGTCAGAGATGAGTCAGCAAATCAATCAATCAAATGGAGACCAGCCAGGCGCCGCGTGTACGATCAGGATGCAGCGCAGGAACCACGTGTTAATATCAGCCCCCCGCATTGTCAGGGCGTGAATATTGATATGGGTCCTGGAATGCGAACCGTCGCGAGGGTGGACGCGCTGCCCTAGGCTTGCAAGGATAAGATGGGGGCGGCGCCCGCCGATCCGTATCCTTGTGCCCCCACTCTGAGATTTTCCCCTGCAAGAGAGATTGTTAGAGAGAAGATGGCGGAAGGAGAATGGACCGCCCTGGCGAGCATTTCAAAGAAGAAGAGAGCAGGTGGAGCTCCGGCTGAGGCTCCCCCTCCGGAAAAGAAGAGGCCGGAAGTTCTGCATGAAAAGATGCTGCGGGAGGAGGTGCCGGCATATGTCGAGGCGGCTCCTAGTGAAGAAGTGGGACCCCCGGCGTTTTGGCGCAGGTGCTGGAGTCCGTGCAGGAGTCGGTAGGCACGAAGGCTGTTGAAGTAATGCTTGTCTCTGACTCTCCCGTCAAACTGCCTCAACAGGCCAGAGAACTGAAAGAGGTGGCCTTGATGAGTGAGACAGCTACAGGGGAGAAGTTAGCGCCTAGGAAGGTCTTTCTCAAGGATGAAGAGGTTGAGCGACTCCTTCCCAGGTTTGGGGTTCCTGAAGGGGGTTTGAAGAAATCTCCCCTACTAGTTTGTGGTCCTTCCTCCCTTGGTGTCCCAGTCCCCGCTTCTGAGAAAAAAAGGAAACCTCTTCTCCTTGCTCTCCCTCCGTTGAACCTTCGAAGTGATGAGGAGAAGGAAGAGAAGGATAAGAAGGGTGAGAAGGAGGAAGGGATCAAGATGGAGGAAGTGACTAAGGGGAAGAAGGGAGAGTCCCTTCTCACTGCCTCTGTAAGCGCTCCTGGTATTGAAGGGCCAGGAGGTAAGACGGAGGAGGCGATTAAGGAGAAGGTGGAGGGCCTTCCAGCTTCTTCCAGCGCCCCCTCTGGTATTGACGGGGCCTGGAGTGTGCTGGGAGATAGATTATGTGAGATAAGGAGGGAAGAGGAGAAGATCTTGGGGAACGCCTCTAAGGTTCTAGAGGTGGTAAAGTCTCTAAAGGGTAAGGAGGAGGTGGAGTCCCGCTACCTTCAGAGGATAAGGGAGTTAGAGGGCGCTTTGTCCCAAGTTGCAAAGTGCTCTTTGAATGATCAAAAGGAGGAGCTAGGGAAGTTGCATTATTTGGAGGGTAAGTTGGCTTCCCTAGCCCTGGTTAACACAGAGTGGGCGAATAAAAATGAGGTTGCGAGAAAAGAATTCCATCGCAATCTGTCAG
>KZ451982.1:9031516-9060796 GCA_002786265.1 Apostasia shenzhenica
GGGGGGCAGCCCGTTAATGAAAGCTTAAGGAGAAAATCAGTTCAGAGCATTCAGAGAAACGCGCGGAGATTTAAGGTGGTTCAGGGAGGAAATCCCCTACGTCCACCGGTTAGTCGGCGAGGAAGTTTTCACTAATGTAGAAAAGGTAGCCTTGAAGGCTTGTACAGTGTTATTTTAGAAGAAAAGGAGAAGAAAAAGGAGAGCTCCTCAATTGGGGGCTTCTCTACGATGAAAGTTAGCCAATCTCTGCTTCTCTTTTGTGAGTGTGTCTGTCTCTTTTTTCTCTTCCTTTTTTTTTTTTGGTGGTGAACTGTTCAATGGTATTTGTAGCTGTTGGAGTGTGTAGCTTCACCCTGGCTTTCCGGAGAAAAGGTGATGGACATGCTCTGGGTTCGCGCCGTTTTTCTGCCACCGGAGAGGCCTGTAGCTGTAAGGAGGGTGATATCTTTTAATACTAGTACTTCTTCTGGGGATCCGTGATGGTTGGAGCATGCGGATCCTTGATTTGCGGGTCTGGAAATAGGTGTCTTGTACGGGGAGCAGCGCGGTTAGGTGGAGTTGATTGTGACGGGTGTTGCTCTGTAACCTCGTACCCAATGTTATCAGGGGTGGTACTGAGATATCGGGGATGAGGTTAGGTTGAACCCTCGTGGCCGAGGTTTGATCTGGTCAAAAGTCCTGCAAAGTCGAGATGAGTCAGCAAATCAATCAATCAAATGGAGACCAGCCAGGCGCCGCTTGTACGATCAGGATGCAACGCAGGAACCACGTGTTAACAGAAATAAAATTAAGTTTTTATTTTAAAATGTGTATCATATATTTTATTATTGAAATTTATGTATGATATGGTATATAACTTTATTTTCAAATGCATTTTCAGGTTCTTGAGACAGCCCGGCAGGCCACTGCCTTGCCAGTCCCCACTACTCCTGTGCCCTATGACGAGATGAAAAGCCAGTGTGAAGCCCTAGTGGTAGGGAAGCAGCAGAAGATGTCCATTCTTCTAAGCTTCAAAAGCCAGAGGGAAGAAGGGTTGCAATCTGAAACAGCCATAGAAAAAGTGATTCCCCCCTCTTCTAAGTCATCAAAGGTAAGTCTATTTTAAAAGTTAAAATTTCATTGCTGTCATATCTAATCAGGTTCTCTCTTTGTTTGCAAGTGACTAACTTGCCAACATGCCAGATTCAGCCCAATTTTTTAAATTCAACCTCAATATCAAACAATCACCTTAATAACATTTTCCTTGCCAATTTTTTTTTGCAAGGCTCAAAGAGCCTCAGGACTCACCATGGCCAGATTTGACCCAATCGAATTGGCTGAGACTCGTTCAATTTCCAACCAAAGTAATCCTTATTTTTTGCAGCTGACATCACATCTCGCGGAGGATGAGCCGCAGTCATCTGAGAGAGAGAAGAATGAAAGTTCTCATTCACATTCCAGTGAGCCTGAGCAATCCTTGAGGCTTCCACCCTCTAGCCCTTATGATAAATTCCTCAAAGCTGCAGGCTGGTGAGAGTATATATATCTGCTCAATTATGCTGTTAGTTATAAGAGCTCAATTTGAAAATCTGGGTTCTTGTTGATTGCATAGTTATTTCTATTGCTGTTGTTTGTGTAGAAGTTTTTTATTTTTTCTGGTGGGCCAAAGTTATAGGTAGCCATTTCCCTAAGAATGAATCATATTTTTCAAATAACAGATAATACGTATGTACCTGGGTGTATTATTCCACCAAGCTAGTGTAAGTATTCAATAGAGAGGGATATATGTTTCTGGATTCAACTTGATCTGATGTAATCTAGAATCAGTTTGTAGATTCTTGGAGTGTGACAGTAAATGATGTTAAGGAAAATAATGTAGTTGTATAATTTCAAGGGAAAATTGCTCCAACATTCCTGAGGTTTAGGATCGATTGCATGTAGGTCCCACAAATTCAAATTCATTGTGTCTGGGTCTGGCCCCAAAATTTAAGACTTTGCATGATAGATGAAAAATGTTGAGCTAATTCATTGAAATTGAAACACATAGTTAATTCTTTTATATCTTGATGTAATTAGCTTTAAACTCGACATCTAAAATGCAATTCTACGGAAGGATTGCTCAGATTCAACTCTTGCTCGAGAAGGCTCGGCGGTGAGCTGAGCAGCCATCAAGGAATCTGGTGGAGTGTAATCGAGGAATTCAATGATGTTCAAAGGCTAGATAGGTACAAGGACGTAAACATCATTTTCTCAACCGTTAAAATGCAATGCTACTGGACTGGAGAAAACATTATGCGTACAATTGCGACCGGAGTGTAATAGGATTCAATCTTTAGGAACCCAAATGCAATTTACTTGATTTTAAACACTCTTGTCTTTGTTATATTACTTCGGTAAGTAACATGGCGCAAGAATTGGTTATCTTTTCATGTGAATTGTAATTTTAGAAGCATAACGTCAGTTAAAAAATTGGGAGATAAATTTTAGGGTAAATTACATTAGCAAGCAATCATGCCTTTATTCACTTAAACTAAGAAAAAAATGAGAAATAAGCATAAGTTAGTTACAAGATCTTGGGTGGCTCAAGCTTGAACCAAAAAATTAAGTTGATGTAGCAGAAATGTAATTTTAGGTAAAACTCATTGGCCCCAAAAAATGGTAGAAGTTGGGTAATCTTATGTTAAATTAATCTTTGGAGTTGTAAAATATAATTAGGTCAAGTTACATTCAAGTTAAACCTAATGATGAATTAATAATTTTAAAAAAAAATTTAAATAGATAGATTAGCATAATCTGAACTTCATTTGTAACAAAAACAGTTAGAGAATTGGCGCAGCATATTTACGCGAACAAGAGCCCTATACATCTAAACATCACATAGGTCAAATTAACCTAAGCAATAAAATAATTCAAGTTAAATTCAGGTCACAAAATAGTTAACAAATTAGGTCTAGGTGAATGAGTTAACTGAGTAAAAAAAAAAGATTCATTTAACCCATTTTGCCACCCCTAATTGAGTCTCAGAATACAAACATGGGTCCAGTTTTTAAGCAGTGAATGAGAAATTTCAAGCTTGGATCCAAACCATGCAAGTTATACAACTTATACTAAAACATCAACGAGGTAGGCATCAGATGATGAGAGCACAATATGCAAACATTTATGTACATAATAGCGGTCAGTGCAGTATAATTCACCACAATGCCAACTAAATAGGAAAAACAAGATCCAGTTCACTGCACTAGTCTCAACAGGAGAGCTGCCTGCATCATCATCTGCAATCAAACATTTCAAGAAATTAAAATTTCTCAGTCACCATGATGGTTACATGAAATAATTAAGGCAAAATCAATGATTTTTTTTTATAAGAAAAAAAGTAATCTAAATTTACATTTTGTTCATCTGCTTCTACCAAAACCAAATAGTACATTTTGCTTTAGGTGATGTGTTTTTTGAAGTTTGAAAGACAATTATAAAAAAGTGTAAATATTCTGTATCTTTTTAAGCAGAAAAATAAAAAAGACCATGTAGATTCATATGATCCTGCTACTTGAATTCTTGCATTTTGAAGTTCTTAAAGATTAGAGGTAAACAGGTCACTCTTTCAAAAAGCTATTCCAGCTTTACCTGGTTACAATGTTAGCTTCGAATCCAATGATCCTGCAAGACTGCCTTCGCTTGTCAGGGCCTTTTCTGAATCCTGCTGACACACAGACATAGAAGTGAGGTGGAGCTGTGGAGAGAGAGGAGAGAGTGAGTTTCAGGTTTCGCAAATACCTCCATACCCCACTTAATGTAATCTGGAGACTCGCATGCTTTATATTCATCAACCAGACTCTCAATAATTTCTCGAGAATCATCAAATTCTGAAAGATCATTGTCCTGTTCAATGCAAATGGTATCATCAGCAATTACGCCCATACACATTAAAGCATATGAAACTAACATTGTAGGAAAGTCCAAACCAGAGGACCGACAATCCTCTTGAAGGATAATGGTTTTTGGAACTAATTCTATAGGAAATGAAATCTGGGCCATGTTCAATCCCATTTGCAATTTATATTCACAATAATATTGTGGTACACAAGAATAGGCCTTCCTGTCTCAGGAAAGGCCTCAAATAATACCTACTTTACTTGGGGATATGTACTTTGGGCATAAAAAACAAATATTCATCAGTAGATAAGGGAATTTTAGGCATTTAATAAGAGAATCATCGTATCATCAATCAAGTGAATAATTTCAAGATCAATGTTGTACAGCATGAAAACATCTAAGTGAGATCACTGAGATCGACCAAGTCAGCTGGGTTTGTTTGGCCTAGTGTGTACAACTATGTCTGAGGTGAGTTGCTCCACCTTGCTCTATATCTTTTGAGATGATTTTGGACAGCATCCCCCCTACCAACTAGCTACAAATTTCTTTCTCAATAGGGATGACTGGGGCTTCACAACCACTAGAACATATTTCACATGCTTGTTCTTCCCTAGGCATAAAAGAATCACACCAATTCATCCCAAACTTGATGGGATAGGAAAATAAAAAGTTCAAGAATGAAATGATGCTTGATCTAAATTTACAAGCCGACAACATAACCAAAGTTTGAAGCCGTAGTCTACACCTCACTTCCCTTAACTAACCTATCCGAATTGTGTCATGGAAGATCCAGGGGCCCACAAGAGATTCATGTAGCTATCCTAGAATAATCCAGAGATAATTGCTCTCCTTCTAAACAAAGGATGCAAGGCCACCAACAATCACCTTCATGAAAAATTTTCCACATGGTCACTAGCTCAAATAGCAAGCTTTGCAAGGGCACCACAAGAAGCCAGCTCATGAGATTTAGCGAAACTGCCCAAATAACAGAAGATATCCGTCCAAAATTGCCTAGTATTTTCCATCAGTGCCAAACTAAGAAAAGTGGATCTTAAATTTCCAGATCCTATATATAAAAAAAAAATCCAGATCCAAAACATCTTTGAAGTAGTTGGATCTAAACAGCATTCCATATTAGTTACAGATGATTTCTAAAAACTTGGTTTAGTCCAATGTGGCTTGTTATTAACTTAGGACAGATGGGCCAAAATGGAATATACCTTATTTTGTCCAACAGGTTTGAGCTAACAATATCAAATCCATGCCTAAAGTTTCTGTAGCACCTTCTAGTTCAAACTCATTATATTAGATATGCATTAAGAAAGGTTTATGAATCATCATTAAGGAAATATGGCTTAATTTCAGGTCTCAAGTCATATACATTATACCCTAGTAATATGTACAAAGATATAACTGCAGTTTGGAAACATCATTATCTTGTTTGCCAAATGCCAACAAATAGCATGATGCATATCAAGTGCTACAGAAGGAAACAAATGAAATCTAAAATTGAACAAATAAAACCAAACATCAATATGGTGTATAAAAGTTTAACAATGGGCTTCTAACAAGATGAATGCAAATCAGCTCAATCATAATAAGCTTGGAACGATGACAGGGATCGACATGTAACTTACCGCAAACATTGGGAACTTCCGATAGTTGTCAAGGAAAGCTTGTTTTTTCCTCAGTTTCTCATACTGGCCCAGACACTTGCTGAAGAGGTGCCGTATGCTAGTATGATTTGCCAGCATTAAGCCACTAACCTGTCATGAAAAATCGATATTATTAGCCACTGACCTGACCAATTGAAGTTTGCAAATAGAATGTAATTCTACAGAGAAATCAAATTATAATTACCCTGTGAGTAGTTTGAACATATGGAGATTTTCTGGACAAGGCAACCTGCAATTTTAGCCAATATAGCATAGTTAAGGTAACAAGTCAGCTTGATGCAAAAAACGTGGTTCCTTATGCATGTCTTCAAACTACCTGAATGCTGGCCGGCCCCCACTCTATGAAATTAACTAGTTTTCTTTCACGTATTCTCTGCAAGCTTTCATGTACCTGGTTTAAAGGTATAAAAATTAGCATAATAATGGAACCAAGAAACTTATTCAAACTATCAAAATTCAGAGATAGAGAAATGGTGTTCTATAAAACCCTTAGATCAAAAACTTTTTTGAAAATCTACAGAAGAATAAGAATTAGTATAATAATGAAACTAAGAAACTTACTCAGGCAATCAAAATTCAGAGAGAGAGATGGTGTTTTATAAAATCCTGAGATCAAATAAATTTTTTGAAAATCTATAGAACCACGTTGCTATATTTCCTGTTTCTTGAAATTCTCCACGTCTCTACATTTTGTTGTTCATAACTTTCTGTGAAGAATTGTTACCTGTGTAGGATCCACTTCTCCCTGAATAATGTTCAAAATAGAAATATATTTTGCTTGGCTGGCTTCTTTGGTTCGAGCATAAGAAGAGACCATGATATTCTTGGTCTGTCAAGTACCACCAAGCATCAAAAAGTTTAAATTAGAGACCACACATATGATAAACAGCATTTCAAACGTACTTGCAGAAGTCTTCTCATGACATCAAGCACAGTAGTCTTCCGAATGACATTGACCTATTTAAGAACACAGATAGCAAATGTGCATCAAAAAATCCATTTGATATCATGAAAAGATAAGATACATGACTTAACTCTGAAAAGAGCGAATACAGATAAGATGGCATATTTCCACCTAAACAATTTGAAACAGGATTGAAAAAACGAATGTCTTTGCCATTGGTGTACCTTTTACGCAATATAACTGACTTTTAGCATAGACAGGCATAGTAAAATTTATCAAATAATCAAAAATTCTGATGCAAACATGAACGGGTGATCTTGCCTTGCTTATCTATTCAGAATAGTTCATATAATAACATGCAAAAAATGCCTAACCTGTCGTTCAACAGTTAATGGAGTGTACCCTGTCATCAAAAAATGACACCTTGGAGTAGGAATTAATGATGCAAGAAGGCCAACCAAATCATTATTCATGTAGCCTGGATAACGCAGAGTAGTAGTGCTGGCTGACATAACAGTAGAAACTAATGAATTTGTTTGTGAGAATGTGGGATTTGTTAGATGTAAACGTTCCACAGCAATCCTATTCAGTGCTGTATTATCAAGGACCACCACACAATCAGCATTTAGTGTTAGCCGCTTTAACGTCAAAAGCGAGTTATATGGCTGCACAACCACATCACTTGTTTCCATTTGGTTGGGGAATACACTGTAAGTCTGAACAAGTTTCTTGCTATATCTATCATTCAATGTCTCCAGCAGATATGATCCCATGCCTGCCCATTAAGTATGACGGATGATATTAACAAAAAAGAAATGATCATCATCAGTGTTTTCAAATCTGAACAAAGGATATCAAGCCATCGAATATAACAAACACATAAATAACTAAAAAGGTAGACTATGAAGCACTTATACTGTATGAGGCCTAACGAATCAATGTTGTATCCGTATCAAATATTGGTACTCACCGATATACCATCGATGTATATTTAATATGCCACATGATGTATCAGTTTTTGTTAAGATGTCGATAAAAGGCTAATCTAGTTCTCATACTTCCTAATACTTTCCAATTACAAAAAAATACTCATATGTTGGACCAATCAGTCCATCCTACAATAAAAATAGAAATAAAAAATTAATTTGTACATAAAAGACCGCCCATGCTTATACTACACAGTCCATAGTGGTTGAGCGACAAATAAGGTTCAAAAAATAGGAAGAGCAAAGGTCTTCACACATCCTAGAGCTCGGCAATAAATAAGATCCAGCATCCGCACAACACTACTTTCTCTACCTTAGGCAACCCTTTCTCACAGTTGCACGAACGCTAGTGTTGCCTCTACTTCCTCTAGCTTAGCAAAAAAATTCTTGTAAGCACCAAGCATATCGTTGCTCCCACCAAATGCCGATTATGCCACTTGACTTTTCTACCACAATCAGGCCAATATTACAAAGAGGTAAAACTGTCATCTTTCTTTTTGATTGATTTATTTATTCAGTAAGTCTAAGGTTCGGAGAGAGACAAGCATACAATATGGCTGACTCTTGTTCAAGTCGTAGCAATTATATTATTTATCAACTGTATTTCATTAACATCTAGATAACTGACTTAGCTAACTTGGGTCAGATTTAGTGCAAATTGTTTAAAACTAAACTTAACCCACTTATATGTTTTGATACTTCGATCTGCCTAGATATATTGTGATTAGTTGAGAAGCAATTGCATAAACTTTATAATATTATTTTAAATTAAAAATTATCTTAAACTCAATAGCATTGAGAATGTTTTCACTTTTCAAATTGAAGTGTTCACAGTATTACTTTTAATAATATTAAAAGTATTTGAGAATATAAAAATGTAATTTAATTCAGGAATGCTCAAAGGATGTATTTCAAATTCATGTCAATTAGGTATGCAAGCTATTATGATCTACCAAATGATCTCTACCTGAATATAATAATATGCTATATTTGTTATCTTTAAATTTATTTATTTTATTATACCAAATTAGCAAGCATCAAAATTGGGTTTGTTGCTACTAGATCCCAGTGCATACCAAGGATTAACAACGTTTTTAATGCCATATTTCTTAGGTAAGAGCATGCTATTTCATAAATTAGCAACTGCATTAGAATAATATGACAAAAAGGTAAGAACGTAAGGTGACTATTGCTTGTCTGGGCTATACAAATGAAACATCAACATGGTTGATAAGAGCAAATAAGATGTAAGTAAAATTAAGTGAATCTAGCATGGCAACATCTCACAAGTACATCGAAATAACCATTTAACATGCTTATGAAGTATAAAGATGAACCTGAACCAGTCCCTCCAGCAATAGAATGGCAGAGAACAAACCCCTCAAGACTGTCACTACCATCTGCTTCCCTATCAACCATGTCCATGATATCATCAACAACTTGCTCTCCCTTGTTCAATAAAATAAAAACAATCAACTAAACTGACGACAATATGTTGGTACAAGAAGATAAGCATTAATAGTAATAATTTAAAAAGGGATTTACAAAACAAAAACAACATGATAAGTTGCATCTTACAAGGTAACAATTCGCATAATTCATTTGCAAAATGGATGTTAAGTGACACTGGATAGCTTGTAGTTTCTTTATTATAATTTTATGGCATTGCCACTTTTCAAAAAAAAGGGTGAAAGTTTACATCTTAAATATTACACCAGAAAAGAAAAATGTGTTTAAAAGCTGGCCCTGTTAAACCTATAAGATAAGAAAATGACATCATGACACATGAAAACACATTCATAAAAAGTAAGAGTGTGGATCCCTGAGATAACGAACTTGATGTTCGACTTCAGAGTCATTGAAAAACTCCTTCAAAGAAGAACCTCTACAGAACAATTTTATAAGACTGCACCATTATCATCAATACATTTTCCCACTAGCGCTACTGACTATCAAGAGCTAGTTGCTCAACCAAAAATATACATGTTAATCACAAGATTTTGATAAGAATTATTGTTGCATAAATGTCAGCTCATATTTAGATGTCTACCAACTAGGAATTACAGGGCACATTAAGAATGAATAAATATTTGCTCCAGTTAACTAACAACTTTTACAATTGAATAGTGCTGTCTTACCTGGTGGTAGCCACTAGCCCAGTTATTCCCAGCACCACCCCCATGGTCCGATACAAATATGTTTTCATGATTGTAGAGATCTCTGTATTCCCCATTCAGTATGTGATTAATAACCCTTGGTTCGAGGTCCATTAAAAGAGCTCTTGGGATGTAGTGCTGATCGTCGGCTTGGTAAAAGAAAACATCCTTTCTATCACCACCCTAGAGCAAAAACAAAATGACATGGTGTGAATGCAAGTATCGAGTTTCAATACCCACAGAAATCACAGTTCAAATCTCTGGACTCTCTCATTTAACTACATTGCTCAAACTTTTCTACGTTCGTGATTTTTCATTCGATAAACTCCAAAATCGATGATAAAATCAATCAAGATACACATTATAGATTAGAAGTAGAGGAAGGGGGTAGATGAAGCGAATCAGATGGAATTTTCGTGCCTGGGTGGCGAAATCCTCGAGAAGTCCGTCCGGGCCGATGCCGTGCTCTATACAGAGCTGCTTCCAGAACTCCATCCCGATCTGGTTCCCGCATTGTCCCACCTGGATCGTGATGATCTCTCGCGGCATTTCTACGGTGAGGAGAACTAGGGTTTCGACGGAGAAAGTCGCCTAGGGTTTCTTCTCCCCTTGGCGGAGACCCCCGGAGTCCGCGGTGAAGAGAAAGTGGAGAACCCGTGTGAACAGTGCGACTCAGTAGTCAGCCCGAGTTTGACTAACGGAGGAGTTTGCGTGCATTTTATTTGTACACCGTTTGTTAACCAATCGTACGCCACTTGTCACACCTGTGCTTTAATATAACAGTAGTATTTTTTTTATGAATGCTTTCACATAAGAGATGTTTTTTTTTATTTTGATAATTACACAATTTAATTTTATTTATGTCTTACCCATCTATTTTTAATTAATTACATTATGTACACTCAAAGCATTACAAAATCTTACATACACACATTTGAGTTAAAACTTAATCAAAATCTATTTGAAAAAAAAAATATTCTGTTAGTAAATCATTAAAATTATATTTTTACTTTTAATAGTATATATATTTTTCTCTTCCTCAATATCACACTAAAGTACTGATTTGTCCTAAAATCAATTCACATCGTGGATGTCTTCTTTCTTTGCCGTCATCTAAACATCATGGTTTTAAAATTTTCACTCAAAATATATTTAAATATCCTTAAAATAATATGATGAACGGCTCAGATTTTTTATAATTTAATTATAGTTAGGTTATTAAAAAATTATGATTACTCATTATAATAGAAATAAGTTAAAATATGTGTATATAAGATTTTATAATATTTTGAGTGTGCATAGCGTAATTAATTAAGAATGGATGAGTAAAATATAAATAAAATTAAATTATGTGGTGTGGCACGTAAGTAATTATCCCTTTTTATGATATTAATATAAGAGTTGTTGGTAACAAAGAATAATTTTGACTTCAGTTTCAATAGTAATTTAAATTTACATTTTCAGCCAATTCATTTTCAATAATTCCAGCATAAATTGTTATCATAAAGTTAAAGTTTTAACTGAAAATTCAAATTTCAAAAAATTTTATTCTAAAAATATAATGTTTCAATCAAAACTTATAAATATAGCTTAGTTTTGACTGAACGGATCATTTTTTATGTTTTGTCGCTAGTATACTTTCATAAATAAAAAATAATATAAAAGTTATATTTAGTGCTAATATATTCTCAAATATATCTCAATAAGAAATAATAAAAGGGGATATAGCCGTTGTAGTATAAGTATAATTCTAATTGTATCATAGTATATATAAAATGATAAAAGATCAGATTATGGGCTTGTTTGGTTGGAGGATGAATTTGGGTAAAAAAAGAGAAAATAATTTATTTTATAGAGTTGATGGGAAAGAAATTTATTTTAATATTGGGAGGTATGTAGGATGTGAAATAAAGTTGATTTTAAGGTTAGAATTTGTGTTGGATGTGAAATAAAGTTGATTTTTATGTTGGAATTTGTGTTGGATGTGAAATAAAGTTATTAAAATTTATAATAAATTTAAAATATTATTAAGATATTTTTTTGCTCATTTTTGGGCTCATGCCAAACAAGGCCTATATATGTGTTATAGCATGCTTCTACTCTAAATTGTATAGTAGTACAAAATAATAGGAAATTATTTTGTGTGAATATATTATAGTGAAAGTATATTATGAAAATAGTAAAAAAATGTCAAAACATATCAATGCAAAAGATTAGAGTGGACTACACAAGTATTATACTGATATTTTTCCAAATTGTATAAAGGTATGAAGCAATAAAAGATTGTTGCATGTAGGTGATGCAGTGCAAGTGATGAAAATAATTCGATGATCGACGATTTAGATTAGATGGCGCATTCTCTTTCTTTCTTCTTGCAAGCCATATCCACGATGTTTCACTTTAGCAAAAATTCTTCTATCAATAAAGTTGTACAAAATATTAAAGAGCAAGCTGTAAGCCTATATATACATAATAATAGTACAATTATAAATTATATTATGTGATAACATATGATGATTGATGATCAAATTTTACAAGTATTAAGACTCTATATATTTTCAATCATAATATAGTACAAATAATATTTAATATTTTGCGAGCTATTCCTCGAATGTACTCCTAATAGTAAGAGTGCAAAATATTAATAATTGTTTTGTTATGTTAGATTTTAACTTAAGTTAAAACAAATTATAGGGTTCACTTTAAAATGAATTTTATTTTATATTATTATTTTTAAAATAAAAATTAATTTTATTTTTTATTCTAGAATATAATTAATTTTATTTGAAACTTTTTATAAATTTTAAAATAAAAATATGACATCAAAAATTATTTTTAATTAAAGTAATTTTACAAATAAATAACACTTTAGCATGCATTAATTAATTTACAGTTATAATATATGTTTAACATCCATGTGCTATATGTATCCCCCAAAAAAAAAATATATCAATGTACTATGAACAGCATCACTGATTTTCTAATGTTTTGAAAAGGCTTTGAACATGGGACCCTAGCACTTAGATATGCTCAACTCATACCAAGAAGCGTCGTAATTTTGAAAAATAAACGTGTACATATTTAGATGATAATAAAAAAATAGTATATTAAAAAATATTTAATTTAATATTATTTTGATGTTATGTTATGTTATTTAAATGTTCTGAAACTCATGACATCTAAATGTTATTTCTTATATAATAATTTCATAATTTTTAAAAATTTTTTATACATATTATCAAACTAAATAATTATTTTTTTAAAATAACATGAAATAACATAAAAATAATACTAAATCAAATATTCCATGAACAAAGTATTTTTTTATTATTTTTCATAATTTACAATAATAAAATAAAAATTTATCTCATAACTAACATTTAATTCAATTTAAAAAAATATTTTTAATATTAAAATAATTTTATTTTACATTATTTATATATAATAATATATATTTTTAATTTAAATAAAATCTTCCTATGTCTTTTTAATCTTGTCAATATATCTCACATATCATCCAATTTAATTTTACTCATATTAAAATTTCAACTATTTAACAATAAAATTTACCATATGGCGAGCAATATCTTATCAAATTTGCCTCTCAGTACATTGAATCAATCAGTTGTAATCATTTGCTAAGCATGTGATATTTTAATAAAAAAATAATAATTTTTATATTATAAAAAATATAATATGTATTAATGCATTTGAGTGGGAGTATTCTTACATTATAGTGGAAAGGAGCTTACTTAAAATAATAAAAAGTTTTAGATTTAAAATATATTAATATAATTTTAAAATTAAAAACATTGTGATGTTTAGAATAAAAGAAAATTTAAAAATAATAAATTTGATTGGCATATTGGAAATCCCAATGTGTGCTCTTTTCATGCACTTCTTTGCGCCAAATTTAAAATGTTGCTAGAAGAAAAATTTAAATTTTCTGAAACAAATAATTTACTAAATACGCCATCAACGGTCGAAACGGGAACCCAATACGTTAAATGGGCTCAGCCTCAAAATAATCTCCAGCCGTCAGATGCGCTGATATTTCCAACGAAAATAACCAAAAAAGCCACTGCCGTACGATCTTCCTCGACCCCCGATCTCACATGCTGGTCACGTGATCCCGGGAAGGGTTTCTCTTAAGAGGGAAGGAAACCCCCTCTCGTCGCCTCGAAGCAGAGCGAGCTCTCTCTCTACCCTTCCCTTCTCTCACTCATGCTCGCCGTCTCTTCCCCGGTGAATTATCTCGCGGACTCGTAGATGGCGGATTTCTAGGTTTTTGGTTCCTCCTGCCAGCGCATTCTCATCTTCTTTTCGCATGGCTCGGGTTCGCCGGCAATCTCAATCTGTCTGCTTGATTTCCTCGCTTTAGGAGGTCACCGGTGGAGGCCGCCTTCTTTGATCGTTGGAGAAGATTGCCGGCGGGTTCTAATCTGCGGTAAGACGTTGCTTGTGCAGAGATTAGGGTTTTGTGCCATGTGTTGCTGATGCACGGGTGATTTGACATCGGCGGGTTTCTGATAGGAAGAATATGATGGATTCGAAGGGGGAGGCGAAGATCGGGCCGCTGAGGACAAGCGATCGGCTGCGGCAGCGGCGGAAGTTGTTTGGCCGCGGCACTTTTTTGTATTACAAGCCGGCGATGCGAAAGAAGAACAAATCCAAGAGGAGGACTGCGGCTTCGCAGATTGCGAAGATGCTGCGGCCTAGGAATCGGCCCACTCGCGTGCCTCGTTCGGATGTGAGTTCTTCGTGGTCTGTTCTTCTTATTTGAAGTTTTGAACTTGAGCTGTAGTTGACGGATTAAATAGATGAATGGTTGTTCTTCTAGATTAATGTGAATAAGTTGTATAAGGTTGGCATGTGAGAGAATTGTTGTCTACTGCTTGCATGGTTTTAAACGGATATATATATATATATATCATTGAATATGCTACTTCTTTTGAATGTTTCAATCTGGAGAAAGGCTCAAAACTTCACCTGATGCTTTGATAAAACCTGTAGATGTATTTATGAAACATGCACAGAGAGACAGAGAGAAAGAGGATTATACTGGTTCCTTATGAACTTTTACTTTGTTCTTGTTAGTACTTTTCGTGTCTACAGTTGTCTATAATATTTTTTGAATGAGCAGCCGCATATCTAAAACAATTGATGGAAATAAATTCTTAATACTCTGTCAAGAGGACCATTGCATATTTTTTGTTAGCAAGATACTGAGATTCTATACTTGATCTCTATCAATGTCATGGTGGGAGTTTATGTGAATAACTTACTGTTTCCATGCAGTTTATTAGATTACATTGAAAACCAAGGCATGATGAGTCTAGGTGTTATTGCATGCATAAAATAAATACATATCTGACATTCTTGAGCATTTTTAAGTCCCCATTGTGGCAAAAGTACTTCCTTGTTTTTGTCTCTACATATGAATTATAGACTAAGCACATTGATTTCGCATGTTGACACTCCAATTAAGAATATAAATTTCATAATGAGTTAGATATGGAAATTCATTTAGATAGCATGTTTTTGTGATTAGATTGTTCAATGTGTTTTTTATATTCATTAAAATAGTTTGCATTACTTACATTAACCAAAAGAAGAAAGAAACAAAAAAAACAACAGTATTAACTACAACAAAAACAACAAGGCCTTAATCCAGAAGTAGCTGGGTGGCTAGAGGATTTCTTTTCTCCATTTAGCTCTATGTAATGCTATTCATGCGCACAAATGATTTGTTGTCATATCCCAAGTCATTTTTGAATCTTCTATCGATGCTGAGCATCCACATCATTGCCTTCGATGATGCCTATATGAGCTTTTTTAGTGGGGGTTGACATTGGGCTTTAGTTGTTCGAGTTGAATTAAGAATTTTGAAATTTCATTGTGATCTCATTGAGGATCCCAATTTGGCCATTTCTAGATTTAGAGTAGGCTTGTGTCTTGATATTTGACATGAGATGTTGACTTGCAAGGTTTATACAATTGAGGAGGTTTTTCAGTTAGCACTACACCTGGAGCAATATCTAAGGGCCCTTCAAGTCTGTAAGCTTCCTCCTTCCTTAGGAGGGCCACCTCGTTAGGGCACGTTGCAGCACACCCTGACACCTTCCCAAGGCTATCCCCATACTTCTGATCCTAAGAGTAAGAGTGTCACAGGTGCCTTTAGTTCTAAGGCTGCTCTTGTGACTTGTTTTAGATATGACAAGACAAAGTATTATGTGAATTTCTGCCCCATGAGGCATTTGCACATTGATGCCATTGATGAAGGTGAGCTTGAGGACGGTGATGAAGATGCTAACATTCTTGATCTCAAAGACAATGTTTGTGATGCTGAAAGGGACTTAGCAGAACAGACATTAATAGCCTTGAGATGCGTTATGGCCACACCTCATGTTGATTTTAATTAGAAGTGCTTGACTATCTTCCATATATATATATCAAGTATGGAGGCAAGTTGTGTAAAATCATTATCGATAGTGGGAGTTGCATGAATATCAAATTTTGTTGCTGCTTTGATCAGGATGGGCCTCACTACTAAGCTTCACCCCCAACCTTACTATAGCTTGGGTTGACAAGACATCTTTGTCCGTCACTCGGTGTTGTAGAGTGCCTTCTCAAATCAACACTTACTATAATTAGATTTGGTATGGCATCGTACCCATAGATATGATGCATATTTTGTTAGGTAGATCATGACTATATGATCGCAATGTCACCCATTTTGGTAGGTCTTTTACGTATTTCTTCAAGTTTGAAGGCTAGAAAGTAATCTTGAAACTTGCCCTGTCTCGTGAGAATAAAAGTGGAGGAAGGAGTCAGTAGCTTCTGTAGAAATTAAGCAGGGTCTCCACCCTATCTCTCCACGAGAGCTTGAGCAGGAGTGTCGTAATGGAGATACTATTTATGCTATTATTTTGCTCCACATCTATAAGCCTATTGTAAATACCCTTGATATCCCAACAGAGGTTAAACCCTATTCTTTTAGAATTATAGGACTTTTGTCCTGAAAAGCTCCCTGATGAGCTTCATCTTCTATGGAGTATTCAGCATGCGTTAGGTCTGGTACCACGGTCATCTTTACCCAATCTTCTGTGTTATCGGATGAACCTTGCTGAGCCTTCTATGGACTATCCAGGATGTGTTAGGTCTAGTACATAGGTCATCTTTACCGAATCTTGTGTTATCGATTGAATCTTGCTGAGTCTGCTAAACTCTAGCACCAAGTACAAGATTTTCTCAAGGGTTTATTCCAAATAAGGACGGTAGCTGGGGCATGTGCGTGGATTCCCAATTTATAAATAAAATTATATTTATCATTTTCAATCCACTAACTAGAACTTGGATATCCTACTTGACATGGGAGTAAGAGTTGCAGTCTTCTCTAATATTGATTTTCAGAGTGAGCACCATCAGATTTGTGTTCTTGAAGACAATAAATGGAAGACTTCCTTTTAAGATTATGGATAGTTTCTATAAGTAGTTGGTCATGCTATTGGCTTGTTTAATGCTCCTAGCACCTTTATGCAAATCATGACTTAGGTGCATTGTCCCTTAATTGAAATCTTCTTTATCTTCTATTTCAATGACATTCTGGTCACAGTCATTCTCGAGGTGTTTGTATAGGGCATCTCGACAGCTCCTGCAATGCCTTCGAGTATCCAAGATGTCCATAATTTTCACGAACTAGCCACCTTTATAGCCTGTTAATTCATAGGTTTAGCACCATAACGAATCTCATCACTAATTTTGTAACAAAAGGGAGTTTGCTTGGATGCTATCATCGCACAAGCTTTCAAAGAGATCAAGGACCGTTTGATTGAGGCTCCAGGCCTTTGGCTGGTAGTCTTAAACAAGGCTTTTGCCTTTGATGCCTCTGGCATAGGTATAGGTAGAGTACGTAGTCAAGAAGGCCATCTCTCGACCTATTTTAGCAAAAAACTTAATGAAGTTTGATAGTGCTACTTACCTATGATAAGATGTTTTATGCAGTAGTATAGACTTTTACACTACTAGCATCATTATTTCCTCCCTCAAAGGCCTATTTATTTAGCTAGGTTAAATAACTTCGTTAATTTTAATTAGACATGTCATGTCACATATAAATTTTAATATTAAAAATTAACTATATTTCACATCATATGCATAATTCAAAATAAAAAATTAATTTTATTACACATCCTACGCATTTACCAAAATAATAATAACTTATATTATATCACTCACACATTCTAACATAATAATCAACTTTATTTCACATCATCTATAATTTTTAATATAAAAAATATTTTCATCCAAGTTTAACTTTAATCTTGTTAAGTTAACCTATGCAAATAAATAGTCTCCAAGAGTTTGTCCTATACTCTGACCATGAGGTATTCAAGTTCCTAAATTCTTAAAAGAATTTGAGTGTTTGCCATGCTAAGGGGGTTGCTTTCTTATAGGAGTGTACTTTTGTTCTCTGATGTTGAGAATAATCCCGCTGATGCTCATAGTAAGATATATATGTAATCTAGACTACTATGTAAGTTAAGGTCACATGATTTGAAACAATGATGTTAGACTATCCTATTTATGCTAATTTTGGTAGTATTAATATTCAATTGATTTGCGATCTTGTGAATCGCAACAATAAATACAATGTACGAGATTGTTACGTTTTTAAAGTGACCAGACTATATATCCCAACCTAACTTCCTTATTCGAAAGTTACATGTTGGAGGATCATTTGGTCATTTTGGCAGTGATAAGACTTTTGCTCTAGTTGATGATAAGAACTATTGGTCTAGAATGCATAGGGATGTCACCTGAGTCATTGCTTGGTGTCAAAGTCAAGTAGCCGAAAGGGAAAAAGAATGTCTGTATACTTCAATTCCTATCCCTCGAGGATCGTGGAAAGTTCTTAGCATGAACTTTGTCATAGGGTTAAGTACTGCCTGAAAGCATAGTTTTGTTTCTATATTGGTAGACTGTTTTTTGAAAATAAGCAATTTCATCTCTTACTTTAAAGTGTTAGATGCCTTGCATGTGGCCTCTTTGTTTTTGAGTGAAGTCATTATGCTCCATTATTTTTCGAAGTATATCGTATTTGATTGTGACTCCACATTTATGAATTATTTTTGGATGACATTATGGAAGAAGTTGGGAACTAAACTCCATTATTTTGTTGCTTATCATCCTTTAATTGATGGTTATATTGAGGTGGTAAATTGTAGTTAAGGTAACCTATTTTACATTATCTTGTTGGTAAGTATCCATCTGGTTGGGACTTAGTTTTGCCCATACCAAAGTTTTTGTATAATAATTCTGTCAATTAGTCAATTAACATGAGCCTTTTTTTATCACCACTGGTTATGACCTTGAACTTCCTGTAGATTTAGTTGAGCTTGCATGTTCATTTGCATAGTGTTTGTATGGTCTCCAACTAGATATCCATAGGAAGCTAGCTCTGAGTTATAATATGATCAATCCAACAGTTGATCAACATCGGAGATATATTGAGTACGGTGAATGTGATTTTGCTTTGGTGCAAATACATCCTGAGCAGTTCCTGTTTAGAACCCTCAAGAAACTTGGTGTAAGGAAGATGAGACCTTTCAAGGTAATTTGGATGGTGAATGATAATGCCTGTGAGTTGGCTCTTCCATTGGACATTGGGCTTATCTTGATGTTTAATGTAATAATTTAACTTTATATAAAGAGCCTCTTTTTGGCACTTTGCCGCTCTCTTTTTCCGTGACCCCACCCCCAACACATGAGGCTACGTTTCCACTTCATATAACCTACATTTCACCTATCACTTCTCTAGTCCTGAGTGACTTGAACTTTATTTCTAGGTTCTCATCCTATTGATCTTAGTTCTTTTTAGGTGTGTCATCTCTCTACAAAGTGCTACGTCACCATTGTCACCATTACCTCGTCAGTCATTCCAGAGTCTATACTTGATGAGCAAAGACGTATCACTATTGGTGGCAATCTTCATAGGTATTTGATCAACTGGAGGGATCTTCCACCATCAGATGATTCTTGCTTTACTTTCCAAGATTTGCCTTAACTATATTAAGACTTTGGTGATTGCATTTGTCTCAATGCTTAATGAAGTTGAGCTCTTCGAAGCTAGGGAGCGTTGATGCAAAGCATCCACATTACCCCTTCACTGAAGACATTGGGCTCTAGCTATTTAAGTTCAATTGAGAACTCTAGTTATCTTAGGCCTTATTTGGTAAGAGGTTTTTTGGGAAAGGTTTAGTTGTTTTAGAGATAGAGACAATTATTTTGATGTTTTGATGTAAAATAGTGTTATTTTAATATTAATATTTGTATTGAATGTTAAATAAAGTTGATTTTTTTTATTAAAATATGTGTAAGATATGAAATAAAGTTAGATTTTTAAAATTAAAATTTGTGTTGAATGTGAAACAAAATTGAGTTTTTTTTTATAAATTTGTATGTGATGTAAAATAAATATAAAAAAAAATTAGTTGGGTGTTTTTGAGTGGAATTTTTTGGATGAATTTTGTCCCATTGCAAACAGAGTCTGCTATCTTTTTTTTTGTTTTATTTAAGCAAATTTGTAATGAGGCTTATATTCTTGTGTTTTTATTTCATTGGGTGGACATGTATCACTAAAGGGAAAGAGCTAGGACTATTCGATCTTAATAGGGGCAAAGTGGTCCAAAACATTATTGAAAGGAGCTAGAAATGAGATCTTTGTTCATTGGTAGCATCTTCAATTATGGGACTAAATCTTAATGTCCCCTAAAACAAAATAGAGCTAAAAATGTAACTTTTGCTTTTCCTTGATGATAGCTTCAATTAGGGAACTAAATCTTATTTTCCCAAAAAGTTCTTTTGTTTTGGTGCTGGAATAAGCGACGTGGTCAATGGCAGATTGGTTTTTACACCCCTGCAAATTGGTTGTCTTAGCCATCGCCTCCTAATGTGGCGGGATCAATGTGGGCGTTGGATCCAATGGATCTAAGGTCGAGATTGCGCCATTTGGCCTGCATAAGGAATTCCCACCCTGTGTTCATTCAAAACTAATATAATCTTGATCGTTTAGTTCTTATTTGATCTAATGCACCAAATTTCTCAATGTTATTAGAATAAAATTCGAGTATTTAAGGGCAAAATTAGGAGATTATGTGGACTTTTGGACGAGTTTTCATAGGGATTTCAGCCAATATGATGTGGAGATTTTGCTAGGCATTAGAGGGGATCCTTTCTAGTGCATGACTAGGAGGGGATCAGGATTGTCATTCCTTCTAATTTAAGGCATGGTCGAGGGGATCAGTCAGCTTTTTTGAATCCATTTTATCTTCTTCGTATTTCCCTCTATTTCTTCGTTTTTCCTTTGTATTTTCTCTTTCTAGTCCTAGTTTGCATACTTTGCTTTCTATTTCTTTTTAGTTGGACTGTATTATTAGTACCTAGTTAGTAAATCTTCATATTCCATATTATCATCATTTTCTTCTTTCTTTTTTGCCGCATCTTAATACATATATATATATATATAATATAATATCGATTTGCTTTCTATTATTTGTTACGTTGGTTACATTTTTGGTCGATTTGATTTGATTTGTAGTCTTAATTTCTAATTTATTATGAAAAGTTCTTCTTTTGATGTATTAGTTTCTTGCTCTTGTGCATCATTGTGATAAAACACATTGTATACTTGATAGCTCACATGCGCTGAGATGTGAATTTTGAGACTTTATCATTATGAAGCCTATATTCTATATGATATTGCACGGAGATTCTTTTATCATGCAGTGCATATTAGTTAAATTATTCCATTACATTCATAGGTATGACATAAACCTTTCGTACCTACATCTATTCCTTTCTTTGGCATTGTGACCTTTGATCCTCTCAAATTTATGTTCTAAGATCTCTATTGGTCAACAATTCACATGACCAAACCCTCTTAGAGGTCCCTAAGTGGAACTCCCACTCTCCCTCATATAAACATTTTTAATGCAGTCCTCGTAGTACGCACTCATTCATCTCAACATCTACATCTTAATTACACTAATCTTATTGATGTTTTGCCAATCAATCATAAAATGTTTACATTAGTCAACCTACCGCAACTGTCGTCCTTTCTCCAGGCCTGGATTGGTTGTGGAAGAAGCAGCTTGGCATTGGTGGGGTTCATATACTGGAAAATGGAGTATAAATTTTTGTATTATAATTGATGAACTGCTAAAAATGTTTCCAATTAATTAGACATCAAGTTCCTTTGGCTACATGTATTGTCGAAAGTCAACTTTGTAGAGATCGATATATCTGTATACAGACCTGTATATATATACATGTATATGTATAGATTTGTAAATGTGTGTAGGTGTGGATGGATGGATATGAGGGAGGGAGGGATTATTTTCTTCTGTCGCTCTATTTGAATCATGTTGGATTAATAGAAGCCTTTCTGCAATTACCGTACTTGTGTTGGCCCCCATAGTTGTTTTGGCAAGTTTTGCTATGTGATTGATCTATGGTAATACCCATATCGTAGTAATATCCTTCCATATGCAGCCTGTTGCTACAAATCTTCGCCGTTCTACAAGGAAAAGGAAAGTTTCTATCAATCTGGAGGATTATGAGACAGACAGCTCCAGGACAGATGATGATTTAATGGTGAGGTTTAATATTCTCCCATCTGTACAATGCTATGGAAGTGAGTCATTTGCCATGTAATGTAGGATTTTGATGTATGACACTTCTTCTTTCTCTGATTCTGTTAATTATGTTGACATGGTAATGCTTCCTACCAGGCACCCAGGTATCGTCACTCTTCCAGAAGCAAGGTCGAAAACAATGCTAGCCATGATGAATTGTCCACCCCTCCAGGGTATAAGAAGACATCAAATTCTAAAAGTCTTCCACGACGTGAAGGCTTGCGACCAAGAAAATCTGACAGAGGATCAGCAGTTCGCCCATTCCAAGAATCTGAAGATGAGCATGCAAGCTCCGAAGCAGAACAAGATGAAGCAGAAAATGGAAATGCTGTTGAGGATGATGGTGGGGATGAAGCAGATGCTGATGGAGGGGATGAGGTTGAAGTGGATGAGGATGATGAAGATGTTGAAGAACAGGATGGGAGGAGGCGATATGATTTGAGGAATCGTGCAGAGGTTCGCAGATCCTCTCCTGAGAAAGAAGGAAAGCAGACAGTCCGTAGGGTATTGCATCATGCAATGGGCGCAAAGCATAGCAAGGATGTAAGGAAAGGGGGCTCTCGTGTTCACAAAAGACATCGGTTTTCACATGCTGATGACTCTGATGATTCCCTTCTTGTGGATGAGTTAGATGAAGGTCCGGCAATTCCGTGGATGCGAGGTGGAAGAAGTGGACCTCCATGGCTTTTTGGTGGTTTGGATATGCATGGAACTACCGCCTGGGGGTTGAACGTTGCTGCATCAGGTTGGGCTCATCAAGGTGACAATTTAGCTTCTCTAACTTCTGGTGTCCAAACTGCTGGTCCTAGTTCAAAGGGGGGAGCAGATATTCAGCCTTTGCAGGTTGACGAAAGTGTGAGTTTTAATGATATAGGAGGCTTGTCTGAGTACATCGATGCACTAAAAGAAATGGTTTTCTTCCCATTACTCTACCCTGATTTCTTTGCAAATTATAGCATCACTCCTCCACGAGGAGTATTACTTTCTGGGCCTCCAGGCACTGGGAAGACATTGATTGCTCGGGCACTAGCGTGTGCTGCCTCAAAGGCTGGCCAGAAAGTGAGCTTTTACATGCGGAAGGGAGCTGATGTACTTAGCAAATGGGTTGGAGAAGCGGAGAGACAGTTGAAATTACTCTTTGAAGAAGCTCAAAAGAATCAGCCATCCATAATCTTTTTTGATGAAATCGATGGTCTTGCCCCAGTTAGGTCTAGTAAACAGGAACAGATTCACAATTCTATTGTTTCTACCCTGCTTGCTTTAATGGATGGCCTTGATTCTCGGGGACAAGTTGTTTTAATAGGGGCAACTAATAGGATTGATGCTATTGATGGTGCACTGCGTCGCCCTGGTCGATTCGATCGAGAATTCACATTTCCTTTACCCAGTTGTGAGGCACGTGCTGAGATATTGGACATTCATACACGAAAGTGGAAGGAACCTCCCTCAAAGGAGCTAAAAGGGGAACTTGCTGCTAGCTGTGTAGGATATTGTGGTGCTGATTTGAAAGCTTTATGTACAGAAGCAGCCATTAGGGCTTTCCGTGAAAAGTATCCGCAAGTCTACACTAGTGACGAGAAGTTTGTCATAGATGTGAGTTCCATAAATGTGCAAAAATATCATTTTCTGGAAGCCATGTCAACAATCACTCCTGCAGCTCAGAGGGGTTCAATCGTCCATTCTAGACCACTGTCACCAATTGTTTCTCCTTGTTTACAAAGACATCTCCAGAGAATCATGAAACATATAACTGACATTTTCCCGTTACTTTCAAATTCATATGTGAGCAAGCTGTCAGTATTCTCTTATGGTTCTGCAATTCCTCTTGTTTACAGGCCCCGTCTCCTGATTTGTGGCGATGAAACTTCTGGCCTGGTAATTGTCAGCAAAAGTTTTAGCATGTTCGGCTTAAGTTAGATTTGATGCTGTAGTTTCAATTGATTTACATTTTAATCAAACAGGATCATGTTGGGCCTGCTATCCTGCATGAATTGGAGAAGTTTCCTGTTCATTCTCTTGGACTTCCTTCTCTTCTTTCTGATCCAAGTGCAAAGACACCAGAGGAGGCTTTGGTGCATATATTCAGTGAAGCAAGGAGATCAACACCATCACTTCTTTTCTTGCCTCAGTTTCAGCTTTGGTGGGAAACTGTGAGTACATAAAATAACTGATGATAGTGGTTGTATGGCATTCTTATTATCTGACTTGTCTGCTTATTGTCTCAGGCTCATGAACAGCTCAAAGCTGTCTTGATTACTCTCTTGGAGGAATTGCCATCGCATCTTCCAATACTACTATTAGGGACTTCCTCAGAGCCTTTGTCTGAGTTAGATGGAGTTTCAACTTCCATTTTTGCACTTCGTAATGTGTAGGCCTTCTGAATCATGTGTTTTCTATTGCATTTATTGCAATGAGAATGAAATGTATTATAAGCGTCTACAAATCTGTCATTCTGTTCTCTAGGACACCTGAAGAAAGAATCTAGTACATTGTGATTATTTTTTGGTTACTTTTGGGCAGAGGTTGTATATTATTATATTTGGGTCATAATGCTCTGCTTACTTATTATGTCTCCTTTTTAACTTTAATAGGTATACAGTGGATCAACCAACCCTAGAAGACAGGTCAAATTTTGTAGAGCATGTAGTTGATGCTGTTTTCTCCATAGCAGAAGAGGGTTTTGAAAGCAAACAAAAAGAACCAAACTCTCTTCCTGAGCTACCAAGGGCACCTAAGGAATTAAGTGGCCCCAAAGCATCAGAATTAAGGGCCAAAGCAGAAGCGGAGCAACATGCCCTTCGACGGCTACGGATGTGCCTTCGAGATGTTTGCAACCGGTATGTTGTTCATGTCTTTCCTAGTGAAATATATTTAACTGATACTAAATAAATTGTGCTTTTCTGTATGTTCATTACTTAGATACCACCAGATAATAGAGAGATCTAACTAAAATATTTGTCTCCAAACTAATTTATTTGTAGTATTACTTCATGTTGTTTTTCTCCTCCTGAAATTCTTCTTGTTTTTTGTTCGTTTTCCTTTTCCCTTAAACAATTGTTTGTTGGAATGCATTTAATTTCCTCACCACCCTTTCTGTGCAAGTTTCTATGTCAAAATTATCAATGGGTTGAGGTCGTACCCCTCCTGCCACCAAAAAATAGGATATTTACTTTAAGTAAATAAGGATTTTCCATGTTGTGGTTCGAACAAAGATGTTTTACTGTGTTATCTCAAAATTATCATGTGCATATGCACGTTGTAGTAAGTACATGCATAGGTGGGTTGTCTAGAAACCCAAACTCTTCCCAGCTCATCCTGTCCCGCCCATAGGGTATATGTGATTCTCATATCTGTCTTGTTAGGGGAAGGCTAGGATGGGGCTATAAACTGATGATCGCAGTGAAGCATATATACCTGATAATCTTGTGGAGGTTTTTATTGTCAAGACAAAAAGAAAGATATAAACAAGCTAATATCTGGAGATCAACTCAGGGATAAATTTTGTACAGATGTTGAGGATGATACATATACAATTCAAATATGTAAGTTGGTTAGCTGCATGAGTAATTAATCTAAGTCTAAATTAGATAATCACTTGAAGGCGATTGAATATGATAAGTACATGGTATGGCTTGAGTTTGAAGTTTATCTTAATACAAGCCAATGCCTAACATATTTTAGGGCTTTCTTAGGGCATCACGTATGTTCCTTGAAGGAAAAATGTGGTTTCTTTATAAGGTGGGATTTTGGTTCTAGTTGACAAATCTAAGATAAATTTGAATTGTCTGAATAGTGAGAGGGCAAATCATAGTCCTTATATTGAAACTTATGTGGAAGAAGAAATCTCATAAAAACTCAACAAAATCCAGGGCACACACACACTCCTCTCTTTCTCTCCCCCCATGCGTTAATGGCAACTTTTTTGAACTCTTTGGTCTCGTTTGATTGGAGTATGCTTTTAAAATATTTATTTATTTTTTTAAGATAAAGAAGAAAAAACTTATTTTAATATCAAGATAAAATGATTTTATTATTGAGGATTATATTAGATGTGAAATAAAGTTTATTTTTTTATTATAGTACGTGTAAGATGTAATAAAGTTTCATTAAAAACGATATAAAATAAAGTCAATTTTTAATATTAAGATTTGTGTAGAACGTAAAATAAAGTAAATTTTTAATATTTAAATTTATGTATGATGTGAAATAAATATAAAATATTAATAAAAGTATTTTTAGGTGGAATTTAAAGCTTAAACTAAACAAGGCCTTTGTAGAATTTTCATAGTTGCTAAGGTTACATCCTAGTACTTGGTCTACCCCCTTTTATACTCACTAGGATGTTTGTTTGCTTAGGTTTACTTTAACCTGAGTTATAATTAACATGATAGGTCATATCATACATTAAACTAATAAAATTTCAAATTCTATTCAAATTTCATTAAATTCGACTTTATTTTACATCCTACATAAATTTTAAAGTAAAAAATCAATTTATTTCATATCTTACACAACCTAAAACTAACTCTAAGGCCTCGTTTTGTCCGATGGTTAAATTTTGGACAAAAGAAAAATATTTTATCTTATAGATTTAATGATTGATTCGACAAATTTTATGCTGGCTGTCGACTGCCTAACGCAACCCTCCGCGTTTCTCATCCGAGACTTGGGACCCGACAGTGAAAAATGGGCAAGGGCCGCTGCATCGGTGCCCGAGTATAGTGAAAAGTGAGCAAGGGTCCCCACTTCATGGACGGATGCGGTTAAAGAAGCTAGTCCATCATACTAGAACTTAAGTCAATAGGATTAGATTAGGAACTTGGAATATAGGCAGCCTGACGGGCAAGCTAATGGAGTTGGTGGAATTATGATTTATATAAAAATTAATATTTTGTGCCTGCAGGAAACAAAATGGATTGGAGAGAAAGCTAAGAAAATTGATGGCTTAGGTTTTAAACTTTGGTACTCTAGTAAGAACAAAAACAAGAATGGAGTGGGTATAATTCTGAATAAAAGCTTGAAGGATCACATAGTGGAAGTTAAGAGAAATTGTGATAGAATTATGGCTTTAAAAATTATAATCAATGGAATGATTGTTAACATTGTAAGTGTGTATGCTCCTCAAGTTGGCTTGGATGCGAGTATAAAGAAAAAATTTGGAATGATTTAGAAAAGTTAATACAAGAGATACCTGAGAAGAAAAGATTATTTATTGGAGGAGATTTAAATGGACATGTTGGAAGTGTTGTTGAGGAATTTAATAGCATCCATGGTGGATATGATTTTGGAAAGATAAATGAGAAGGGTAAAACTATTTTAGAGTTTTCTTCAGCATATGATCTTGTAATTGCTAATACTTTATTCAAGAAGAGAGAGGAGCATGTTATCACGTACAAGAATGGAATTTCAAGAACTCAGATTGATTATTTTCTTATAAGAAAATGAGATCGCTTGGATTGTAAAGATTATAAAGTCATTCCAAGTGAATATTTGATTACCCAACATCGATTAATGGTTTTAGATTCGAAGATAAGTATTGGAGGAGAAATAATAAGTCAAAATCTTATCCTCGGACTTGATGGTGGAATCTAAAGAATGAGAACAAATATATATTTAAGAAGAATGTTCTAGAACTTGGGCAATGGAACATTAATGGGGAAACAAATCTTATATGGTTGATAGTTGCTAACTGTATCCATAACGCGGCTAAGGATGTGCTGGGAGAATCCAAAGGAATGATTCCAAATAATAAAGATACTTGGTGGTGAAAATATGATGTACAAGAAAAAATTAAGGAGACGAAGATTTGTTATAGAGATTGGTTTAAAAACAAAAATAAGGATAAGTGGGAGAAATATAAAGTCGCTCGACGAGAATCTAAGAAAGCAATAAGCAATGCAAAAAATATGACTCTTGAGCATTTATATAAGAAGTTAGACACTAAAAAAAGAGAAAGACAATTATATAGGATTGTCAAGGCAAGAGATAAAAAAATTAAAAATTTAATTGAAGTAAAATGTATTAAAGATGAAAATCAAAAAGTACTTTTCATGGAAGAAGATATCAAAGATAGATGGATGAGTTACTTTCAACAGCTTTTCAATGAAAGTTGTGAAAATTCAATTGATCTTACAGAATTCGGCATCCAAAAAGAAAGTAAAAATTACTCTTACATCCGACGTATTAGTAAAGTTGAAGTCTGAAAAACTTTAAAGAAGATGAAGCATAAAAAAGCAGTAGGACCAGATAACATCCCAATAGATGTTTGGAATTGCGTAGGAGATGAAGGAGTTTCTTGGCTCACTAGATTATTTAATATGATTTTGAAGACTAAAAAGATGTCAAATGAATGAAAAAAAGTATATTAGTACCTATTTATAAGAATAAAGGTGATGTACAAAATTGCGTCAATTATAAAGAAATTAAATTAATGAGTCATACATTTGATTTTTATTGATTTGAAAAAAGCTTATGATAAAATCTCAATAGAAGTACTTTGGAGAGTTTTAGAAAAGAAAGAGATTTGCACTGTTTATATTCAAGTTATTAAACACATGTATGAAGGAGTTGTTACTTGTGTTCGGACACAAGGAGATTTGACTAAGGATTTTCCTATTACATTTGGATTACACCAAGGCTCGGCTTTAAGTCCGTATCTTTTTGCTTTGATTATGGAAGTAATGACTAGACATATCTAAGATGAAGTGCCTTGGTGTATGCCCTTCGCAGATGATATTGTCCATGTTGAGAAAACTAAAGAGGGAACTAAAGCGAAACTAGAGCCTTGGAGGAATGCTCTAGAATGTAAATGTTTTCATCTCAGTAGATCAAAAACTGAATATATGGAGTGCACATTTAGTCAAGAAAGAAATACTTATATTGGAGATGTGACAATTGATGATCAAATTGTCAAGAAAAGTGAGCGCTTTAGATACCTTGGATCAATTATATAAAATGATGACGAAATAGATAATGACGTTATTTGCACGTCCACCTAACTCTTGGAAT
>KZ451982.1:9062131-9082228 GCA_002786265.1 Apostasia shenzhenica
CAAAATTTTATAAAACTGTAGTAAGACCAGCGATGATATATGATGTTGAATGCTGGCCTGCAAAGAGAAAACATATAAATAAAATAAATGTTGCAGAAATGAGGATGTTAAGGTGGATGTGTGGATATACATGAAAGGATAGAATGAGAAATGAGTATATCCGAAAGAAAGTTGGTATTGCACCAATTGAGGATAAACTTAGAGAAAATCAGCCTATATGATTTGGACATCTAAATCGTAGGCCGATTGAAGCTCTAATTAGAAAAATTGAGTTTTTGGTTTTTGCCCATGTACAAAGAGGAAGAGGGAGATCAAAGAAAACATGACAAGAAACTATAAGGAGTGATCTTAGTTACTTAGACTTAGATAAGAATTTGGTAACTAATAGAGCGTAATAGAAATAAAGGATTCATGTAGCCGGCCCCACCTAGTGGGATTAAGGCTTGGTTGTTGTTGTTATTATAGATTTAATGAGAAAGAAATTTAGTTTAATATTGGGGAGTGTGTAAAATGTGAAATAAAATTAATTCTAATATTCGTTTGTGAATTAAATTTGATTTTTATAGTTGAAATTTGTATTAGGCTAAAAAATAATGCCCAAACCAAACGAGCCCTTAGATAGGAATAATTACATGCATGTTAGTAAAATCTAGCTATTTTACATATTGACACCCAAATCTTTAATATTAGATATTGGCCACAAAAATCATATATGTTTTGTGAGGAAAACCGTAATGCAACTTTTGAATTTCTTCTTCCATCTAACATGGCTCTAACCCTAATTGTTCTTACGCTCTCCACCCCGTCACGCACTCTACTACATGCTTGCACTGACCCCCCACATGACACCCTAACAATGACATTGTCAGCTTAGTCTTTCCTCTCCTAGCCTTCTTGTGTTAGTGATTTTTGCAATGTAGTCTAGTTTAAAATTTTAGTTTTAGTATGAAGCTTGTAAGTTTGACCTACGTGATAGTGTTTTTTTTTTTCCTTATATTTTTAGTTTTGAAGTTTATCCTTTTAGTTTAGTCAGTTCTGATATTTGGGTCCTACTTTTGTATCCACTCATATGGGGTTTCAATATTATGTTTTTCTTGATGAATACACTCAGATGATATGATTATATTTTTTGAAGTTTAGATTAAAGATTTTATTTGTTTTTCAATTGTTTTATTAAGAAGTAAAAGTTCAATTTTCTACTTTAATCAGAATTCTTCACACTGATAATGTTTCAGAATATATGCAAATTGCTTTCACATCTTTTTGTTCTGTTAATGTGGATCATTATCAAACTTCAAGTGCTTTCTGCGATATTTTGAGCCCAATCAAAAAGGGTGCTTTGATGGTTATTTTTCTGGGCTTCTAGGCTATTTTCTGCTTTCTTAGGTGCAACTGCAGTGAAAGTCAAAGGTAAAAAAAAAGGCTATGCCTTAGGTGCTAGGTTTGTGTTGCCACTGTGTACTTTCCCACTTTTTGATGGTTTATCACTGGATTTGGTAATATCTTATGAAAGAGCCAAGCCAGGGTAGGTCCTCTAACGAGGATAAACATGGTTTAGAGCTGGATAAAGAAGGCATACCCTTGTATTGGCAACTTGATGATTACTGTCATCTGCTTGATGGTATTGCTAAGCACAATTACCATCACATGCTTGATGTTGCACGTACCTCGATGTTTTAGATAAATATTCCAAAATATTTTTTAGGAGATGCTGTTCTGATTGCATATTTCCTGATAAATCAGCTAGCTACTATAAATTTATAGATTTATCCCACCTCTTCATGTTGTGTCCTAGAAAACTTTCTTTTCTTATCACCCCTAGAATTTTTGAGAGTTTTGTTTTGTGCACTCATTTCGTCCTATACTTAACAAACTTCATCTCATGCTTCGCATTGTATTTTTTAGGTTATTTCTGGATGAAAAAAAGCTATTGATGTTATGATCCTGTAACTTGGTATCATGGATGTTATTTTTTTTTGAGTTCACCATTTATTTATTTGGTGAATTGTCCACAAATACGTCTTCTGTGCCATTATCTCCACCTACACCTGTAGTTTGTACTCTCCCTCTGTCGATATATCCACGACGGGATCACCCGCCTGTTGTGACACTAATACCAACATCTAATCACTTGGTGAACCATCTTGTTTTTGGTAGTTCCACCACTAATATGTCATCATCGAACTTTCAAATTGCCTAATATAAAGGTAAACGTAGTATAACAAATCCTCTATGCTCTCACTTGACTTCTGACTATTATTTTTCTTCATTCCGTTACTTTGACCTATCTCTATCCTCTATCTTTATTTTCAAGACATATCAGGAGGTTGTTCTGATCCTACAATGGAAAGCAATTATGGGTTCTGAGATGCTTGCTCTAATCTCTCGCTGGACATGGGTTCTTATTTCTTCTAATCCTAGTGTGCTCTTAGTTGCCTGCAAATGGGCATACATTGTGAAGTTCAACTGTAGTAGTAATATAAATTATTGCAAGTCTAGACTTGTAATTAGAGTGTGTACTCAAATGTATGGTGTATGCTATTTTGAAACTCTTTTCAGTTGCCCATTTGAATTCCATTTGTTTGCCCTTATCTGTGGCAATCAGTTAGAACTGACAATGTTATATAGGGATGTGATTAGGTCTGTAAATGGGTCAGATTTTGACCTTATTCGATCCGAGATTCAACCCAAAAAGGCGAAAATATAGTTAATTTGTATATTTTCCTTATAGTTTACCCGATCCAAAATCCAACTCGATTCATTATTTTTTGCGGGTTGGATCATGAATTGACCATGATTCGTCCTGTTTATATTTGACTCGATCAATTCACCATAGATAACTTAGTTTTTACTGAAGGTTCATCAACATCAATGTGTGCTTCCTTAAGTATCTTCCCTAGAATAAAGTGTGATGCCATATTTTCATAATATTTTTGAATTATTCATCTTCTCTTTTTGTATCCAAATTAGTAAATCACTACAACTACTATGCCACACTACTCTTGCTAGGACACATTATTTTCCTAATAGACTTCAATTGTTGCAACCTTCATCAATAAGTAAAAAATTGGGATAGATTTTGAAAAATGGATGAATAAATTTTCAACTATTAAAATAATAATCTTATAACTAATATATCAATCAATTACTTTGAAAAAAGTTGAGATTGTATATATGAAATTGCGTTTGTATTTCTCAGAGCACTAATTCGACCAGACCCGGGATCCTACCCGATTTGGATTTGACCCGATGCAGATTCGGGTCAAGGCTGATCTGATCCATATTTAAATGGATCTAGATCTAGGTCAAGGCTTATACGATTTGAACCCGACCCATTTATAGGGCATCATGTGACTAATGTTTTTTTTTTTTGTATGGGGATCTCTCTAAAGTTATTTTCATTGACAAACTTACAAGATATGTTGTTGAGGGGGAGACTTGGGTATATAGGCTTTAGAAGACTATATATGACCTTAAATAAAGCCCAAGGGCTTGGTTTGAAAATTCAACAAAGTAGCTTCTCAAGGTGATTTCAAATGCAATGTGTTTGAACACTATGTTCATTCAATCATGTTGGATCAATAATCCTAGCTGTGTATGTTGATGATTTCATACTGATCGAGAGTGATTAAATTGGTATTCTTGAAGTCGGGGATCATTTTGAGCATCATTTTGTTACCAAGAATCTAGGCTATCCTAAATATTTCTTTGGAATTAAGATAGCCTATGTAAAAGTGGTGTTTCTCTCTTTCAAAGAAAGCATGCTACTAATCTACTTGAAGAAACTGGTCTTCTTGATTGTTAACCAGTTGATACTCCTATGGAGACTATGATTATGCCAAATGATGGAACCCCTTTAGAAGATGCTTCAGTGTACAAGAGACTAGTTGGTAAATTAATTTGCCTAACTGTTACTAGACTTGATATTGAGATTTTGAGCTTATAAGTTAATTCAGGCAGAACCCAAACAACAATATAGAAATGCAGTTATTAAGATTTCGAGGTATATCAAATAATCTCCAACAATCGAGTTATTGTATAAAAGAGGGCAATCTTGATGTTAAAGGATACACTTATATTGATTATGCAATATCTTGTGTTAATAGGAGATCTGCTATTAGATTTTGCATATTTGTTGGTGAAAGCTTGATAGCTTGGAAAAACAAGAGGCAAAATGTGATCATGGGATTTAATACTGAAACAATGTATGGAGCTATAGCTCCTCATCATGTGTGATGATGTTGATTAAAACCATTTTTTGACAATCTTAGGTTTCAATTTAATAAAGCAATAGTTCTAAATTATGATATCAAAGTTGCCATCTTTATTTCTAACAATCTTGTATTTCATGTAAAACTAAATATATTGAGATTAATTGTCACTTCATTAGAGATGCGCTTACAAAGAAAATTGTCATGCCACATGTTAATCCTAAAGAGTAATGTGCAAACATCATCACAAAACTTCAAACTTCATTTCATTTCACTACTTTTTACAAGAAGTTGGAGCTATATGACATCTATGCTCCAACTTGAGGGAAAGTGTCAACTGTTATTGTATTTATGTTAGACTCATTTAGTTATTTTGTTTCTAGACTCTGTCGTATCTCCCCTCACTATATATATGCTTAGTGAGGGCAACCCTAATGTAAGTTTTGAATTTCTTCTTCCATCTAACATGGATCTTGGGATAGACTATGGATAGAGGGATCTTGAGAGCGACTGTAGTGGACAAAGACATATGAAAAGAGTTCCCCCCATGAAACTTCTTAAACCACCTATGTTTTGAATAAAATGCCTTTTATGTATAGGAAGCTCATGCTTGTAGGTTTGGCTTGATTCCCAAGCTGCCCGTTCATTCTTTCACCATCATTACCTTTCCTATTTACAAAAAGATGGCTTGCAGCAGCCTTTGTATCCTTCTTAGGCATGCTGTTCGCATCCCTTTTGTCTTTATTGCTGATACCCGAGATTATATCAGCTTTCGGGTTTTATCATCGATAGTAATTCATTGTCTTCTTTTAACTTGAGCTGACATCAAAGCCAAGGCTTGCTTCTCGAGGTTGAATCTTGTGGTTGCTTTCTCAGCCCACACTATTGTTGAGGCTGAGGATCATCAATGTCTTGTAGTTGGTCTTTAGTTTCATTTTTAATATTCTGTTGACCCGAACTAGTTGGGTCTTTATGGCTTATACCTAGGTTTTTGCCAAGATTTGTTTCTTTCGCTGCCAGGCTTTAGGCTATAGGTGTTAGGATGATGGGTTCTATACTAGTTATTACATCTTTGGTGTCTTCTTCAACTTGGGTTGAAGTCAAGGTTGAGGCTTGTGTCAAGTTCTCAAATTTTATCCTTGTCAGGGCCTTAGCATTGCTCCTCTAGGCTTTTCCTTGATTCTCTCAACCCAAATTGGTTGGTGTGGAGGCGCTTTGCTCTTCTCTTAAGAATTTTCATCGTGATGTTGTGGCTTGAGTTTACTCAAGTATTCGTCAAGCTTTGATCTCAAGTTAAGGGTTTGTCATCAGAACCTTAAAGTGTCATTGTTTCAACGCATAGTCATTTCAATGCCAAACTTTAGATTAGGCCTTTGTTCTTTGAGTTGTCACAGTCATGGATTTGAACCTAGAGCTTGTTTTTTGATATCTTGGGGATGACCTTGGGGACTTGATAGTTCTACTTTCAATACCATGATTAGTTGGTCCAACATGGTTAAGACATTGATTCTTTGTGTTGATGCCTTTGGTATGTTGACCTCTATATGTTGATTTTCAGTGTAGTTGGATCCTGACGTCTCCAATTCATCATGTTTTCTTTGTTGTTGATGCCTAATGCAATCATTTGATCTTTTTGACTTCTCAACGTCTGAGGTGGCCGTTGACTTTTGCTGACATCTTATGCATGCTCGCTCTTGTAGCTGACACTTGCAGGAGTTCGAGGCTTTGGTTCCAGCTCATGGATGGAAGAATGGCTATTGAGGGTCCTATGATACTTGTTGAATTTAATATATAGTTTTTTTTGGATAAAATATATAGTGGTTTTTGATACTCATTTAATTTAATATAGTGGTTTTTGGTAAAAGTATTTCTGGGGAATTGAATTATTTTCCCATCCATTAGGAATGATGGACACGAATAAAGCTAAGATCTTATTCAAAACATGTTTTAGGTTTCTTATGGCTTCATTGTCATGTAACAAATAATATCATTGATTCTTCCTTTGTTTCAGGATTTTGTATGATAAAAGGTTCAGTATGTTCCATTATCCAGTCTCAGATGAGGATGCACCAAACTATCGTTCAGTCATCCAGAGTCCTATGGATATGGCTACTATTTTGCAAAGAGTGGACTCTGGTCACTACCTTACCCGTGCAGCATTTGTGCAAGACGTTGACCTTGTTGTGTCCAATGCAAGGGTATTGTTTTGTGCCTTAACAAACATTTTAGAAATGAATGTTTTCCGTTGCTATTATTTTTGTCGTTATAATCAAAAAAGTTCATAGACTTATAAGCCAATTTAAAGAAGGCATGAAGTCAAGTTCAAGCAAGTTGACATTAACTTAAAAGTGAAATTTTAGATTTCAAATCTAGTTAACAAGAAAGCTTTAATCTGAACCTCTCTGGGATCAGCTATATGGATTTCTTATAACTATTTAGCTCGATTTAAAGCAACAGGTTAAGGATGAGGAAGGCTAAACTATCTAAAAAGTCCTCCCTCATTATCTATTATAAGTGCCATGCTCACCCTTTCACTGAATAATTATTTTTGTGATATCCAACACCCTAGTGTGATCAAGTATTCATTTAAGCATATGCATCTCGGCTACATTAGTTTTATGTATATTTTATCACATACTACCTAAAGCTCACTCCCATCTCGATTGATTTTTATTTTATTTGTTGAAAGTATCTTCTAGTTTGATTTGAGTTGATTAAAATTAATCAATTGAGTTTGTGTTTATTCAAGTTACCACTCTTATATATTGAATAAAAACATGCATTTTACATTTACATATCATATACATTGATATTACATATGATTTAGGTTAGTTCTTATATTCTCTTAATAATATGTGTATACCAATTGAATACCTTATCTATATATTTACATGTGTAAATGCATATGAAATTACATATATGAATGTCATTTCGAGTAGGTCTCCTTTTCCAAACATAATTGCCAGCCAAACCCCGATGTTGAAGTGAGCCCATGCATCAGTAATATGAATATACTTCTCATGGTCCTGCTTTCTACTGCTCGTTTGTTTGATTCATTATACAGGCTTACAATGGAGATGATTACAACGGTGCTAGGATTGTTAGCCGGGCGTATGAGCTCCGTGATGTGGTATATTCTTCTTTCTTGTGTTATGTTTACAAACTTTTAGATAAATTGGTAAACTGTAATCTGTAAAGTTTGTCTTCATCTTTTAGGTACAAGGTATGTTATCTCAGATGGACCCAGTGCTGGTCTCTTCCTGTGATAAGATTTCTGCACAAGGTGGTGCAGCTCTGGTGCCAGATGATGACGGTGGATTAAGTATTCCATCAGCACCTGTTGCTCAACTGGCTACTGTTACAAGATCAAGTGCTCGTCTACGCAATGCGCAGCCAGAAGTTAACTTGTCACAAAGTTACGAGGCATTGAAAAGGCCAAGAAAAAATGTTGACAGTGACCAACCAGGTATGTTCTGCATTCTGTAGTCGTAAATTAAGTCTGAATTTTCGTTTTTCTTACATTCTGACTTGGTATTTTTTCTTGCTAAGGTTTTTCGTAAACTATAAGTAACAGTACTTCTAGCAGTAAGCATGTATGAGTGGCTATTCAGAATTCATAAAATAGTTAAATAGTTGTGCTAGGGCTACCAGTTATGATCATATTAATGGTAAGATAACTGTGCAATATTCTTTATTATTGTACACAATAATTTTACATATTCAATTATTGTAGGCTACAATCATATATTATTAAAATTATATGTTTAGGTTATAGGTCTCATCCATCTTTTAAGTACTCATAATTCACTTTTTTTCTTTTCATAACTGATGCAAAGACCACTGAATTAAATACAAATTTGTATCTAGCTTTTGTTAGCTTCGAGACCCCAAAACCATTCTAAATCACTCTCACTAATTGTTTATATTTATTTCATTTCCTACACATATTTTAACATTAAATGTTAACTTGATTTTAGTTTTTACACAAATTTCAGCATTAAAAATTTTAATTTTATTTCACATCTTATATTCTTTTCAATAAAAAAATCAATTTATTCACAAATTTCAGCATAAATCTCAATATTCTAATAACTTTATTTCAATTATAATATTAAGATAATTTTCTCTTTCCCCATAATAACCCAAACCATCCTTTGATCGGGATATTTTGACGATCGACGACTTAGATTAGATATCTTTTCATGATGCCAAATGGATGATGTAGATTATTTTTAGTTTATTTTTTTTATTATTCAGGGAATTTGTTATGGGTTTGATTTAGACAATCCATTTTGTTTATTTATTTTATTTAAAATTGTGGTTTTGTTTAGTCTCGCATATCTTTATTTTAGGATGTGATCAGCCTTTCTATATATAGGATTTGTATGTGAACATTTGATTAGATCTCTGACCAATGAAAACCTATTGTGTGCAATCGATCTTGGAATAAATTTGTCTAGAGATTCCTAAAGGAATTGATATCCTAAAAGGAAACAGTATGAAACCTTATGATGTGGGACGAATTGCTCTAATGCCAAAGTTGATGTAGGTTGAATTGCTCTTATACTAAAGTTGATGCGAGACAAAGCGCTGATACCAAAGTAAGGTTTCCCTACTATTAATATTGATTCCTTCCGGAATCCCTAGAATAACCCATTTCAAAGTCAATTGCACACAAAATTAATTTCTATTAATTAGAAGTCTTCTTAAAATATTCAAATACAAGTCCTATATATAAATGTTCTAATCCTATTATAAAATAAAGATAAGTATATAGAACTAAACAAACTCATAACTTAAATAAAAGAAATAAATAAAAAGGATATGAATAATTCAAGCCTAAAAATAAATAAAGATAATTTGTATCAATGTCTATCCATTCATAACATTTTGGATCGTGATCGAATCTAGATCATCTATCATCTTGATATCCCTATCAATTCTCCCTTAGTAGGAAGAACTTGACCTCATTAAATATGGATCAAAGCTGCTGCTGTGTATCTCCAAGGTCAAAGCTGCTACATTGTATCTCCGTTGGTTCTTCAACTTATATTTTTTATGACCAAGTCAATTTAAGATGACTCCTCTATCAGTATTTTCAAATCACATGAAAAAGATATATCTTTACTTATCTAAATATCAGTATATCACTTGTTTCGTGATTTCAAATAAAAATTGTCAAATCATCAATAATTATTATTTTTTAAAATAATCAACAATTATTCAATTTGCTCTTTATGTGAGATGGATCTGGCTAATGGATACTCAAATGTAGGTTCATTCGGATGAAGTGTAACCTTACTAGGTATTATTGTTGGTTCCTAGAAGCTATCAAATCTGAAATTTTAGTAGAATGGTAAATCCTAAAGTTTAGTGTTATACATAATTTAATTGATTAACTCAATTTCATTTCTTCGCAGGTTTGAAATTTATAGTTTTATGAAAAATTTATGCTTATATGTCATAATTTTTTCATCATATTTATTTATTTTTATATGCTATAAATTTAAATGAAAATGTAGATGTTGACTCGACTCAAAATAGCTTCTTAATACACAATGAAAAAATGTAAAGAAACTAAATGTATGCAAACTCGACCCTAAAGAAAGACCTAAGTACTGCCTATAAATAATATCTAATTTGTAGAAGTAACTAGTAAACTTAACAAACTAACCTCTAAATGTAAACCCTAAATATTAAACTGAACTTGATATCATTGACTAACTTTTTGTTTTCTTCTTTGTGATTTTGTATTAGGTAAACATTTCTGATATGTAATAGCCTCAAACATGACATCATCCTCAATAAACTACATAGAAGTGTGCTTAATAAAATTTGATATAACATAAACATCATGATCGAGATTAATAATTATCTCAGTGTGTTCTATATTATTGACTTCCAACTAATCATGTTTCTCAATAATATGAACATCTATATGAAAAGACTTTTTATCATCATCATCAATTAATAGAGCATGTAATAAATATCTCTCTAAAATTCTTAATTCTATATTCTTATTATCGGGAGTCTTAATCAACTCAATTAATTCAAGTTCTATGATCTTTTCTTCAAATATTTTTTTAGTTCCATTCTTATACCCTTCATATTTTTTTGTTAGTTTAGGATCTTTTACACAAATCGAGGTAGGTGAAGAATATGAGTTTTGATCTTTAATAATCATCGAAACCTTAGCAAGATATTCAATCTTATCCTCACTTGCAAGAAGATGATTAACGAACTGAATAGTAGTATTTATGGAGCACTATATCGGGTCCTCTTTCGAAGGTAGGTTAATTAATAGTAGGGACAATGGGCCATTACATCCTTGTGTCGTCATTTCATGAAAATGGGGAGAGGTATTTCTTCTTGTGAAGCGCATACAAATGGTAGTGACCACGTGGATTTTGCCTCCTAGGTAGGAGGCATGTATTTGATCTTCGAAGTCCACTATTTTGTCGTTGTTAGTACCTTTGATATTGACGTTGACTTCCTCATTGCTTGTCTCCCCAAAAAAGCTCTTCATTCTTAGAAGAGACCTCCTATGCAAAATATTTGCCTTTGCTTCATTTCATAGCGAAGCAGCCATCTTTTCAAGCAACGAGAAGGAGGCTTTGTCAAAGCATATTTCTTCTTAAACTTCTTGCTTTGTTGTTATTTATCTTGGCGGGGACTATCCACCAAGAGATCTTTTAGCTTTCATCTGTTGAGATATTGTTTGGTGATGCTCACTAGAATGGCTTGGTTTTGGTTTGTCTTAGGGACCCAAATTTAGCAAGACCTTTTACTCGTCATTGCTTTTTCATTTAGTTGACGACAATGTTCACTGCGAGGGATGGGGTTATAACCAATCTTCATTTTATAGTTATAGCGCCTAGGTGCGTAATGATAGGATCTTTTGGGTGATAATAGACCGCGTCGGGGATGATGAGCTACCCCAAACAGATGCTCATAGCCTTAGTTTGGTGTTAGTTGTTGCCTAGACATGTAGTTTTAAGGAGGAAGGCACCTTCCAGTCAACCTTCCCCGATATTTGTTTTGGGGGAGAAGTCGTTGGTGTTCACCAATCCTTCGGGGTTCCTGTCGACAACCTCTTTGGTGCAGCTACCTTTCATGACAACTTTGAGGACTTGGTAGATTTTCCTTTTATCTTCTTCCTTGGTAGCCCCGACAACTTCTTGCTGAAGGCAGACACCATGAGGATAGTTGTGGGGTTGTTCTTCCACTCTAGTTCTAGCGAGGTGAATTTATTCCCTACTAGTACTAAGATTTTTTATTTCAATTTCAACTCCCCTAACCGATCCAGAGTTGCCTGTACTTAACTTTCCTCTGAACACAATGGCTTAGGGTGGTTTAGGAAGTGGAGGCTTCAGCATCATTTGCCCCCTAAAGTGAATCTGTAAGTGGGGACTGCCGGTAAAGCAAGTGCACCAATAGGTGCCTACTTCTGAGCAGCGGCAAATACTTAGGAGGAGGAGTTAGAGTAGACCACTCCTTTTCAGCACTGGCTGACCATTGGTGGGTGTCACCCTATCAATTACCGAGCACTTTATGGTGGGAACGCTGGTCTTCCACATTTCAGTTCGTGGTGGTTTTGGGATCACCACATTTAGCCTCCTACTCTTGTTGTTAGGGAGGTAAAGGATGGTATTTTTTTCCTTTCAACAGCAGTTCATGTCGCCTTAGCAACGGTGGCGACGCTCTTGTTGTTGCCCTTAGGCTTAGGGCTCAGGTCCTCAAGTGTGATGGAGCCAAACTGGATTTTGGCTCTGACTTCCCCAATTGTAATGATAGCGCCATTAAAGGAGATTGAGGCACCGTGTTCCAACTTAATCATTGCTAGAACAACAAAAGTGGCAATGGAAGCAACCTTTTTGCAAAGCTTTCATAAACAGGGTTAATATGTTTTCTCAATATATTAATAGCAGTATAAAGCTTATGGCACTTAATTTTCTTTATTGATTTAATTTGATTTTTTATTTTTACTTTTTGACTTAGGTTCCATCCCTAGAGATGAAAAAAAAATGCCCCCAACAGGGTTGCCAGAAAATCTATGCACTTAGAGAATGAAGTGTCGATGAGTATGTCGGACTACCATGAAAATTTACCTTTGAGACAGATTGTAAACAAACTCATGCCTTAAAGGACAAGACTTTGAAGGTCTAGGGATTGAAGACTTCCTAAAAACATAGGGCAACTGTAGCTAATTATTTGCTCATCAGACTTCTATCAAAAAAAATCCTCATCAAAGAATGGAACTTGTCTTTTATTTCATCAGAGAATAAAACTTTTGATTATGGGAAAGTCAACTTAATCAAGCACAATAAATTGATGAGGTTGGATGGAGGAATTGAGGAAGAGAAATGAAGGAAAAGCCTTGTTAAGGTCTCATGGTTCCATAGTCTAGGGCTCAACTGTGGAGTTGATTTATTTAAGCTAGATGGTCATCTTGGGTGGGTAGCCATGGAGCCTTAGTTGCATGGCCAATGAAAGTTCTAAATGGACTGAGCACAAAACCTGGACAGCTAGACCATAACTGGAGGTTACAAGCCCTTGGTGAGCATAAGGTTCTGAACCAAGAGGCTTGAGAGATCATGCAGGTCATTCTGGTAATGCTGAAGGGGTTACAAATATGCTTCTTGAGTAAATAGATGTTTTTATTTGGCTGTTAATACTTCAAATAGTGTGTTTTGACCAATGGATCTGCATACAGTCCCTTCCCACAGTATGCTTGAGCTGTTCTTTATGGAGTGAGCATGATTTAAAACAGCACATCATGTTACCCCGTGTGTGGCCTTTGTCCTCTAATGTCTAGTAGGGAGATGAAGTATTAGAGAACAGTCATATCAGTTACCTCGCAATGTCATGCTCCATCCCTAACATTGCTTTTTTGCTTCTTGAAGGATTTGCTCTACTTGGGACAAAAAGTCTCACCCTCTTCAAACTTGTGCCTTTAGTGCTCCGCTGCAGATGGGCCAACCAACATCTTTTCCCTTACAACAATGCCCCTCCAACATGATGAATTTCATTGAGCAAGCAACCAACTCTGAGAAGTTTTAAGGCTCAAAGTGCTGGAGGGACTTGGCAAGATTGTTGTTCTTTCTTAGCCCTTTTTGGAAGGCATAAAGCAATACCTCAAGGCAGATGTCGTCAACTTGAAAAGCTGCAGCAAAGAAACGGGCCCACATAAAAGTCTTAAGGATTCCTCCGGTCCCTAGACAAGGTCGAAGATGACATGCTGGAACTCACCACACAGGTATATCCAATAAATCGTGCCAAGATGTCCTGCTTGAAGTGTCAGTGTGACTAGATGCACCCATAACATAAGCAACATACCAGTCATATACTAGCTCTCAAAAAGACTAGGCCATGTGGTAGCACTGGGTTGACTCATCCAGATGCAAGAAATAGAGGGAGCCATCCAAACGATTGTATATGCTCGCGGGGATTGGTGGTACCATGGAATGTCTGAATCTTAGTTGAAGGATATAGACTTGGATCAGGGTGAACCGGAGAGTGTAAATGGCCAGTTCCCCAAGTCCATCTCGTCTGCCAGATCATTGAGGATGGGAGAATTCATCCTAGGAACTTGGGCAGCGATTGCATTATCATTAATGTACGACAAGAAATTCATCAGGTATGTCGCCCCTTGTCCCTCAGGTTACCTCGCGTAATCGCCTTATGGAGAAGGTAGGTCATTCCAGCCATCAGCATGGGGAGCAACTCCCAATCCGTAAGGGTAACCAAGAGAGTCTTCAAACTCGAAGGGAGCATCCGAAACTTCCTGGAATGCATCTCCATATGGCGGCTGAGGCGGCACCCGTGAATGACAAAACTTGACGCGGTCTTATACGTTTCATTGTAAAAATAGAATAACCTTTTACAATCTGCGAATCTGAAGATTATCTAGAATACATGGTGGAATATTTACAACCAACTTATCAAACGAATCTTTCAGCACACATTGAAGGAGGAGTGTTTAGCTATGTATGAAAAATATAAGGGTACTCTCATTCAACACCTCAAAGGATTACCATGTAAAGTTACCCCAACTTCTAATATATGGACCAACATAAATGACGCAAGCTACTTAATTGTGACTTGTCATTGGATTGATGATGAATGGAGCCAGCAAAAACGCATATTGACACTCAATCCACTTAATGTTTCACATACCGGATCTACTATTTTTATAAAAAGGATTAGCAAATTTCATGCAACTGAAAGCTTTTTTGAGATGAGAATTGTTTTGATTGAATCCAAATCATCACATAATCTCCCACTAAAAATTCTTACATTCATGTGCGACAATCTACTAATTTCTTATAAGTATCATTGCTGGCACTTATTTCCTTGCTGATATCTTTATGCAATTTCCTAACTTGCTGTGCAAATGACTCAGCTGATTCAAACATTCTAGCATGCATAGATAGTGAAATGACATCTATAGCATACCCTAGGCTTGTCGTCATGTACAATTTGAAAAAGACTTATACCCACTGACCTAATGACTGAATTATATGCAAATTCAGCATGAGATTAGACAAGGTTCAATTTCTCCCATTTTCTCCCACTGAATAAAAAGTAGGTTCCTCAAATTTCTATTGATTTTTCTCGCTTGACCATCAATCTATGGGTGAAAGGTTTATATCTGGCTTTCACGCTAACAATCTTGTATTTCACAGACGATCAATCTTAAAGATTGATGGTCTGGATTTCACACTCAACAATCTGGAACATCAATCCGTTTAACCATCAATGCCATCACTCTGAGGAATTTCCTTCTTGTTATTGTGAAATCCAGCAATATCCCATGCATGTTTAGTTAGTTTCATGTGAAGACTTCATCAGTTAGACTATGACATGTTGGATGTCGCAACGGAAGGAAGTTATTGTAACTTGGGAGTTTATGGACTACAAGATTGAAATTACTATTCAGCTAATGTGGCAGCTAATGGTCTGATTCAACTCAGCTTTCATTCATACCGTTGTTTTTTCTTTGAAATGATGGGTGTTGGAGCTACTGGCAGTTTAATTGACTGCCTGTTCATTCCATTTGGCAATTCTTGAACAGACGGTTGGATTTACACAGCCTTCTCATTTGAGATTGTTTCACGAAGGCTGACAAGTTTCTTCGTAAGATATTTTGGCTTTTCGGAACAGACTTTCCATTTTTCATGGCAAGAGCTTTGAATGTTTAGACATTTGAGCAACTGCTTTTCTTTAGTCTTTATTCGTCGTATATTTTTGTTTGCTTCCTGTTAGTTGGGGGCATGCTTTTTCTCTTTTTAGAAAATGGCCCCCATTTTTACATGGTTGGTCATCTGTTGTTGCTTTGGAATTTGGCATACCATTCTTTCATTTCTCAGTTGAAAGAAGGCATGTGCCATAATTAAACACCACAAAATAATCTCTTGATACTTTAAGGCCCTATTTGGCAACTGGTTAAAAACAATGATTTATTTTAGCCATAGTCGAAATTTTAAATTTATTTTAAAAAAATATTAAAAATTATTTTATATTTCATCCTATATAAATTCTAATATTAAACAATCATTTTATTTCACATTCAACACAATTTTTAATATAAGTAACTCACTTTATTTCACATCATACACATTTTTCTAAAATTTTTCACAAAAAATTTCTAAACAATTTTTTTTTCTCCAACAAACAGAGTCGTATGTGTTTGGTTCAACATTATTTAGATATTCTTGATATTCAAATATCCGTATTATATAGATGTTTATGTTATCCTTAAGTTGTTTGTAGAGAGAACCTCTGGTGCTGAAAAATATTAGGAAGCCAGTGTATAAAAACTGCCTTGTCCAGTTGACGTTCAAACCCTATCTATTCCAAATTTCTTTGATTCGAATTCTTGACCTCCAGATAACCTTAAATTTCACAAGAAATCTCATGTTTTGATATTTTCTCATGAATTTTAGAGCAATGAGTACTATCCTCTACATGATTGACTGTTTTCTGCTTTGTAATTAACCATTTCTATATTTTTTTTCTTGATGTTAATTAAACATTTCTTTATTGACAATGAGCTAATATACATTTTCATTCAGGTCCAAGCATAGAAGACAAATCAAGAGGTGCAAATGAATCAGAGTCATCAAAACAAGCTCAGGAAGCAGAAGCTGCAGGATGTCAAAATCCTCCTGATTCTGAGCTTCCTGGGGAACCAGCCGTGGCCTCCAGGACCTCTGGCGAGGGTGAGGCTTCCGCTGACGCCGAGATGAATGACACCGAGATCGCAGAACAGACTGCTGCAGTTAAGCAGCGGTTGATGCAGCTAATTTCAGGGTTTGGATTGCCAGAGCTCGAGAGGCTTTATTGTCGGCTTATCCAGGGAGTTTTGAAGGTGATGCCTGAAGGTGGTGAGGATAAAAAACTTCAGATTTTGCGGTATCTGTTGAACTTTGTTGAAGATGAAGAAAATTCTTGAATTCTTTTACATAAATTATAAGTCTTTTTTTTAAACCCCAGTGGTTTATATACATCAACAAGCAAAAAAAAAAAAAGGAAAAAAAAAAAACAGAACTTTGCCTTCTTTCTATTAGAGGGTTTATATTATTTTTATTTCCTTTGAAGTCTTTGGATGTTGAATAAACTTCATTATGATTACAGGTAAGGACACAGGGGAAGGGATAGTGTTGGAAATTTATTACAGCCTATGGCTAGTAATCAAGCATTAGAGGTCAACTCAGTTTAAAATTAATATTTTTGTGATTGTATATATGTGCGCGCGCGCGTGCGCGTGCGGTGCGCGCTATGCTTTTCCAATCTAGTGGGAAGTTTTTGGGTTTGTTGCAGCTATTAAACCACCACTGTAATTTTCAAATGATTGAGGATGAAATTTTGTTATTGAGATTCAAATGTGTATATGATGTATGATAAGTGGCCTTGTAACTTGTAGGTTTAATTGATGTTACTAAACTTGTGAGTGTATTTGAATTAACTAGAAATTTGGTTTAAAAATAACTAAACTTTGATATAACGAATATTACGACTTGAAGTAAGCACAGGTTATTGAATGATTGTGGCTCACTTTTGATGATATGTTTGTATTCGGAGGAGTATGGACATGAGTATGGCAAGAAACAAAATTTAATGCTTTCAGAAAAATATTTAATATGACGGGATGTATGTTGCATCTAATAATTTTCTTAAATTAGTGGATTAAAATGAAAAAATAAATTAGGAAAGTTGTGCTAATATATTATTGTAATTTAGCATGTTTTAATAATTTAATCAAGTTGTTGGATTATAATATAATAATGTATGTATATAAACTTTGGTAAATCTACTGCTTTAAAAATATTTCAACATTGATTTATGTGCGATATGAATTTGATCAATGTTTTTTTTTATGTTTTTAAGATGGTTTGTTAACACGTGGTTCCAACGCTGCATCTCTGTCGTACACGTAGGCCTAGCTGGCTTTTGGCCTTCATTTCTTTTAATTAATTCATCTATCTGTTCTCACAGGTTAGACCTCAGTCAAACCTCGAACACGAGGGTTCAACCAAGCCTTGTCCACGACGAGCCAGGACCATCCCTGGTAACATCGTCCTCGATGTTACAAAGCGGTGCCTGTCACAATCATTTTGGCCCGACCGCGCAGTTCCCCGTACAAGACACTTTTTCCAGACCCGCAAATCAAGGGTCAGCATGCCCCAGCTGTCACGGATCCCCAGAAGCAGTACCAATATTAAAAATTATCATCCTCCTTTTGCGGTTTTTGGCCCCTCCGGCGGCCGACAAACGGCGCGAACTCAAAGCTTGTTCACCTCCTTTTCTCCGGAAAACCAGGATAAAGCTGCACCATCCGCTGCCTACAAATACCTCCGAACAGTCTTCATGGAGAGGGGATCCGAGATTACAGAAAAAAGATCAGATCAAGGAGATCAACAGGAGCGGCCAGAGTGCAAGCAACTTCTCTGATTCTCCCATTCTCATTTCTCTCTCTTTCGCAAACATTATATTAAGCTTTCACGGCTACCTTTTCCCATTAGTGAAACTTCTTCGTTGATCGCTCGTTGGATGTAGGGGACCTCCTCCCTGAATCACCTTAAATCTTTGTGTGTTGTTCTGGATGCCCCGAACTCTCTTTTTCTCTCTCTCTTAAGCCTCCACTAACAGGCTTACCTCTTTGCGCGCCGCCGTCTCCCGGAACTTTCTCTCTTTTTTAATGTTTCTTGGGATCCCCTACATCCTACGTCAACATCTTCTGGTGCTTTCATTAAGACCCTAGGACGATGGTGGCTATAATGCACCGAACCAACTCCGCTGCTCGCAGTACACATGTGGGAGAACCTTCCGTTCGGGCAACGGACGACAGGGCTTCGGCCTCAACCTCTCGGCGGATCTTACTGACCTGGTCACTGGCCTCACAGCCCAACAGACGGTGATTCTCAGGCAGAATCATCTAGTGTGCGCAGTACTTCCTCTCCCGCCGATAGCGGCAGTCCGTGCTCCTCTCCCGCCGATCGCGGAGGCTCCTGCACCTCTTCCGCCGGTTGCGGTGGCCCGAGAACCTCTTCCGTCGGTAACGGCGGCCCCTGTACCCCCTCCTCCGGTCGCTGAGTCTCCCGCTCCCGCGCTTCCTGTCGCAGCGCCTTCCATTCAAACGTCTGGCTCTTCTCAACCGCCCAGATGCCCCTTTCGCCTCTAGGAAGTACACTAGAATCCTCTTCCACCATGTCTGCTACCACAACCTGCTTTCCTACCACCCGCCTTCCCTCCATTCCTTGCCGAAAGAGCCCCCCTCTTTCAAGGCATTCAGGCCCCTCATCATGGGCCTGACCCTTTCTTTGGACCGATGGATGGCAATGCCCCTTTTGCCGACACCATCCGGCTGGCCCCAATCCTAGAGGACTTCAAGTCGCCGAGGCTTGAGGCCTACAAAGGCGCAACCGACCCCCGTGAGCACGTTCAGGGGTTTGAGGTCGCAGTCCATTACCGCCAGCCGGATGAAGCCACTAAGTGCTACCTCCTAGCCAACACTTTGAAGGGGGGCGACATTTAGCTGGTTCATAAAGCTGCTTAGGGGTCACATCTCCTCCTACGAACACTTGAAATGGGAGTTAATCGTCCGTTTCATCGGTCAGACCTGAATGGTCGTCTCCGACATGGTGCTCGCCAACATTAAGCAAGGCGAGAGGGAAAGCCTCCGGGATTACACAAATCGCTTCTTCGCCGTCGCGGCAGAAGCTGAAGATGTCGATCCTACGGTGGCCATGCACAATTTTCGGAGGGGACTCAAGGTGGGGGATCTATCTAAATCCCTGCAGCTGGCCAAACCTCGAAGCTACCCAGAGCTGGTGGCCAGAGCCAGCCAATTTATGCTCCTCGAGGATGTTGAGTCCTCTCCCCCCGATGTTTCTGGAGCCAAGCAGGAGAAGAGAAAGAGGAAACATCGGGGTGATGAATCCCCGGCCATGAAGTTATCTCTGATGAGGATGCACTCAGGATCAGTTCACCAGTCAGCAACGAGGAGATTGTAGCTGCTATCAACTCTCTTGGCAACAACAAAGCTCCAGGAATTGATGGCATAACCAGCTCCTTCCTTAAGGGCTACTGGAGTGTTACCAGCACTGATGTCCTGACTATTGTTCATCACTTCTTCAGTTATGGGTCTATGCCAAAGCATTGGAAGGATACTTTAGTAGTCCTTATTCCCAAAGTGCAGGGCGCTGAGCTTCCCTCTCAGTTTAGACCCATAAGCCTTTGCACTACTATCTACAAAGTGATTGCTAAAATCCTTATCAATCGGGTGAAGGACGTCCTCAGCTCTCTCATTTCTCAGGAGCAAGGGGCCTTTGTTCCAGGCAGAGGCATCGCTGACAACTGCCTGATAGCACAGGAGATCATGCAG